>VXBZ01012067.1:756217-896814 GCA_013399135.1 Heliornis fulica | reverse complement strand
GCGCGGGGGCAGCACGGCCCAGGTCCCCCACAGCTAGTGCCCCCGCTCCGGGCCCAGGAAAGCGACCGGGTGCCCCTGGAAAGGACCCTGCGCCCTCACCCCCTGCTTCTGCCGGCGGATTGGCGAGCACGTCCAGCTGCACGTTCTGATTGGCCAGCAGCGACTGGACCAGGCCGATGCTCTGCGTGGGTGACATGGCCTGGGCCGAGCTGTGGATGGGGGCGATGGGGATGTTGACGGTGCACGGCGGGCTGCTGGCAGGGGCGCCCGGGGCGCCGGGCACTGCAATGAACAACACAGACTGTCACGTGCCGCTCCGGCCTCCCAGGGACCCCCTTAGTGGTGACAGTGGTGATGGGACCTGTGCTGGGCGCCAGCCCTGGCTCAGAGGGGTGCTGAGTGCAGGGGTTAAGCAGGCAGCTGGGTAACTGGCACTACAGCAGGGAACTTTCCTCAAGCAGTGTTTCACATACTTTCAGGTCTCTTTTAGTGTCTGTGGAACACATGTGGGGTGCTGAAAATGTTTAAGGGGAAAACTTCATGGCAGCATTGACATAAAATTCAGAAACTGGGGGATGTTGGTTTTTTAAGCCTATCTGGAAGAAAAAAAAACCACTGCACGTCCTTTGTACTTTGTCACTCCACTTTACTTTGGACTTTTTAAACTACCTGTTATCTTTATGTACTTGCTTAAGCACTCTGCTGTGTTTGGCTGGACTGCTCTCAGATCCCCACATCAAGGGATCAGACCTCAGTTTGAACAAGTAAGCCAGTCTGTCTCCACTGATTCCCATTGCACAATATCTATTTGTAACAGCTCTTCATCAACTCTAAAGTGAATTCTTGGGAGCAATGCTTCAGATGTAAAGTTCAGAACCTGCTTTCAGTCTACACTATGACTCCCACGGACTTTCACAGAGTGAGGCATTTACCTGGTGTGTCTGAATTACCATTCACTCATCAGCCAATTTTAATTATTCCTACTCAAATCAAGAAAAGTTTTGTTGAATCTGGAATTGCTTTCATTTTCAGTTTTGTTTTTTTTTAATAATAAATAAATCAACAAACAGTAGAAAAGACTGTGGCTGCTGCCACCTCTTTGCCACTAGTCCTAGGACCTCTAACACAGCTTCCTGACTTCCTCGAGGGCTGCTGCTATGCAATGGTGAGGGACAAAAACGTCCCTGTAAAGCCAGTAAGGTGTCACTGTGCCATGTTGGACAGGGCTTTAAGATGAAGATGGCATGATGCTCCTCAATCCTACCCTGATTCGGTGGCAATTATAAAAGCTTTGGCTTAAACATTTGATGACTATTGTAATTAAAAAAAATATAAAAAGCAAGCACCAGAGGAAAGAAAAAGAAAGTGGAAGACCTGGACTGAAGACATTATATAAATATCTAGTATAAAGTCTCCAAGACTCAATGAGCTTAAGAAAATGGGAGAATACAGGTAGCAGTTGGGAAAAGTGAAGTATTATTAGCCCTTGAGTATAGCAGGCGACAAAGCAACCAGTAACACAGAGGAGAAGGAAGATGAAACAGAAAGAGCAGAATGTGATGCAACGACACACACATAAAACTTACAGAAGTTCTTGAACGAACATTTACAGGGAAACACGAAGTGCAAGGAAATGTGAGGAAGTAGATAGGAAGCCAGAAAGATTCAAGAATGTTTGGACAGGTTGGAATCAGAAATGTGAAAAGCAGCAGTTGAATCTAGGAAAAAATTCCCATATGGGGTGGTGAACCAGGGATAGTGAGACAAGAACCACTTCTGATAATTTCAAGCAGGAGCATGGAGCTACCACTGAAAAGCTGGAGCAAGGCAGAGAAATGAGGACACCAGAACCAAGTGCAGGTGCAGAAGTTGAGACAAGAAGGTACATAATAATGAGGGAAAGGAGTAAATACTGAATAAACAAGTGACAAGAATCTTGCAGATTCTTTATTAGTTTTCCTGTATAAAACCCACGGAAAACTGTAAGTCGCAGCAAGAAGTTTATGGCAGGAAAAGACCAGAATGATACCCAGGATCCTAGAATAGTATCCAGGATCATTTAAATGTGCTAAATTCTGTGGAGATATGTGATTTGCAAGGACCATATCATGCAAGAGATGCATTAGTCAGGATTCCTCCATCCGCTACCCAGTTCCTAATTAATTTCTAATTAAAATTCCAGTCATCAACCTCTGCCCTGGGATTGTATTTGTGATAGCATTAGGCTTTGTGCAGCATCAGTCATGAATGTGGCAGTTGTAGAGATAGGTTTGTGGCTATGCTGGCAAATCCTTACGGTAGTTCTGTTTG
The DNA here is from genome assembly GCA_013399135.1 of Heliornis fulica. Taxonomy (NCBI): domain Eukaryota; kingdom Metazoa; phylum Chordata; class Aves; order Gruiformes; family Heliornithidae; genus Heliornis; species Heliornis fulica. The sequence continues at coordinate 894,504 of VXBZ01012067.1, read as the reverse complement.
TTCCTTTGGAAGAAAGCCGACAGCTAAACTTAACTGCCTCTAAGGCAGCACAGTTCTGTGCTTGGTTGGCAAGCCACGCTCTCATGCTAATGCCTGCAGGTTAGTTATCCTGCAGACCCTGAGGTTTAATTGTTAGCTTGGCTTGAGCAACCTAGAGTGCTGCTGTCATGGGTATTAAGTGTCTTATCAAATACAAACTCATTTGTCACAGTGTTGCTTCATATCCCGAAGTGTTTAAAATCCAATGTAGTTTTTCATTTTCACAATGTTCTCTAATTGATTTGTTTGCATAATTGGGCAAGTTAAATCAATTCACTGTCCATTTGCCTTGCCAAACCTTTACTGACTACATTAAAAAGCACCTGTCCCAAGAGTACCTCGCTATTAACATTCTGCTGCCCAACAGCAGCTCCCTGCTATGTTTTTGTAATCTATCATGCAATCATCATTTACACTGCAACATTTTTTCCCCATCATTCATGTGCAGGCTTTAAGAAAGGATATGGCCCAAAGTGTATCTGAAGTAGCCTCCATTTGCTAAGTAGGAAATGAATATTCAGAAAAAAACTAGGAACGAAAAAGTGGTAAAGAAGAGGAAGGCTGTAGGTTAGCACTATTCTTTTAGTAGGGCTGTAGGACAGGGTAGTACAATTCTACTAGCCTTCTCAAAGAGCTGTAACAAAACTCTCTAACAATATCTAGAGAGTTTTCCCTATATTTATGTGGTGTTCACCAACCTGTAATTCTGAGTACCGCTTCAGCTCTTTTAGTAATATAAAACAAATTGATGTTGTAGATCTGATATAATTTTCACAAAGGGATGCAAAAACTTAATATTAACTTTTTCCATAATTTTTTCCCATAAATTAAAAAATTTAATTTTTTATTGCTTTCTGTCAGCTTGGACCATGTTTTGTAATAGAAAATGTTGAGTGCTTCCTATACATAATATATATATATATCCATACACAATCATGAAAGTCTCTACTATTTTCTTCAGATACTACAAAAGAGTTTCATGTACATGTGAATCAATCAAGCCAAGCCCCAAATCATGACAGAATGTCCTTAGTTGAAGCACACAAGTATTCCTTGAGAGGACTACTCTGATGCTTGGGTCAGACATGGTTTAGTGCTTTCAGCAGTCAAACCCTTGGCCTGAAATAATGGCACTGTTTCCGTTTGTTTCAATAGAGTCCAACAGAAGTCTTTAACTTGCAGCACCCACACGCCTTCCTCTTTCAAGGTTACAGGCATGACAGCCACACCTCTAGTACCAAAAACCTGTGACCTGGCAACAGGAATCCCTCACTGATGTGAAAATTTTGAGAATTATCTTCCTGTCTATTATTTAATTTTATTGACTTTTTTTTTCTTTTGAGGAGGTCCTGAGTACTTCCAGTCCACTTACCTGCCACATTCACATCACCTGCCCCCAAGCCTTCCCTTCACTGCTTGAATCTCCTGTTGCCTTACATCTCAATGAAATGAAGAATCCCCTTTGTTTACAGCCTACTCCACTATTTTAGCCACTCTGTAAGACTTGGTATCGATAAACGGATATTTAGCACTTATCAAAGGGTGACTGAGTTTTATAGGAACCTGCCCTCCAACTGAAGCTCTAACAGCAGACTGTGCTTTGCTGCCATCAGGCCACAAGAATGACCCTTTTGGGCTTCCAACACATTACAATTCTGTCCTACAAAGATGCAGGACTTGGTTTTGGTCTACAGAGAATTCTTAGTGAACTAAATAGAAGATAATTAATTTTCCAATGAACTTTAAACTTAGAAGATCCAGTTCTACAGGATCCCATCAGATGAAGAGATTTTGATTTGTGTGTTTACTAGAGGGAGCTAGTGACACAAGAGATCTGTTCTACATCTAGCTTAACCCGTAACATGGCAGACCTCCAGCTCCTCACCTGGTAAATCATCTTCATCCTCACTGAAAACATTTGGATTAAAGACAGGCAGGTTAATGTAGTCCATTGAAATCTTCCGCACTTCTGGGAGATATATTGTCATCTGTCTGGGCTGAAGATGCAGCAAACTGGTTTTATAGATTACTGGAGAAAGAGTGTAACAAGAAATAGTAATAATAGTAGTAATAGTAATAATAACAACAACAATACAACAATCTGTTACACAATGAGCATCTAACACTCAGAAAGAATCAATCCAAATCAGACAGAAGGGCTCTGTTTTTATTTAATGTATTAACGAACTAACACATTATATGGGCCTTTCGTAGCTAAATCCCTATGTAGCACTGGCACTTTGGAGTAGATGGCTGCAGCCATACTGAACTGGATAAAGAAATCAGCTATTTCTTTTTAAACAGAAGCAGCACCCGTGCAGTTAAATAATCTGCAGAAATAATGAATTACTTCATCTTGTATTAATTTCTATTTTTACAGAAGGAAAATAATTTTTCCATTCTACTTTTGGAACTCTTCACCACAGGATGCTACCAACTTACGTGAGTTTAGGGAAAAAGTGGAAAGCTCTCAGGAAGGAAATCTATTACGAGTTACTACATACAAAGAAACCCCTCCTGGCTCAGGAAGTCCCTGGGACTGAAACCACTGGAGATTACTTGAAGGAAGTCTCACTGCATACATATTCTGTACTTACATCCTTCCACACATATCTGTCATTGGCACTGAGAGTGGTCTGATCCAGTAGGATCATTCTTACACTATCAGTTGACAACCACTGCAAATGCAAATGCAGATGTCAGGCATAAATTATTTGAGGGGGTGGGGGGAATGTTTGTTCAAGTAAACTGTAAAAAATGAACTTGACTGGCTTGAAGTAGTATTTTTATTGCAACTGAGACTTAACTGAGATTTTATTGATCATCTCGTTATTGTAGTTGTAGATTTTAATCTCTTTTACAGTGAATTTTGTAAAATTTAATTCCTACTCTCCCCAGAAAGTGCGTGCTTTGTTAAAGAAACCTTTTGATCTCTCAGAAAGAATCACATGGCATAAGTTTGGTGTTTATTAGAAATAGTTTAACATACAAAAATTCAACAGAGTTTACTTTTACCTGCTCCAAGGTTAGTTGGTAGGAAAGCAGCCAAACCCACAATTTTAAATTTGGTTCCCCAGATATTAGATGTGACCTGAGCAAGGTAGTTGTGCTGCAAAGCAAAACCAAGATAATTTTCACTGATTACAATCTGTATCAAGCTCTAATAAAAAACTGCAGAGCAATCAAGCTATTGCAAGTCATAATAAAATTTCAGCTTCTCTTGTTTTTATTTAATTTCAAAAGCCTAATGTGCTTATGTATCAACAGTTAAACCCAGCTATTAAGAAGTCTTGTTTTGATATCTCAACACCATCAGAAATGGCGCATCGAACAGCCACAGAAGCTGATAAAAGCTGCTGAAGAACTGAACAACCTGTAGTTACTGTAATTCAATGAACACCTTTTAGGGATAATCACTGAATTTACATCACAACTCGTTACCTCTGGAAGGAGATGCATTTTGACTTAGGTCTGGTATCAACATGCACAATACCTGAGTAATATCTTCTAAAGGAAACTCTCTTCGGGTTAGGCTTGGTGAGCCAATAGAAGGTTTCCTTATTGGTAACCTTGGCGATCTTGATATCTCCTGTGCAGCTCGTGACATCTTTGGAGATTTGCGAGCTTCTATATTGATTCTGTATACAAAGCAAGAATTAGAATCATCAACAGACATGCAAAAATGCACAAAATTCATGTCTTTGAACAATGTAATGAAGACAACTGGTATGGTATCCTCTGACTACTGCAGACTGTAGAGACTACAGGACGAAGAGCTATGGGTTAAATTCAAAGATGTATAAAGCTTGAAACACTTGCAGTAACTCAGACTGGATGCTTTCTGATCCACAGCTTACAGCAGTTCTGCCAGTTAGAATATATCCTGAGCTAATCCACAAAAAGGTGTAGGGCTGAACTATTTCAGCTACGAAGACTCTGATCAAAACCTGAAGAAATAGGAATGTGACACCTCATCTGGCAGATCTCCCCACCTAAGCACAGCAAAACCAAGGCCCCATCAGTGCTCTTACACTAAGCCAAAAGTTATTCCTACCTCCTACTATACAAAAGAGGTCATGAATAAGAGAACAAAAGCCTGAAAAAGCTCACTGGTAGAAAAAATAATGAATAGAAGTTACATTTCCAAGGTCCACTCTTAGAAAACCAAGGGCACAGGACAGTTGTTTTTCCTGAGACATTTCAGTTTTAGGCTCAGGGACTGATGGTTCTTGTGTCAAGTACCACGTAACTCTGGTATTTCACACATTAATTCCCATATAAAGGCATGCACTTGCTTTGCCTCATATAATAGGCCGAACTCATAATATAAGGGCTTTGAGAAAGTGTCAGCTGTGCCTAGCAGGCATCGGGGCCTCAATTCCCCGATGAAACTTCCCTGACACGAAGCCGGCAGATAGATGTCAGTGCCAGCGAGAAGCATCACAGACATCATAAGCAAGGCTCTGTGCAGGTGGAGGGTTCTGTCTATGTACATAATGAATATAATGAAGAGCTGGCAGGAAGGCAACCAGACAAGTATCTCAGAAGGGTATTTGCATGTTGTTGCAGAACCTTGTCAACCCACTGTCTAGGAGGATGTGTTTGTTGAGGCTCCCTTGCAAGGTTCACAACAGCAGCAGTGCCACCTATGCCAGGATCTCCTGCCATCTAAGTGTGGACTTATGAATTTGAAAATATCCCTGAGGAAATAAAAGCTTTGACTAGACCAGGAACCCTAAATCCAGAGGAGGCGAAACCACAGATTGTCTGTAGGACAAATTGTCTTTCACAGTAGCAAGAGTTTACACGTGGCAGAGGCAGTGGTAGGAGAGTTTAGAAAATCTTTCTTAGAGACTGCGAGGGAAGAAGTGGTAGTCTATTGTTTTGCATCAGATTCTGCCTCACAACCTTCCCCAAAGTCCACCTTAACACCAACTCACCACAACCACATAACAAAACATAATCCCCACCCCCACAAAAATCCAACCCAAGAAAACCTGGGCAAAAAGAAGAAGAAGCATCCAAGAAATGATTACCTGGGGAGTTTAGGTGATTTGCTAGCTCGACTGATTTTGGGAGATTTCTTTGCTGCCCAGTCATCACTCAGCTCGATATCACTGGAGTCCGAGCAGTTACAGCTGTCAATCACAGTGGAAATCAAGCTGTTTCCATAGATTTCATCTATCAAGACAGGCCCCAAAAAATGTAAGTACTGCTTCAGAAAACTGATTCCAATTACAACTATCAGTCATCAGAAGAACAAATCTGATCCACAGGCAGAAGCTGAGATAAAACTACGCAAAGATTATTAACCATTCTTCACCCTGCCTAGTACAAGCTCCAAATTTCCAATCATTCACACTCAAGTGAACATGATTCAGGAGGGTGAACAGCATTTAACTCATTTAAAAATTGAGACTAAAGAATATTTTTTGCCAATTAGCAATGCATTCCCCACTATTCAAAACACAAGCAGTTCCCTTTTGCAAAACAGAAGGCAACAGTGTATAATTTCAGAGGCTTGAGAGGCTGAAGATTTTTTTTCACATCGGAAAAAGAATTTCAGATGCCAACTTCCACAATGTGTATAGACATTTTCTTTAACACTTGAGGATTTAACATCTAAAATCTTTCCGTATCATTTTTTACACACAATTCAATTTTACCTGCTTTTCCATCTGTTTTAGGATCCATGATGACAAACTCTGGCCGCAACTTGCTGATACGACGTCCTTTCAGGATGGGCACCAGTCCCCCAAGGTATTCCAGGTACAGAGTGTAACATGGACCACCAACCTCTGGGTCATCTTCTGTCCGTTTCATCGTGCAGTGAAGCCGTTCATTACCAGCTGTTGGGTAGCTGACAAAATCTCTCATATTGTTTGGGTCTGGGATAGGAGGCTTAATTAAACGAAGGAAGGAAAGAGAAAGTTTCATATAGGTTAATGGCTTTTTTGTTTTTCCCTGTGGTGATTTAATCCCAACACAACTAACTGAATTAGAACCCAGCTCTAACTTGGCAGGCCAAGTTTATTTCAGGTTACTGTGGGAGCTGTGCAGGACTAAAAGCAGTTCTCTCAAAGAGGAAGGTTGGACCTGTGGTTAGAGCACTGAATTAGACAACAAGCCTGTATTCAAGTTCCAGCCCTATCACAAACTTTTTGACTTGGGTAATGTGGTCAAGTCTAAGTCTTAGAGTATCTTGTCTCTTGCTGGCCCTCCAAGTGCACTTGGCCACTCGGGTTCCCATCCCTGGTTAGTACTGGTGCATGCTATGCCACTGTGTCATGATGCTGTCAGCTCTGGAAGAAGCTTGTACTTCTTACATCACTTCCAAGAGGACAAGAATGACCCTTGATCAAGATTTCAAATGGTAATTACTATAATAATAGTATTTTATAATTTATCCATTGTCACTTGGGAGCACTATAGGGTGGGGGGATATCAAGCAACCCTTTCCTCGTCCTCAGACACACACATTTCTTTCATTTTACCTTGATTGTTGGTATAAAGGCAGTGGTGAGGTACGAGCAGAGCCGAGGGGGCAGGGTCAGTTTGCTGATGTCTTTGTCGTCCCGCAGACAGCTAGCGATGGTCTGCTGGCATAGCAGCTGCAGACTGGAGACCCTGTGCTCAACTCTGACAACATATAATGCAGGTCCGGAAGCCATCAGCAGGCGCGAATCCCTGTGACCCCAACAGATTGAGATGATGGGACGCTGCATGGAAAGGAAAAGGATAGGACTTTAAAGGAAAACACACTTTCTCCAGCAAGTGACTGCATGAATTCAGCACTGATCGTGTTACCCTAAGTCTTCCAGAAACTTAAAAATATATGCTATTGTCCACAAAAAGGGAGGAGAATGTGAACATCTGGAATTAGAGCTAACAGTCACTGACATTTACACAGCACTTGTTACTCACACAGCTTTAAGCTATTCACACATGGAACTGTCTACCAAATTCATTACCCAGATAGGATAAGTGACTTCAGACTCACAGTGACAAAAATGCCCTAAAAATTATTTTGCCGAATCACAGAATGTCAGGAGTTGGAAGGGACCTCAAAAGATCATCTAGTCCAACCCCCTGCCCGAGCAGGATCATTTAGATTAAACCACACAGGAATGTGTCCAGATTGGTCTGGAATGTCTCCAGAGAAGGAGACTCCACAACCTCTCTGTGTAGCCTGTTCCAGTGTATGATTTCTTAAGTTATCAAGCAATTCTTGTCCACCAGTAACGGTTCACACTTTACAAATGAAAAACCACGTTATATTCCCAGAGACACGTGGCAAAACAGTAGACAAAACCCAATTGTCTTTCTTGTCTTGCACTGAGTCTTCTGCCGCACAGTGTCTCTTTTGACTGATTCCCAGAGGAAACAAACTGTGGAAGAGCACCAGGAACAAAACGGACAATGGCCTTTTGTCTTCTGCTTGTCTACACTCAGAAATGTCTAAAATCATGACAGCAAAAACAGAGTCAGGGGCAACTGGTACTAAGTGTCAGAACATGGAGCAGAGTAACAGTAAGCAACTCAAACACTGCTTTGGACACCAGTCCCCACTGCATCAACTTTTAACAGTTCATGTGAGAATACCAAGTTGTGCTCAAAAGGAGCCCTCTGAAACCTCCTCCTAAATCCCATCTTTTTCACATAAAGCACCAGTCTGTGGTGACTTCTTACAGCCCTGTCACTACTACTTTAGCTCTTCATGAGTGTTAGCTGCATCCACCTACCATCTCTTCCCTTCTGTGTTACAGAACATCTGTAATCACACACGTACTGCAATTCATACTGTATGAAATTCCAACCCCACAGCCGCCACCATTACAAACAAATATGGGCTAAAGACGAATCAGTGATCTACAAAAGGTTTACACCCTCCTGTGAAGGGCTCCTTTCTTAATCCGGGACATGTTTAAGCAAACATGTTTTTCATCTAAATTATGAACTGTATGTACTGAAAGGTCAGGGTCATCTCAGAATACCGTCGTTCTTCACAAGATACGCTAAACAAAAATTAACTATACAGAAGATAGGACCCTCTCTAGTAATATGGTAACCAGATACCTGGGTTAGATCAGTTCAGAAGTTGCTAACCTAGTCTGGGGAGAAAAGCTTTCCCTTCAATTGCAAATTCAAGGTGCTTAAAGGTGAGAAGCTGGGACAAGATGTTTTTATGTGAATGATATAAAGCAAAATGCAGCTGCACAGCACTATATCAATGCCTATCGTGAAGATATAGGGCTGGATGAAACAACTTCTTCAGAGAAAAGATCTTCCCTGCTATGTCATCTTATCCCAGATTTAAATTTCAAAGAAAATACTGGTTTTAAAGTGGGAAGAATGAAGAAGCTTCATTTTCATTACATCTAGGCAACACCACACACACACTTCCACGGATGAGCAGACCTTCAGGCTGACTGATATGAAAATGGAAGCAGCAACATGTGAACCTTGTGATGTTCACAGCAATTTCTAAAGGAATTTTGTAGTCAAGAGCTTCAAAAGAATAGAGAAATCCTTTGTGTACCATCAGTAATTATTACACAGCTTTTCATAACCATAACCTGGGTGAAAGAGCCTTAAATTTGATGAGAGATCACATAAAGTATCCCTTACTGGTTGCTATTTTCATGATTTAACAGTGTGGCTCAGCCCTCACACTGTCTGGCTTGCAAAGTAAATGTGAGCGACAGGGCACTGACAAAGGTGATGTACCTGCCACACTGACTGTAAGACAGCCTGAGAAAGGCACCAGTAGAAGCTGCCCTGATTTCCGCGGGGGATGAAACCCAGCACGGGCAGAGCTATCTACCTGAGCGTTTCCATGGGACCCAAACGGCATCCTTCTGCTCACCCTGCATCAGTTAAGGCTCATCCATAATTACAGCGAAGGAACAAACAAGAATGGGACCCAGCACACAAATGTTTATTTATTGGATGGAGCTTAAAGAAGAGAAGTCTAATATTCCAGCTATCGTAATCCAACAGAGCACACCTAAAGAGCCCCACCACAGTCTAGTGCTGCAGCTATTACAACCCAATACATCACACCCAGACAGGCCTCTCCTCATCCAAACAAAGTCAAATGAAACCACTTCTCTCCTCAGGTTACTGCTGCATGCAGAGAACAACAGAGATAAAGATACCACTGGTGCAAGAACCTTTGCAATCACAGAATCACAGACTGGTCTGGGTTGGAAGGTACGCCAAGGACCATGGAGTTCCAACCTCCCTGCCATAGGCAGGGCCACCAACCTCCAGGCCTGCATCTCGACAAGGTTGCCCAGGGCCTCATCCAACCTGGTCTTGAACACCTCCTGGGTTGGGGCATCCACCACCTCTCTGGGTAGCCCATTCCAGCACTTCACCACTCTTTCCGTGAAGAACTTCCTCCCCATATCAAATTTAAACCTTCCCCCCTCTAGCTTAAATCCATTCCCCTTGTCCTGCCACTATCCGCCCTTGTAAAAATCCGATTCCCCTCCTGTCTATACGCTCCCTTTAAGTACTGGAAGGCTGCAATGAGGTCCCCCTGCAGCCTTCTCTTGTCCAGGTTGAACAAGCTCCCTCAGCTGGTCCTCATAGGGGAAGCACTCTAGCCCCTTGATCATCTTTGTGTCCCTCCTGTGAACTCTCTCCAACAGCTCCAATCTGAAACATTCCCAAGGAGCAGAAGCTTTGAAATGCCGTGTGCAACCTCTGGGAACAGAGCGCTGTGGAGCTGGAGAAGAGCAGAGAGGCAGACGTTGAAAGGCATTGCCTTGCAATATGATTTCACCACTGTTTCCCAACAGGCAACCATAGTTCAGCCATCTTCTAAACATTTCATTCCCTTATCTTCTGTTTGTGTGTTTCCATGTGAGAAATACATGAGTGGGTGCATGTTTAAATACACGCACACAATACCTACAAGGATTGTACTGTTTGTAAATCATGACATCTCTACTCCTACATTGGCACATTTAGTCTCCCCACACACTTGGTGTTTCAATCATCGTATCTTCAACCTCACCAAAGAGTGCTCGTACCATAGTGGTTTTTCTTTGCTCACTGATTCACTGGACACACCTTCCCTTCCTTCTTTATGGACTAGTCAATCCCTCAGTACTCCTCAAGCCTAATTACCCAGTGACAATTCATTTACAGTGAAGGGCTAAGATTTACGATGAAGTTCAGGGAAAGGTAGCCTGTCATTACAGGCTTGAAGAAATAAAAGTTCACCCAAATGCCAGATCTGACCTGACCTTTAAATGTACCTCTCCAATAATATTTTTCAATAACTACACTTCCCACTCTTTCCCTTGACGGTCAAGGGATATGAATCAATTACTGCAGCAAGTCAGAGCTGTCTACAGCTTTCCTTCCAAACTCTGCTGAGAAAAAACAACTGAACTTCAAGATCCAACACAAAAGTATTGCTCCTCATAAAGCATCCACTTACTTGCATTGTTTTAGAAAAAAAAACAAAAAGAAAGAAAGAAGTTGTTGATACCCATATTGCACCTGCTAGGAAATGAACAAGCAAATTCAAGCACAGAAGAATTTTATTTTCTATGTCTGCACTATTTTTTTTTCTTTTAGGAACAAGAAATTGCAGCCACGGGTATAATGTCTCTAATGAGAATTTCTAATCTCACTTTGCATACAAAAATCCCATCAGGTTTTGAAATATCTCAGCACAAACTAGAAACACCTGAATGACTTCCAAGGTTTAAATACAAACATATAGGGGAAAAAAGCCCCAACCTTCTACACATAGATAGGATTCAGCTCTATGACAATTACATAGTAGAAATTGGCTGCAGAGTGAAAAAAGAAGAGTATGTTTAGCTGGACAAATACTGACTGAAAACACACCTCAAACAGTGTCCAATAAGCAACTCTTTTGCCACTGGTTTCAGAGAGGGCTTTACAGTCAGCTACAGCAACTCAAATCTGCACCTCCGAGCTGGGATGTCACCACAGAAAAGCACATGAGAATGGATATTCCTGCTTCAGTTTTGTGATGGCTTCTTATAACTTACTTACCCATCTCTCTTACAGGAGAGAATGTAATTTATATACCTTTCATCACTTGTATGCAGTTCAGTCAGTGGAAACACTGTCCAACCTGATTCTTGCTGCCTGCCTTGATCTGAGATATCCTGAGCCATGGGGCTGGGCTCCTGCTTGTGGTGATCACCTGTCTGACGGCACTGGGAGCCCCACTGGTAATGGAATAAAAATCAAAGTCCCACACCAAGTGAGATTTTTCTCAAGAGAAAGAACCCAACAGCAGAACAGTACCTAGTGAGTGGTAGGGCAAGTCGAACTCTGACCACGCTGTCTGTTTGCTCTCGCTTCAGACTGCTGATGTGGAGGCACACATTTATCATGCAGCTTTTCTCGGAGAGAAGCTGGGAGATGCAATGGCTGCAGCGCCCACCTGGCTCTTGGGAACTGTGAGCACATCTCTGTACTGCTACAGCATTCATGGGTGGCTGCAGGAAAGTAACCTGACTTATTCAGTCTTCTGTTCCCCTTATTTACAGGGGGAATAATATTAACTACTAAGAATTTTTTTTAAGACTCCAATACAACAATGAGATTCCATTTTAGCAGAATGAGTCTTTGCTTAGTGTCTCCATTTTCCGGTCCTGATCACAATCAATTTCTGCTGCTGTCAGAGACAACCTCATGACCTATAAGGAAAACATCAAGATCCTTACTGATATCCTAAAGAATCTTTCACCAGCTTGTTCTAAACTGTTGCTCTTGTTTCTCTTTTTATAAGGAAAAAACACTCTTAAAGCTTTGTTGTCATCTACTAACAACTAACTAGGATTCATTTCAGGCAATATAAATGAAAGGCAACGTTAATTCAGAAGCAAGAAGCTCGAATGCTCTATGTGAAATAAGTGAAGACAAAGTAAGTAAGGTTATCTCAGCTGGGTAACAAATGGCAGCCTTTCTCTCGAAGCCTTCTGATCTGAATCGAACCTAAAATTCCACCCTCCTTCTCAGACATTAGCAAAATAGCTTTTACTCAACTACCAGGTTTCTGCAGGGCTACATAACCTGAAATGTATCCCTTCAGATGCCAGGATATTTCCAGCAGAGAAGCAGCCTGTGAAAATCTGTGAAGACTGTTGCTGACAGGGGCAACCTCAAGGTGAGTGAGTTTCCCTCTCAAAGACTCCTGGATACCTCTCCCATTAAGATTTAGCCTTTGGTATGCCACTGAGAATTTGGGTTTAAAAAATAGCGCTGATAAAAATGTGATTGCAGTTTATCTGCATCTACCTTTGCTGCCTATACAACTGATTTTAGAACATGCTGGACTCAGTTTAATCTTCTTCACTGAACTTGAGGTTTAATCGGTTCTTCCACCACTCACACAGTGGTATAAAATCATAAGTTAATGTAAATTTACTGTAGAATTATAGGTGTATAGATGTGATCAGCATCAAGGTTTCTAAATCCACATTCTTGTTCTTCTGATCCCCTCTGGAACACAGACAAAAGAAAATGATAAGAAGTGAAGAAGGAACCAAAATATAAGCCACGACTTTGATCCATTAGGCAGAAGTGTGTCGCAGGCTTGTTAAAGTCAGCACTTAGGTAATTTTGAAGTGATCTGCAGGAGACCCCTCCGTTTAAAGTTCAAAATGGGAAAATGCAAAGCGGCTGTAACCACTCAGAAACGACAGGAGGTAGGGGTAGTTGATACAATAAAGACCTGTCTGCACATCAGGTGAGACATTCTGAAGTGACAGAACTGGGTTGCAGCACTTCCAGTAAACAATTTCAGCGAGACAGTAAAAAGTCTCGAACGAGTTGATTATTCTCATCCCTGCTTGATGTCATGGAAAGGTTGTGACAACTTAACAAATAATGCAAGAATTTAACATTCTTCTAATAAAGAAATTACGATTGGCAGGGCAGCCTGCTGGTCCAATCACATTTTTACATGTTAGAAAAGCAGGACCACGAAAAACTGCCAGGTAAAAGAACTGGGTGTAAGTTTTTTGTACATAAGGTTGTCGATTGTGTACACAAGTAGTTTTCTAAATTTTACAGAAATTTATAGTATATTTTTGAATAGTTATCATCTGATCAACAGCCTCTGAGATACACTCTTTGTTTAAAATACCAGTATCAACTCTCTGAAGTTACAGTAAGGACACAGGTTTTTAAAGAACTGCTTCCAATAAGACCAAAGTCTGGTGTGACTTTCTGAAGTCCCTTCCGAAACACTCTCATGGCTCTTTCAAGGTTCAAAACAGTTTGATTCTGTGTAGCAGAAGTTCAATATTTTCCCAATCCTTAATGATTTTTTTTCTCAGCACTACCCACCACGTTCTCCAAATACATTCCTACAGCATGTCAGGGTGGCAGGCTGGAGCCCTGCAGCAGACAACGAGAGGGACTGTCACACTACGGTAACTCTACCACTCCGTTTGTCAATGTTATTTTTCAAGTAGCAAAGCTACTGTGTCCATTTGGATACTTCTAAAGAAGTGTGATTTCCCTATCTTGGGTTTTATAGTCATCAAACTACATTTATAAATTCTAAAATCCTACAGTGAAGGTAAGAACGTTAATAGAGCTATTCAAATGAGACAGAGGATGCCAAAACCACATGGAAACTGGAGAAGGTGGCACATGAAACACCTTGAAGTCAACAGTCATCATCAAGATGAGCAACTTGCAGCCCCTTCAGGTTTGCAGTGACTTTATGTCAGGTAACATTCCAGTCAAGTTGCAAACAAATCCTACGTCAGTTATAAACAATAAAAATCTCTTCTTTCCTGAAAATCCTACTCCAAAGACAGAAGAAACAGCAGAACCAAAACAGCTCACTATATTTTACTGATAAGAGGAGAGGCTCAAATTTTAGGCAGGTTTCCGTACAGTTTTTTAATAAACATAAATATATCCAACAACGTTTGAATGTTGTTTTAATCCTGGTTTCCCAAGGAAATGAAGCTCCATGATTGTGCTGTTGACTGGTGGTTGCCACTCCCAAGCCCCTGTCCCTCACTTCCAACCTGGCTCATAACTTCTGAAGCTGTTGGGTTTCCATCTGAAGTTGACAATGGGGGAGGAAATCTCCATGATATGCAATTTCAGTGAAAATTACCAGCTGGAAAGAGCAGAGTGGCTCACATTAATATTTTCACTGCGGGAAATACTGCAGTATCAACTGGGCTGTTACTTGCTCTGTTTGGCCTGTCAGTTACCCTGTAAGAAGTCATGTAACAGCAGAATAATTAGCCCTCATGTCAGCCTCAATATGTGCCTTCTCCCAGATGATTAAGTGGAGGAGAAAGGAGAAGAGCTGAAAATAGGAAAAGAAGGTGATGGGCTACAGGGAGAGCTAAAGAAAATTAAGATATCCAAGGCAATCTGGGAGGAAGTGGGTGGAAACAGCAGTAAGAGATAAGCCTGCACACACACGCACCTTAAGGCAACCTGAGCCCATCAGTTCCACAGCTCAAACCACAGCTTGACCCCAGAGTGCTACACTGACTGTAACAATACAGATACAGACAGATATAATACAGCCAATACAGATACACACCATCCTGGTATGGAAGTAACACAACGAGGTTTGGGTTTTACCTGCTCTGGGAATAAGCAACACTGCTACAAGTATGTTTTCTTCATAACTCATCTAGGGAGGAAAGGGCTAAGTTTAAGACAATGAAGTGGTGTGTACGGGTAAGTCCTTTACGTACCTAAATCAGTGTTAGATGTCACTGTATATACTTAGGTTGGCTTTAAAGAATATTACAAAATATACATTACAAAACTAAAGAGTTCTATCTAAATTAGAGTGCTAATGTTAATAAGCACAGGTTAATCCTAAATATAAGCAAACACAAAGGCTCAGCAGTTGGTTTACTACATCGTCCTTTTGTATCCATCCCCGATCTGGGTACTGAAAAAGAAATTACAATAAATGGTATCATCATTAAACATAATTAAGTAAATATATCTATAGCATTTTCTTTTAGATTTCTAAGCCATTATAAATTAATTCAGTTTCACTGCTAGCAGCCAGAAATCAGAAGAGTCATCCCTATTCTACAGAAAATGAGATAAACTGCAGAGTGACATTCAGCTGAAATACCATCGAAGACCTAGGAAACATGCTGTGCTCCTAAGTAGCACACGGGCCATGTGCTGACATTTACTTGTCAAGTAACACGACCAAGGTTACAGTGGAAGTCTGTACAAAAGGTGGGAACAGAAACAAGACTTTGATTCATCCTTCTCCATCCTAAGCCATAAAGTAGAATATAATGTCAGATCCACTGGTTGTACATTATCAAATTATAGCAGTAACAAAGAGAGGATAATCTTGTGGTTATGATACTGGACTTTGAATATTTTTATCTGGTTCCTGGCTCTGCTACAACATCAAACAAGCTCCCTAGTTTTTTCTCCTCAGTCACTTATCCGCACACCATCGGAATTTCATTTTTCTCTCTTGCTCATTCATGGCCCAACAGTTTTGGGAAACAGGCTGTTTCTATTAGATATCTGCACAGTGGACCTCAGAATCAGATGCACTCTCAGATGTCTACCTTAATACAAACAATCATTATTTATAGTGCATTTTTATTCATATCGTATGTTAGAATGTGGTCAGGATATTTTGTGACACTTTTCACACTGGAGGTCTGTACCAGTGAGCTATTGTGGGAAACAACATGTCAGGAAAGCATTAAGAACCGACTTTAAAAATACCTCCTACCTGTACAGGTGTCTCCAGGGTGTAGATATGTTCCCCACGCACATTGTAGAACTTGACAAGTGCGCTTTTCAAGAGGGAACCATTGCTGAGGTCAACTAGCTGGCTTTGTTTCTCCATGCCTGCTACTGCAAGTAGGTCTCCTTGTGTACACCACTGTACCACCACATCTGAAATCACAAGGGCAGTTTGCAATAACCGCTGATTAGAATCAGTAGGAACCGGGTTTCCAGATGCTACAAAGTGACTTGAACAGCTAAATAAATAATGCTCTCAGAAGTTGCTAAAAAGTACCTAAAAATCGAATCCTTTCACTGAAAGCAAATATACCACATGTGGACTTTGGAAAATGAGTCTCTATTTTGTAAATTAAAAAAAAAATAAATGTGCAAACCCCATTCATTTTTCTCTCTCTGTGGTGACTCTAGAATGTAATCAGTAGTGGCTCCTAAGTACCTAGGGGCAAGAATTTACGAGACGTGTTAAAATTGATGTGGAAGTTCCTATGCACATCTTTGGGGGTAACTAAGTGAAATCAGGTTAATTATCTCACGAGAGAGCAGCAATGAGTCTTTGCCTGGAAAGGCCCACAGTGCAAGAAAGCAGCATATCCAGCAATGCCCTCATGTTCTCACTGACTGTGAATATTACTCTTAGTGTAACTCAAACTAGAGTTTAGAGTAATGTCAAACTAGAGTTTGGGAATTTTGTCCATAAATACATATGGTCTCCAAGCCATAGGTTTTCTTTTGACACCCGACTTATGAAAATCTACTCAATTGTCTAGCAGGAGCTTGTCAGAAGCACAGAGGGACTGCTTAGTCTCTCATATATGTGTATATGAATATACAAATCAGTTACTTCTCCTGCAGGCACCTCGTGATGAGGAACACACAGAGTTTAACCTGAGGAGGCTAATTTCAAACCCTGTATCCTCCTAGCTCTTTGTCACACTGCAACAAGAGCACTAAAACAATATTTTGCATTTCTGCTTGAGTTTCAGAAAGCAGATTTGCATGTGCAAGAAATACTGAGCTAGTCTTTAAACCTTTTTACTCTTAAACTGGAAGTGAAAGGCAGCTATTTTGTGCTGAGATGAAGTGAAGGTAAAGACAAAACTTGTGCTCTGGAATGCTCAATCTGCCAAGAACCTTTTGAAGACGTTTGGGGGTGAGAAGCTGTCTTCAAATGAAGAAGCAGGAGAGAAATGAGAGTTGGCAGGAAGGCTCTCAAAATTGTTTCAAGTTGTCAACTTGTCATTTTCAGGGACTTTTATGTGCAATTTTAAATGGTTTTGTATTATTTCAACTTTCTGATATTTCTCGTGGGAATTATGTTTCTGTACATATCAGAGGCAAGATGCGTGTTCCTCATGATAACGCTTCCACAGCTAGGCATCACATGACTCTTTTTTTTCTCTTATTCCTCAGCCCTTTAAGTAATCTACAGTAGGGTTGAATTAATCTTTCTCAGAAAGTATAATGATAGGCAGGTTAGAAACCAATGAGGCACACCAATCAACTCCACTTTTGGTAACTGGCTTAACCACACAATTACCAGAGTGAGAAAACAATCTCTCTCGTGTGGATACCTTCAGGTAACGCTGGGATTACATTCCCATAACAAGGGGAAGACGAGGGATTCCTGCATCTAGCAGCTTGTCTTCTCTCTCCAAAATCCTAGAACCAGGTTCTAGGATTGAAATGACCCCTAAGATCATCTGGTCTAACCAGATGATCTTAGGGGTCATTTCCAGCCTTAAAATTCTATGATTCTATGATTCTATGAAAGAGAAACAGGGCTGATATTGATGCGATGGAGCTCTGTAACTCTAAACAGAGAAGAAGATGGAGTTTATTTCTTCTGTTGTTTCCAGCCAAAAGCTAGACTAGACAATGACTCAAGATTACTTCTGATGCTATTTACTGCAATTCTGTAGATGTGTTGAGCACACTCCTTGGTAGATATCCCAAAAATCTTCTCTAAATTAGTTCCAGTTTCCCAGACATTTGGCCACACTGTGGCTGAAGAAGTTTTATGAACCACAGGGTTGCCTCAAGATGTTCCATTTTGCTAGTTTTGTGCTTCCTGTACTGCAATAGATGAAAGCAGAAGTAGAAAAGAAACTTCAAAGGTGATTTCTTTCAACCTCCTAAGACTAGCCTACGCAGCAGACCACCCAAAAACTACTGTACTTACATTTCATAGTGAAATAAAACTTCTCTCCAGTCAAAGCACTGTTAACTGTACTGAGATTCCTGGCAAAGGGACTTTTTGATAGGCAAGAACAGTAAAGATTTAAATGTGAATTAAAGGGTTTATATGGAATACTGATCTTATAAACATTCATGTACATCACTTAGCAAGATGTATATTAATTAATCAGTGGAATTTTTCTTCTCTCAGAATAACTTGCATCTTGATAAATCATAATTCAAGCAAGTTTCCAATATTTGTGGGAGCCAAAGCAGCACTGCGATTTGTACCTGCTTACCAAAAGCATGGGAGGAGACCTTGTGAATTAAAGATGCAAAGGAAGCACTACACAGCAGGGGCATTCACACAAAGAAGCATAATCATATTAGGACATGCAGCTGAAAAACAGCAAACAGATCAAATTGCTCCACAACAACGCTGCCATAAACCCATGATCTCTAAAATTCATAAGATTTTTCAAACACAAAAGCTCTGACAGCCAAGCTCTGCTTGTCCCCAGCAGGTGTCACTGCTGGAAATGGCAATATCGGTGGCCAAGCGCTCCTTTGTTAGGAGAGACAACTGCAAAAACATAACCTATACACACATCACGACGTAAACAGGAAAAGCAGAGCATAGGAGGTGGGGTGAAATGGTTTCCTTCTGTACCTTTCAACCCTGAGCGGATGATAGTAGGAGACAAGTCGTCGTAATTGTTCATTAAACTGATGTCTCCCGACGTGAAGCTGACAGTAAGTAGTGGCTTGGTGTTCTGCACCGGGACTGGATACGCAGCAGGTCCATCTGCAAAAACAAGGCTCTGGAGTGAGGAAAGGCAAACAACCAGGAGTAATTACATCCAGGCCGAAGTACACTTTATTTCAGAAGTGGTTCCAGGCCTCCAGCTCTACCTGTGTGTTTATGCAACATCTACAGGTCAAAGCAAAGGAGATTTAGCTAGCTAGCTTGTAGTTAGCTCTTGTGAAACCCTGATGTCTTCACCTTTTGAAATTTTACTGCAGCATGTCTAAAGCAATTTATGAATATTCTATTATGTTATATAGTGGTGATTTTCAATCTTTCTCTACTGTCAACTCTCCAAAGTGCCCACAAATGGAAAACTGGTGCTTTGGAAGACCTCCTTGGGACACAAGTTGAAAACCAGCGGATTAATGATATAATCACGTTAAAAGCTATTTGCTAGATGCACTTTCTGGTTGGGCAAGTGCTGGAGACTCCTCTCGAAGTCACTTACTTTATAAGCACTCCTAAGAGAACACACTGACCTTTCACAAATTACTGCTTTCTAAATATGAAGAGCTAGGCAGCAGCATGAAAAGTTACCCACCATCCTGCCTCGCAGGATCCAATGCACTCAAAGGAAGAGATGAGCCTGAATGGAACACTTGGGTTTAAAACCCGCTTCGGCATAGCCTCCACTCCCTGGGGTTTGTCTTTCAGCTTTCATTGAAACTCCCTTGTTCAAGTATTTAATGACCAACATCACCATCTGAGGCACTCACTGTTGGGCTCTTTCTGCTTGCCAGTTCACAGGAGATGCTGCTGGCCCCTGATAAAATGCTTCTCAAGGCCCAACTGGCATCTTTTCAGTTAACAGAAATGGCAGAGCCAGTTAAGAGAGGTACTGCTTCCTGAATCAGTAAAAAAGCTGATCAATAAAGAAAAAGATGTCTAGTGGTTACCACCTCTGTGTGTATATGATTTGTTAAGAAAAACCTATCAAACTTCCAGTCCTTCCTACACATCTGTGTGAGTCAATGGCTTGTCATCTTTGAGAGGTTTACACTGCATCTGCTCTAAGAAAAACATATCATGTTTGGGTAATCATTAAAATAGGCCTGTAGGCTTGTAATGAGTCCACCCACCCCGACTGACTCATAAAAAGCGAGCGAATTTAGATCATTTAAGTTCTCATCTGTGTACTCTGCATCTTCACCATCCTCCAACTGGAACCTCAGCATTTCAAAATAAAAGCAATGAAAAACCAATTTAATTTTGGTCCTCTTCTTGCTTTAGAAACTTGCTTGGAAATTGGAATTTTGTTTCTTTTCTCCTAAGTTAAGAAATCTCACCCAGTCCCAAAAAGAAAGCATGAAAGCCAAAATAAAATTAGGTTTTAAAAGACATTAACATTTTAACAGATGATCACATTACCTTCCATCACTAATACATACGCTTATTATAAGACATATATACCCATGAGTCTAGGAAAGGTAGATTTTTGAGCTAAATCCAAATAAGAGTTAAAAACACAAGAATTCTCAATCAGATCTGAGTTGCAAATGCAGAACTATTTCTAGCTATTATGTTATTGAAATTTTTCATTGTAAAATCACTGTTGCATTAATTTAGTTGTTTATTTCAGACTTTATATACTGGAACACAGGAACAGCTTTCCTAGATCTTATAGACTAATGAACATCATTAACAAGAAGAATTAGTATTATCTGAGTAATACCTAGGCCTCCTATGTCTTTGCTACTGATAATTTCCAAAGAGTTTAAAACTAATACATTTCACCCAATGAGTTATATTTACATTTAAAAGGAGGGAAGGAATCCTTCCTGACCCTCAAACTGGCGTCACGCTCTGAAGGACGGGAATTACTAACTCCATACGGTTCAGGTCACCCTTCTTCTACTCTGTGTAACTGCAAGAAATATTTTAATTTCTAATTCTTCTATGTAATTTATTGAAGTCTTTATGCCATGACTGTCAAGGATTGGACTATAGTGATCAGCATGATCTCTGTTTCATAGTATTTCTTTAAAGATGTAGTACTTTTTGCTGGTGTAACACACTATCTTCTGTGACCGCACTCTGACTACCTCTGTACATATGGACCACTGCAGTACCTCATATCCACTTATCAGCAAATCCTAATATGTCCCAATCTAAGGTTTTGTCACTCACCCTCACTGAAAACTTTGGGTTTTGTGTTGTTATTTGTGCAAAGAGATGAAGTGTGACCTGCAGCGAGCCACACAACCAGCAAGGCTGGTGGCAGAGCTGGGGATGAACCCACTCCCGCAGCAGCCCTCTGCTCCACTCCCTCTGTACTACCTCCACAGGAACACACCACCTTTCAGCTGCTACCAGCTTGAAACCTGAGGTCATCCCGCTGTTCTGGTACAGCGTGACAACTCCCTGGTGTTCAAGATGTCTTCGTGAGCACTTGCAAAGCTGAAACAGGATGTGCACACAACACTACCTTGCGGTGGGGAATAGTCGTCAGAGTCTGTGTCACTCTCGCTGCTGTCCTCCACCAGGAAGCTGGGGTAGTTCCAAGACATGCTGAGGATGCCATCTGACTCGTGAAGGAGCACGTGGGCCAGCATTCGGCCATGGCAGTCCATGACGATAACCTGTCCATCCGCAGTGCCAAACAGTACCTGAAAATAACAGAACGGCCCTCAGTCCTACCAAGTGTCAGCCACTGGACCCTCTTTCAAATGTAATCTTGTAATAAACTACGTATGCTGGAAATTAACTGAGAGCAAAGCAGTCAGGGATATGAAACTGTGCCACAACAGGACACCACAACCAAAGATGCGTATAAAGAATGAAGGGGAAACAGCAGGGTGTACAGGTAAGTTCCTAAAGCCTGTGAGCAAGTAACACCATTCCTAACACCAAAGCAAGCTGACAAAAGGGCTACCACACACCCTGCAGTATTCTTGGACTATACAGAAACCTCTACCGTTTGTGTCGGAAACCAGAGTGTGCATCAGTCCTAACAGTATCAAAAGGCTCAGCTGACAAAAGTGAGGTCCTAGTGGAGACTTCAAGCAGCTTGTGAGAAATGGAAAGCTGAATAGAGAAGGACAGGTTATTCACTTGATGAACTGAGAGAAGGTGGGAGAACGTCTTCCAAAAACAGAGGCAAAATGCAATATGATCAATCAACTGGAAGCTGATTACTACAGCCCAAGTGAAAGGCACTGTATTATACATTCGGGAAGAGACGAAGAGGAGCTTCTGCCACCATTTCAAATACAAAATGGATAACAAGAGGTTTTTCCCTGCTCCTAAGCTAATCCCCAGCCAATGTGTGCTGACTGAAGCCAGACAGACTGGAACCTAAAATTTCTCTTTCATAAGCATTTTCTGTCTTGAGGCTTTAAGAAGTTAAGGCCTTGCATATTTGATGAATTTTAGAAAAATATCAGGAAACAAGGATTAATAAATCCACAAAACAATAAATGCATTAGCCAAGGCTGCTGCTGCTATCACATCATTCCATATGAGGAAGATATGTTTTTAAGACTGTTCAAAGGCACTCATCAACTGGAAAACTGGCCAGCATTAAAAATGAAGCTGAGATGAAAGGGAGGGCAAATTCTAACAACTATATGCTGAGGTCAAAAATTCACCCAGCCTTGAGCCTTATTTCTAACAGTGATCAAGTGTTTGGGGAAGAGCAAGAGAACGGGATGCACTGAGCAGGCAACTCCCTTACACACACGTGTACCTTCAGGCAAAAAAAGACTCCCTCTTCTTTGATAGCTGATAATCCTAATTAGCAACCTTTACATCTTAACGCTAAAAGAAGTATAGAATAATTGTTTTTCAGCACTGGTTGCAATTTTATAGACCCTTAGTCACCTCTCTTCCAAGCTGAAGGATCATAGCCTACTTAGGATCTCCCGGTACAGTTGCTGTTCAAAGCCTCCAACCACCTTTGTTTACTTTTGCTGATGGAAGTTTTCTTTCTATCTTCCTTCTGAGATGTTGTGCCACACTTGCAGCATTTGAACTGTGTATTATGTCACACTTATGCAAGAGTACTCACTTAGGAAGCAACTACCGTGGCTGCACTTGTTAAAGTTTCAGAGAGGAGGTGTGGCTTCAAAGATAAGAAGCACTAGATTTTTTCTATGATCAAGGTGATGATCAGAAACACAGAGAGCAGTAAACTAGAATAACAGTCTAACGTAGGACCTGCAGTGAACTCATTAAAATCTTAAGAAAATGATTTCACATAACAGAAGCAATGAAAAAACAGTATCTGGCTTCTTTAACTGTAATCGCTCAATGTTGCAAATATTTTTATGTTAAATAGCTGCTGGGTTAAAACAGTGACTGAGGTTTGCTACAAGCTTCAGATTATTATTCTTAGATATAAAACCAAGAAATTGAGCTTTGCTCAACTCAAACTCCCCTTCTGGCCCTTTATTCTACTCTTCTTCTACTTGTATCATCCCATTTCCCTTCCCACTACTCACTATTTCAACTGGTTTTAAACAGATAATCAGTGCACAACCACTTTCACCCTACTTCCAGAACGCAATCGAATCTCTACAAAACAAACTTCTGCAAAGCCGAAATCCTCCTGGCTGTCATGACTAGCTCCTCACACTGCTTTCAACCTACTCCACAGATTTTTTCCCCAGCCTCCTAGGAGTTTAATAACTGTAAAATACCCAGAGAGAGGAGGTGAAACACCCTATTGTTTCTGAAAACAGTAATGTAAGAGTTCTGCCTCCTAAAATCCTTTTAGGACTTTATAATTGAGTAGGAATAAAATGTTGGGACTCATCACATCACCTGGAGTTCAGCCTTATCTCAATCTAAAGCTAATTCTCAAGTAGTGCTGCCCCCAATTGATCTAAAATTACAAGATCTGACAGTAATTTCCAGGTCAGATCAGAACAGCTACATGTGGGCATCTCAATTCCTGCACTGGAACTTGAGAGAGGTCTTTAGCAACCTAGAAATGTCAGAGGGCACTTTTCATCTGTTTAGCCAGGCTATAGGTTTCAAGAAGCAGCTTTAAGTTTCGGGGTAATTGTAGCAATACAACCTTTAAGATGAAAGCATTTATCAGGCTGATAGTCCTGCCGGCTGAACTCCTGCTGAAGTTGTAAAAAGGTCTAATGGTGTTATCATCCATAACATTACTCAAGTTATAAATGCCACACTCAAGCTACTTATATGAGATGAATAAAACTGTCTTGACTTTCAGAAGAAAGGTCAAGCCACAGGCTACGCCTGAAGGATTAAACAGAGAAATTAAAAGGGTCTATTTTACTTGCCTAAATGAGTATTTTTCTCAGAGGTCTGTGGAAAGTGTTGGAAAAAGTAATGAACAAGTTATTGTGGTTTGTTAGCCCTTTAATACAAAACCTAAATTTTAATAATAGTAATTAAAAAAAAATACCAAGTACTTTTTTGAAGTGATTCTTCCACCCCTTGTTATTCTTGTCTCATCTTCTCTCCTTTCACATTGTTCAACTGTTTGCATATGCATTGATACTGACAGTACTGCATTTGTAGAATTATGCATAATCTGATAATAAATCACCTAAAATCACCCAATTCATTCAAAGTGTGAGTCAGTTACACAACATAAATACATTATGTCTTTACAAAACGTATCAAGCACAATGGATCCCAGCACTGCAGTGAAGCTGTGTCTGATTAAAGGTCATGGAAATACAGAGCAGTCCTCAATGGTGCCCTGATGCTGTAAGCTTTGAAGGGAAAACAGCGCTGGGATAATTCACAGTTTTCTAAATGCATCAAGAACTCAGAGGTTGGGTTTGGTCCTGAAAGAGATGCCTGGGTTCCTCATGAAACTCAATTTCGTGGTGATTCCTATTTATTGTAACAAATCCGAATATCTGAAGAACACCCTTCTCAAAATCTGTTAACCTCTCAGCCTCTGTCGCAACCTGTGACAAGTTTCATGACTAAAAACAGTTTTAAAACTATTACTCATTAAACTGTCATTGAAGATGGCATCCCCTAAAATACCGAAGATTTCGGACTCTTTAACTATCAGTCTGAAATATGCCAGTTCCTAAAAGACACGCAGTAATCAAAAGGTGGGGTATTCTGCTCAGAAGGATTAATCTCATGGGGAGATGTGTATCAGAACAGCCAAGAAGCTAAAAAAAGTCCAGTCTGAAAGGAACAACTCAAACCTGCTCAGTGACTTGTTGACCTGTCACCGCTCCTGCGAGATCCGCTGTGGTGACCCAATGTGTCTGGACCAGGTACAGTACTAGCAGAAAATGGCTTGGCAGCACTGAGATCAACAGAGATACAATGGAGCGAGCAAAGACCTGCTGTGCCGAAGGTCCAGCTCAGGACACCCACCACTTTGTAAGAGAACTATAATACACTACCAGTGATGTTATTTTTGCACAAAAGACATTTTGTTCCTATTTAATTTGGTTTATGTATGTAAATAAACTGATCTCATCAACAGTAAGGATGTTAAACCTTTACGTTCATTTGAGTATCTCCTCCAGTAAGAAAGGAGAACCTGCCACTCATCGTATCTGATTGCACGTATATCTGAGAAAATGAAATGTTATGATTTACAGACCAAAGTCAGTGAAGCTGTGCTGACTTACATCTGCAGGGAACCTAGCCAACCTCCATTCCTGCATCACTGTCTGTCCTCACTGCCAAAGGAGCTTCCCAGAACCTCCAAAGCAGCCTCAGGGACTCGATGTATATAAATATGAGGTGTAAAAACAGAATTTGAGGTTTTGATTTTCAGAAATTCCAATTTCAGGTTTTGGTTGTACCAAAACCCTTCATGACATTTAGTACTATGCTAAAGGTTTCTAATGCTGCTGGTTAAACAAAAACTCCCAGGAAACCAGACCAAGACATTTTTCGAGTGTGGGCCATCATCTGTGGGCCATGTATCTGCGCAATGTCTGAGCCTTTGGCTGAAGCTCAGATTGAAGTACTGGAAGCTGGACTTGCTGTAGCTCCTGGAAGAACTATAAAGCCACTGAAGGCTACTTCAGAATAGCACTTTTAAAGTGAAAAATCCCAGTACTGTGATGCGCAAAGGCTGGAAAAGAAACATCTGCTTTACTCTGGTTGGCCCAGGAGTTTTAAAAGAACCTCTCTGACTTTTTACAAACAATTTACATCTGACAGCCAAGGGAAGCAAAACACTTCACAGGCTCTGCTAACTAAATCACTGAAAACTAATTAATAAACTCCATCCTAGTATAACTTATTTAAACCCCAAAATTTCCACAGAAAGACAGGACTTGCCTTGTAGGGCTACACAAGCTGCATTAACAGATTGTTTTTAAATTCCTGGGTACAGTGAAATGTTCTGAAAATTAACAACATCTGTCATGAAATCTGAGGTGTGCAACCTTTCCTAAGGTGTGACTAGGTTGCCAGTAATTCCACTGAGCAAATTTTTTGCATCATATCTGCTCCTTCTCCCATAGGACAGGAAATAGGACAGGACTTTTTCAGAACTAAATACACTATTTGGACTTTCTATTTTCTAGCCATCACCTTCAATGACACATACAAATACTTCTGAGAGACTGGCAAGTCATGATCTCTCTGGAAGATACATCCTACCTACGTCTTTTCAGACCAGTTTACAAGTGTGTTTGCGATTCCATGTTAATTTTTTGCTTTAACCAATTATAAGGTGCAGGTGTAAAACTTACATGCACATTTCTTGAGTATTCCCAAATCCTTTTCCAAATGTATTGCAAACAAATAGTGGTGCCCCATTCAAGCCCTAGGACAGACATGGTATGATTTCTGCCAAGTTAGTTCACAGTCAAGATCCTCTATCACAGAATATTAGGAGCTGGAAGAGACTTTGAAAGATCACTAAGTCCAACCCCCCTGCCCGAGCAGGATCACCTAGATTAGATCACACAGGAACATGTCCAGACTGGTCTTGAATGTCTCCAGAGAAGGAGACTCCACAACCTTTCTGGGCAGCCTGTTCCAGTAATCCGTCACCCTCACAGTGACAAAGTTCCTCCTTATATGAAGATTGAACTTTCTATGTTCCAGCTTGGAACCATTTCCCCTTGTTCTATCACTGGCCATCACTGAGAAGAGCCTGGCTCTGTCCTCCTGACACTCACCCTTTATATATTTATAAACATTAATGAGGTCACCCCTCAGTCTTCTCTTCTCCAAGCTAACAAGACCCATCTCCCTCAGCCTTTCCTCATAAGAAAGGTGTTCCACTCCCNCTATACTGGTACCTGGAGTTGCTCCTCCCCAGATGCAAGACCCTACACTTGTCCTTATTAAATTTCATCCAATTTCTCCCTGCCCAGCTCTCCAGCCTGTCTAAATTCTGTTGAATGATGGCACAACCTTCTGGTGTGTCAGCTACCCCTCACAGCTTTGTGTCATCAGCAAACTTGCTGACTGTGCACTCTATTCCCTCATCCAGGTCATCAATGAAGACACTGAACAATACTGGTCCCAGTACTGACTCTTGATGGACTCCACTAGTTAGAGGCCTCCAGCCAGACTCTGCTCCATTAATGACAACTCTCTGACTTCTTCCCTTCAACCAGCTCTCAATCCACCTCACTACTCTACCCTCCAGGCCACACTTCCTCAGTCTGCCCACCAGGATGCTGTGGGAGACAGTGTCAAATGCCTTATTGAGATTCAGAAAAACCACATCCACTGCCCTACTATCATCCATCCACCTGGTTATATCCTCATAAAAGGCTATTTTAGATTAGTCATACATGATCTCCCCTTGGTAAAACCACACTGACTGCTTCTAATAACCCTCTTATCCTTGATGTGCCTGGAGACAGCACCAAGGACAAGTCGTTCCATCACCTTTCCCAGGATGGAAGTGAGGCTGACTGGTCTGTAGTTACCTGGGTCCTCCTTCTTGCCCTTTTTGAAGACAGGGCAATAATCTTTGTGTTTCCACTTTTGGCTTTTAGCATTCTCCAGGGTTGTGCTTCCAAAGCCTGAAGGATCCCTCTTCCTCCAACCTCCTTTGCAAATGCTGCTCTTTCAGCATTTTGTGTTACTCTTTACCTTCGTGGTACCTTTTCTGTGTGGCACACGCATCTGCTGAAACTTTGCTGTCATCGTACCAGGTAGTGCGAATGCTGCCACCAACAGCTTACCCGGCATACCCCTGCATGTACAGCCGCCTCGTCCAACATTCTGGTTCACTGACACTCCCCTTTTCAAAGACCTGTCTTTACGCACTTTCCTTCACAGCCTCCTCTCCACCCACCTCCCTGTGCTGCCCCCAAAGGAACAAGTTCTCACTGTACCTCAGAAGTTACATTCTGAAAAAAGAGCAAATCAGGCCAAGCGCGTTTGCATCGTCAGAAAGTTGCTGAGCAGCTGAAGGAAGCTGTGTTAGGTCTGTCTGCCCTGATTCAGCCCTCTGCATGAACAGTGGCATTCATAACAGGAACAGCCTTTGCTGCTGTCACCGTCGTGCCACCATGCTAGTATAGACAAATCTGTTCCGCTCATCCAAAATTAACTGAACTATAAACTGATCAATATACAAAATGACAGATCAACCTTCTAATTCTGCAGGTAAGGTTAGTAACACAGGAAACGCTTGGAGAATTATTGCCTTTAAGTATTCTCATTCATTAGCACTAACAAATGAATGCCAGTCCTGAAGAGGCTGAGTTAGAGCATTCCGCAGTCCGCTCAGCTGCCCTATTAGAATCTGCGGGATGATCCCCCGTGCCCTCCCTGCTTACTGTTTCCTGAAAGCAGGAGACAGGGCAGCAGCCACCTCTTCGCATACGTGAAAGTTCAGTTTCTCTCAGTGTGGTATTTCTGGCTTTCCTGACTTTTTGCCTTAAAAATGCAGACAGAAAGAGAGAACCAGAGACGGGGGCAGCTGCTCTCCTGATGAATACTTTTTGTTCCATTAAAAATTCAATCACTGTAAAATGATTTCTTGAACTGACAGAAAAAAAAAGGAGAAGTCACCACAATTCACATGCAGGCTCGGGGTTGGGGGGAAAGCACTTATTTTTCTTTAGGTGCCTTTCTGTCTGAAAAAAATGAGAAGAGGTTTTGCTCCCTTTGGCCACGAGGAGTTACCAGTCCCACACATGGATGATACACCATGAGATCATCCAGCTGACTGTATATATACACAGCAGTGAAATTCTCATCAGAGACAATTAATGCTTTCACAAGCAGCACTGGTTCAGTTACTACTTCAGGCTTGCTCCTTCTTTCTCCTTCAACGCCCACAGGGTCTACATCACTATTATGAAGTCCTCAAATGGGAAGACAAAGTAAGTAAACTGGACATCATGGTGACAAATGCATTTAATAAATACTGAAATACTAAAATCTGGGGTGTCAAGCCATGCCAGCTTTATTTCTCTCTAAAACAGTATAACATAGCTGAATGCAGCATACTGTTTCAGGAGTCAAAAATGTAAGTAGACCCAAACCCAGGATCTCAAGGTATACAACTACTCTGGACATTTGAGGATGGAAACAACTGTTCGGGCAATGCTAATGGTATTTGAAAACTTTCTGGCAAATCACAGGAAGACTGATTATTCCATGCCCCTGTAATTATATTTGGACAAATTCTAACTTGTGTACTTCCAGGTGCACACATTTCCATATTCTTTCTTGACTCTTGAGACATTTTTCAAGATAGAAGCATATGACGATGAGATTTTTAAGTGAAAAGACTTGCCATCATACTTGCCATAATGATTACTGATTTAACAATATGCCACAGTTTACTTTACATGTGGAAGAGCGTTATGTGTCGATTTGTAGTTTTTCTTTAAAACTTGTGTCAGGTTTCAAACCCCATTTGAAGTAGTATGCAAAATGGATGAAAAGTCAGTAGCTAGAGCACCTCCTACAGAACATCTTCTGTAACTCTGAACATGGACAGGACTCTGAGCCTGGACCACTGAGCTCCCACAGGAGCAGTAGTCTGGAATGCCTTCCATGCAGTGCTGTTCTCTGTTCTTCTCGCTTTCTCTGCCAGGAAAGAGCACATGTCTATCAAAACACATAATCTTCACATATATTCAATGATATATAGCAGCACAACCAACTATTTTGTACTGTTAGGTGTGAAAATGCAGTTAGTTTTGTCAACAACCACTCAATCATACCAAGAAAGTCAACTGATATGCCCAGCAGTCTCCAGCATTGCTCCCAAGGCAGGTTTTTGTTATTTCCTGCAAGATATGTTGGCTACTGAAGCTAAAATTTCCTTCAGAGTTTTAGAAGTCTGAGTGTTTCCGCTGGAGTTTGGTGGTTTGGGTATTTTTTTGTTTCCTAATTGAAAATGGTTATTACTTAGCAACAAGGATCACACACTTGACCAGTGAAAATGCAATACAAAGCAGTTTAGAAGCAATGTCCCTGCTGCTTTGAATTTCATAACATAAAATCAAGAAGACCCTGGGTTAAGCTATATGCTAATGGAAGTCAGCCCCTCAACTTCTGCATTCTCCTGTGAGGTCTTGGGTGCTGGCAGAGAGGGGTAATTCAGTTCCCTCAGAGAGGGAAATTCATAGAATGGGGGAGGTCAAGTAAAACTGACTCAACATGGAGATGGGCTGAGTAATAAACTGTTACTGAAATGAAGTACTGAAGAAGAATGACTATCTTCGTAAAAGCAAGGAATGCAGGGAAGGATTAATCTCTTTTCAGCTGATGCAGTCACCAACAATCCCTCAGAGTGTGAACACTGAAAAGAAATTGGCTCCTGGACAAAGAGCTGAGAGCTCAAGCTGAATCCACAGAGGATGAGGAAATCCACACTCACAGGGAAAAGTTCTGAAAAACTGAGAGATACTGCTTCCACTCTCCATTGGCATACTATTTCTTTATGTCAAATCAGCGGAAAGACCACGTGATATCACTTTCAAAAAATATCACCTCTAATTTACTGCAAAACTTGGCCTTGCTTTCCCATCAAGATCTAGTTGAGAAAACCCCAAATCTTCTCCAGATTCTCTCATCCTCCTTCCCTGCACCAAGGTTTCAGACTATTCACAGGCTTGAAAACATCTGATCCAAGTTCTAGATCCCATTAGGCTCCTGGTCATCTTAGTAACTTCCAAAAAAATAATGGATCAAGTCCCAGTGATAATAAAGTTTAAATCAACCATGCTGGCAGAAATGCTCTCCTTTGAACTGCAAAGACTGCAAAGATCTGGATGAATCAAAGTGGTCCTGGGGTCAAAGTGTTCTCAGCCAAGTGGCTCTGGCAATGGAGTAACAGACTGTTCCTGAAAAAAAAAACCCAAACCAAACCTGTAAACCTCTCATGGTTTGGAGTCTTTCCTTCCCAAGAACGACACTTCCACTCACATGCCCCTTTCTGGACCAACTCACAACCTGAATGATCAAATTAAACCAATTTTCCTATCTCACATATGACTTCTCATTGGAAAGAGACCAGCTTCCTGCAGAAGGTGATGTTTTTTCCCTCAACTGCCTAAAAAGTATGTGCTGCTACTTAGCACACGTTCACTGCAAATCCCTGTTTTTACTATTTGCCCCTCCAACTACACATAACACAGTGCTTTTCAGAAACACAGTTTCAAGCAAGTCCTCCCTGTCCCAAAGAACTAAAGACTTCAGGCTGAGTGAGCAAATCCTTCTGTATAAGTGCCAGCAAGGTGAGAGGAAAACAACTTCTTTCTTCCTGACACTTCCCACACAGAGAATGGTTGTCTTACTTTTTGCGCTCGTCTTTACTTTGCTGAATCAAACACTGATGCTCCAAAAATGTAAAGCAGTGCTGGGCATAAAAATAGTGAGTGAAGACTGAGTAACATGAGAAGACTCCAGCTCTCCCTTCACCTCTGTTTGTCATTGCCACTGCCACCCTACCTTTCCTGAGGGAGGGGAAGATGTGGCAGAGTGTACAGCATACCCCAGATTCTGGTCAACTGAAATAAGAATATTGCGACCTGAGTTCCATGTCAGATGAAGGTAATGAGTTACAAGGCACACTGTTGAGGGTGATCTGTATGTCCTAGCATGCTGTGTAACCAAGAAGATGCAGAAATTCATTCAGTCATTTGCTTTTTGCAGTAGCAATCATCAAATACCCTGTCTAGAAGGATGAGCAAAACACTGAAACAGTTGCATTCCTTCTTTCAGAGTCATTAAGGGAAAAATTCATTTGCAAGACTCATCTGAAACAGTGTTGACATGAAACATTGCAGGAGCTACTGAGAAAACACGAGCCACGATGCTGTCAGCACATAAACATCCCCCGTGTCACAGCCCTCATGACTAGAACAAACAACACCATCTCGTCAGCTCTCTCGGTGTCTTGCCACTACAGGCTGGATGAAGAGCATCAAGGGAAAGATTTGGCAAGGCACAGATGAAGTGAGTGGGAAGACGAAAGCACACTGAAGCATCACCTTGTTGATCTGCTCCTTCAACTACTCGTTCAGTGACTGCAAAGTATCGACTAGGGTTTCTGGCAGGAAAAACCTTGCCTGGAATAAACCCACAGAGCTCCCGAAGCTGCAGATCAATTTCAGAGGCTCCAGGGAGAAGATCCTTGTTCTCCACCCTCCCCAAAACTCAAGGCAAAAAGTCCTCAGCTGAGTATTAAAATCTGTAGTACAGCTGCTCATTTTGATGGAGAAAAGGAGAGAGCAACTAAAAAGAGGAACAATGCATCGAGCTATTTGATTCTTTGTCTTCCTTCTTTTTGGGAGCCGTATTCTCAGCAAAACCTACCTGAGATAAAAAAGGCAAAGGAAAGACGATGCTGGTAAAACTATGCATAGGCACCAGGAAAAAAAAGAAAAAAGAAATCTATTATTTCAGAAATAGCTGCATAATGCATCTTTAAAACAACATAATAAAAAGAGATGGGAGAGAGAAAGGCTAACTAGCACTTAAAATTCACATGACTTTTTCACACAAAATCTGTCACTGTTATGTGGCAGCATAAAAATCAAGTCACCAAGCAAAGAACAAAACCGGTGTTACTGGCTTCCAGCACGTAAAAATATATAAAATAAGAATAAAAAATGTCCACAAAAATATTTAAATATTATAAGCACATATAAACTCCCCACATACTTATCTATAAAATGATGCAATGGGGTAGAAAACATTCACAGAGCCCTTAGCACAAGCAAGCAGAAATCATTAATTTTAATAGCAAGTCAGCCAGAAAGGTTGAAATGCTTCTTAAAATAGTCCAAAATGTTAAAGACAGTTAAGCTGTGGTGGGTTTTGTTTATCTGCTTGTTTTATATAACACACAAATTCATCTTGAAAGACAACTCAAGTCTCCTCCCCCTGTCCTTTCTGCATCTCAGTAGTACTGCTCGATGGTGCAGCGTGAAATGTTAAAATCCTTACACGCGATTTAAGCATTGTCTGCAGCCCTCGTGGCTTGAATAAACTGCCTGGTTAATTAATGACACTTCTTCAGCACTATAAAAAGCCTCCAGCCATTTTTTTCCCAGCAATCCGAGTAATTCATCTGTCAATGGAAACAAGTCTTTCGGTTCTTCCCCGAAGACTGTACCTTACAGTGCAGTTCTGAGTGGCCCCGGTCTGACAGCCCGTTCCAGAGTCTGCACCCAGAACGGACGGGGGTAAAGATGTGTGGTTTTGCATTTCAAGATAGGAAAATAGAGAAGTTCCCTGGCATTTTAAAGGCCCCTTTATGTGAATGTCTAAAGATCCTTAAAAGGGACATGTTCTAATAGAGACCAAAATCATTCCTCACACTTTCAAATTTTACAGGCTGTAATTTTTCTCATTTTGTCTTCCTTCCCTTTGCTCACAGTAATTAAGGTAAATATTTGCCTTCCCTATACTGCCCCAGTTGCCTGTTCGAAGCTCCCTTTCATCATTCTGTCAACTCATTAGAAAGCTCTCTTCAGGAGGGGCTTCTTCCCACACAGCTAGACGTCTCAGCGTAATTAAACTTGATCAGTGCGACTCCTGCAATAGCAAAACTGCCCCAATCACGCGTTATTAAAACAAAACGCGGTGATTAAAATGAAAATGATAGAATGAACAGAAGTACAAACTCCTCCTTCCAAAGCAGCAGGCAAAAGGAGATGTAGGTGAGAAGATAACCCAAACAGATGCAAAATTGTCAGACTTCTAAATTTCCTTGGTTTTAAGGCACGTCGAAGACATTCCTGAGTCAGGCCCAGGAATTAAAACATATTCATTCATTTTTATTAAGGCTTTCTTCTATCAGAGAGTGATTTCCCTCTGATTCCCTTCTCACCCACAGAAGCAGCAACAGCTGCAGTGAGGTACAGGGAATTACATTATGCTGTTATAAACGAGAAGATAGTCAGACCCAGCTACAGGTCTCACTCAGTTCCCTGATGCTCTGCCTTTCTCTCACCATGAACAGAGTTAAACCTCTTTACTAGGTAGAGTCTAGCAGAGAGGGAGAGGATAGCCTGAGAGCAGCAGAAATTCATAGAAAAAAAAAGTCATTAGGTGCTGAGCAAGCACACAGTGGGGATGAAGCACCAGCAAGATATTTTAGATGACTTGTGGGCTTAGGAAAAATCCTCAATTACTTATTGACTTTGCTTCTATAATTATAAATAAACCCTTTGGCTAGCTGAGCTAGAAGAAACTCCAGTTTTTCCTCACTTGGGAAGTCATTCAATCTGTTTGGTATGTACACTCCCTCTTTGCAAACAAGAGGGGTATGACACCACAGAACTGTCTCAAGGCAGAGTATTCACCAATATTTTAAATTTACTTTTCAAATTTACTTTTCATCCCTACATGAGCCCTCTCACCAGAAAATACTCCACATGACCGTGAGGAAATGGGCTCTACTGCAGCCTCTTGTAGCCCTGAAAAAGACATTTCAAAAAAGAGAAAGGAAGGTCACAACCCTGAGTGATCCCACCTGTCTTAGTTTAACCCACACGTGGCACGCTCCTCAAGATACAGCAGCAGAGTCCTGAAATTCTTCTTACTGTGTGTATTTGCTTATTATCCTCAAGATGCCATTTGTATAACACAGCTCTGTGACTCTCCCAGACATGTGCTCTGACTAGTGTACAGGAGCACGGAACAACTAAATGAGGTCTACAGAAACACAATGGAAGAGAAAATTAACTTCTAGTTATCTCCAATACACGTGCAGAATGACAGCCAGACTCAAGACCTGGGTGTGCACCACAATAAAAATTTGACAGTGACCATCGTAAGATGATCACAGAATCACAGACTGGTTTGAGTTGGAAGGGACCTCAAAGATCATCTAGTTCCAAGCCCTTGCCATGGGCAGGGACACCCTCCACTAGATCAGGTTGCCCAAAGCCCCATCCAACCTGGCCTTGGACACTGCAGGGGATGTGTTTCTAAAACACCTCTGGGCAACCTTCTCCAGTGCCTTCCCACACTCACAGTAAGGATTATTTTTCCTAAAATCTAATCTAAATCAACCCTTCTCCAGCTTAAAGGCAATACTCCATGTCCTATCATTATATGCCTTTGTAAACAGCCCCTTTCCAGCTTTCCTGTAGGCCACCCCTTCAGGTACTGGTAGGCTGCTTTCCCTGGAGCTTTCTCTTCTCCAGGGTGAACAAACTGAGCTGTCTCACCCTGTCTTCACAGGACAAGTGCTCCAGCCCTCTGATCCTCTTTGTGGCCATCCTCTGGGCTCGCTCCATGTCCTGCACTGGAGCTGGGGGCAGTACTCCAGGTGTGGTCTCACCACAGCAGAGAAGAGGGGCAGAATCACTTCCTTCAACCTGCTGGTTACACAGCTTTTAATGCAGCTCAGGATACAGTTGGCTTTCTGGCCTGCAAATGCACATTGTCAGCTCATGCTGAGCTTCTCATCCACCAACACCACCAAGCCTTTCTCCTCATGGCTTCTCCAAATACATTCTGCGCTCAGCCTGCAGATGAGTTTGGAATTGTGCTGACCCATGTGCAGGACTTGGCCTTGTTGAACGTTAAATTTGCATAGACCTGCCTGCCAAGGTCCCTCTGGATGCCATCCCTTCCCTCCAGTGAGTCTGCAGCATGATGGTGTTGGCAAACAACAGGGTGCACTTGATCCCACTGTCCATGTTGCCAACAAAGATGTTAAACAGCACCAGTTATAAAGATGTTAATCGGTGCTGGTCTGATGCATGATCTGATGATGTATACTGAAAAAGCACTGCAGTCAACTGGATTGTACCAACTGTCCTGTGACTCACAGTAATTTTGTACCCAACACACAAAGAGAGCTCAAGAAATCCTGAGGAACCAAGAGCCACAAGAACAATGATGCTGTTCTCTTCCTAAAAGAAAATGCAGCACAGTTGCACCTAATATTAATATAATCAGCCAATAACTTCCTCATGGCAAAGCGTGTAAAAAATCAGTTAAAAGACAGAAATATACAGCCTGCAAGAAATACAGTCTGCAAGACTGTACCTTACTCTGACCATATTTCCATCTCTCATCCCACCTCTACACTCTAAGGTGACTTTGGCAAGTATTATACATAGAGTTTCAACCACAGGTGACATCAGCCACTACTTCAGGTGCTTTACTGACACGCCTGTGTCAAAGCACAGAAATGATATAAAGCTGAAGGCCATACATGCTCTGTCAAAGATGGTTGGGAATACTGTAGCTCAAACCATTTCTTGCCTTCAACAGAAAGATGGTGGAAATTACCCTCCTCCCATGAAGCTGCCACAGAGCCGTGGTGAGAAGTGACAAGAGGTGGAAGGTAGCCTATTGGTGTTGAACAGATAGGAGAAAAAATGGAAAATGAGTCTTGAAGAAAAGAGGTGGGTGTGCACAGCACAAGACTGAAGGAGAAAGTTAAGAGAACTGAAGAGTGTGGTGAACAGATGGGCTATATTGAGCAATTTTTAATCAGGGCAATAGAGAACTGATAATTAACAATACATTCCCCATGGAAATGTAACTTTCCAAGTTAATTGTGTTAAAGGTCATGGGACCATGGAGTGTAACTTTTCCAGAAATACTTTCATTAGCAATCTTCATGGTGCCAGAAGGGTGACAAAAGGAATAGTGTGAATTATAAATTTAGATTTTTTTCTTTCACTCACTGTATTGACAAACAGATTACATTAGGCAATAGGGAAGATGCTGAAGCTACTCTGGGCTAGAAAAATATTTTTTTCTTATTTGCACAGGTAGAAATCAGGAGAGAAATTAGATAAGGAGATAAGCTAGTAAGGGTATCCATTTCTATACGCGCTTATTTGTGTCTAAGACATGCAATGTCCTTTCCCCTCCAATTTTCTATTTTTAGTTTGAACTGAGCATGGTCCCTTGCCTCAAACCTCAGTGAATCATATTTCCTTGTGCCTCCAGGGACAAAAATGTCTAAACACATATTAGAAGATCGCTTCCTTCCACCAGCTCTGGAGAACAGTACAAAGATCCATCATCAGTTAACAAGCAAACACCATAGTTAGGAGAACAGTGCAGCACAATACAGAGATTGTGGCTGGTCTCTATTGCAGTGAGCTTGTCAGTGGCAGAGTTTCATAACTTAAGCAAGTGATTTTCACCTGGATGGAACTGGCCATTACGTTTGAGTGTGCTTATCTGGACACTGAGCATATGTTCTGTTTTTTGGAATAAGCACTTACAGAGGAGCATCCAGATTAGACAGTGCAAACATACTGGCTAAACCAAATTAAAAGCAGTCAAGTCACCCCAAATTAAACACTCGAGATATTTCCAAATACAGCAGCAACAACTGAGTATCACACAAATGGGGCAGCCTCATATTTAAAACATAGGAATGAGAGCTATTAGATCTTAGCCTCCTTTCCTAATTCAGCAGCTTGTCTTTTCTTCTTGATCTTCAGTAAATTATTTATTGTCAAGACTTACATATCCCCAGATTAAAAAAGAGGCAGTTAGATTCCCTGGCTTTAAAGAGCACTGTTGCAATAATTAATTCATTATTCTTTGCAGAGCACTCTAAAATTATTGACGCTGCTAAAGAAATTCATATTATTAGTGGTATTATATTCCACTAGGAATTCCCAAAATAACCCAATCTTTTATGGATGTACACTATTCTAACCCAAAGTCAGTGGTACCTCGAGGGCTGAAGCAGTACCTTTTCTTGGCGGCGTAAAATGAAGGAAGGAAAAGAATCCATTTGCGATCATAAAACAGTTTCTCTTCGCCCTGGTTTACTCTCATTGTTTCTTTTCAGTGCTACGTTATGCACACAGTAACCAGAACGACAATTTCAGTACGCTCAACAGAGACTGGAAAAGGGTCACTGTAAATTCTGAAAATGAAACCTATGGGCTAGCTCAAGCCCTGCTATAAATGGTGAGGTGACCAGTATTATATGCTTCATTACAAAACCAGAAAAGGACAATTTTTTAACTTGCAAAATCCAAAGCACAAGTTTTGGGTTCAATGATTGGAAAAATAGCCTTCTTTTAAATCATGTTACTTGCATAAAGCTAGGAGGTCTCTCTGACACTCCATCAGTTGGATTCATTTGCTCATGGGAAGGAAAAGGACCATCCCTCTCACTAGAACTGCTTTGGTTGCAAGTGCAGACAGGACAGTTGTACACAGAAATGAACAGTTCGGTATTTACTAGCCCAGACTGTATCTCTGCTCAAATGCATTTTCAAGATAGCTGTATCAACAGATTAGGGGTACAACTACAATTCCTGTCTCAACTAACTTTGAATAAGGCTTCATGTGAATGGGGGTGAAAAGTGATGACAGGCACCTTGGTACATTATCATATTTGCCTAATGAGAACGACAGGACAAAATAATTTTTCCTTATCTGCGGGAGCACAGGTTTTGAGGGAAACTTCTTAAAAGCAACACTTTTATTTAACAATTTTTTAAGAGGTGTATTCTATGTCGTATCAAAGCAATACAATTAATACCCTGAAAGCCCCATTACCTGTTGGTCATCTGGAGTCCATATGCCACAGGTGATCTGACTCTCCAAGTTTATTTCTGAAGACCAGTGCCTCTGTCCACTGACTGAACCGACCAGCACAAATCCATCTCGGTAGGAGATAAGTGCTTGAGTTCCATCGTGGCTCCATGTAAAGTCGCTTACCTTAACATAGCAAAGACAAGAAAACAGATATATGTGCCATGTAAGAATTTTCAGTTCTTTTAATAAAAGGCAGCACTGCACAGAACTAGGCAGGACAACTATTAGCCCAGTTGTAACACTGAAGTCACGGTTACTGGATGAAGCAACTGTCCTTGCAAAGTGTCTTTGTGACACACCTTGCAAATTCCTTTCAGCAGAGAAATGTTTCATTTTTTCCCGTGTTTTTCGAAAGATATAAAGCACAGTTCATTGACCTCTTCATTTTGCTCTCAGGACCTGATGACTCTTGACTGCAGAGAAAACAAGCGTACCAACCTGTGCCCCCCGATCGTTCACGAGCTCCACAGACCATCTGCCTTCGTACTGTATCCAAACAAATATT
The DNA here is from genome assembly GCA_013399135.1 of Heliornis fulica. NCBI lineage: Eukaryota > Metazoa > Chordata > Aves > Gruiformes > Heliornithidae > Heliornis > Heliornis fulica. The sequence continues at coordinate 855,283 of VXBZ01012067.1, read as the reverse complement.
CCTCCATCCGCATCACAGGTTGCTAATTTCTGGAATGGTTCGTTCCATCTCACCAGCACAACCTTAAAAGATTACAAACAAAGCCAGCATTACCAAAACCGCATGTTGGGTAACAACTGTTTAACAAGAACCAGTTAAACAATACTGCAGAAATAAGCATCCCCACACTAAAAGCCCGAAGACGTACAAACCAGCAATTTTCAGCGCAGCACTAGGCGCCTCTCAGGAGCAGCTGGAATTGTTTTGCCATGGCTGTCAGAGAATGCACAATCTCTCAGCATCAGGCCTCTCTGGAAGGCGTCGCATGCGTTCAACAAAAACATACTGCACCCTGCATATCATTACAGAAGTGGCAAACAGGAGGCCCTGTACGCAGCATCCAACGCTCTTTCAAATTACTTCCCCCATCGTAATCTCAGACCATCAGACTCCACGTCAAATCATCCCCTCTCGCTGACTTCAAATGAAACTGCGCGCTCCGGTATCAGATTGAATTGGAATACTCGTATCAATAGTGACACGACAAAAAATCCCTGAGAGGCTCAAATCATTAAAAAATACAAGTTTCCTAGAAAAGTTGCTTTGCTACCGAGTGCATAAGGAATAAAAAGCAGTTTGAGGCTCTTCTCTATGCACCAGATCTATCTGGGCTTTTCTGGAGAATCTAATCAAGTTTAAGCTACCAAACTGAGCTCTCATTTCTAATTAATATCAATTTAACAAATACAGTATCTCTCGAGACTTCAGTATAGAACTGAAAAAACCCATGTCACCCTAGTGCTTGAAGCAGAAATCACCTGTAAAGCTATTTACCTATTTAGCTACTGTTGGTGAATTTTTCTTAACTTTTTTCTGAATTAGCTTTATTTCAAAAAGATGCAGATACATAAGAGACGCTCACGTTCATACACAGAGATTCCCCCCAGTTACTTTACTGAGACACAGAATACGCAAAGAAAAGAGATATTAAGCAGTTAGTAGAGTGTTATTTTACTACTATATGGGCATCTATCTTTAACGATTTTTTTCATAGATCTAAATAGATAATCAATCATCTAAAAGAGACAGAAAGAGATTTTCCTGAAATATATACTTGGCTCTTTACAGAGGTGGACTGAGGCGAGCTCTGAGTAGACAGACCCATTACACTGCACAATGAAGTCAGCAGTCCCTTTCAGAATTAGGATACAAATATGCATACCTCAAATCTAAACTTGACAGATGAAGAAGGATGGCCTTACACTTATTTAGTGAATGCTACACTTTCTCAGAGTGTTGAGAGTCAGAACTTCAGAATGTGTACATGAGTGGAGCCTATCAGTCTGAAGCACCGACCCCTGAACAATTAAACAACTACAAGAAAACTGTTTCTTCACATATAGGCAAAGATAATGGGGAGAAGCAAGTGTGACAAACCACCTCTCGAATGTGATGCAGCTAAGAAGAATCCCTTTGACATTTTGCAGAATAATACTTGCTTCTGATAGATTATAACCTTGCAGCTGCACTCCAAGTCACAAGTCCTGTCTCCAGTTGGGAGATTATGTCCAAAATAGATGGATCCACTAGATGGATCACATCACACAATCAATTATCTTGGTTGTGTGTTTGGTTTTTTTTGGAAGAGCAGTAAATAAAGTACTCCAACATACTGATACAAGCACCTCTTCTTTGGTAGAAGTTTTACTTTGTCCCTTCCATCTAAACAAGAATAGCACAGATTTCCCTAAAATATTATTTTCTATTTGGTATAACTCCCATGCTCAAAACCATCACAAAACGCAATGACGACGTAACTGTACCTTCCAGTAATGCCTACCAGTATTACAAAATAAGTGAGGAAAGATCCATACTTGTTTAGTAGATGGTAGGTACGGATGGATTCAATGATCTTAAAGGTCTTTTCCAACCTTGTCATTCTGTAATATGTAACACAAGGATAACACTGAAAAATCTTCATCCCAGCCTTTAAGGTTGGGAGCTGCTACAGCTAACTGTGCCTAGGAATAGAGTGGAAGGTACTTACCACCACTGAAAATCAGGCCTTTGATGCTACAGCACCCATGTTGGACATTTCATAGATCATACAGAATATATTGCTAGAGAAAATTTAGGAACAGAAGATACAACTAATAGTTTGAGTAACATGTTTTTTAACTAACACCATCAAAGGTGCTCCTATCTTAAAATTGCTCTTTTTTTGTCTGACAAAGCTTTTGAGATGAGCATAACATTTTATAGATTCAACATACCGTCTGGCAATTTTAAGAACTACTGGCAAAGTGACAACAGTCACCTTGATGTTATTTGTCTCTTTTCTGTTTCTAATAGGAATCTTGTTAAAACCTGAATATAGCTTTTCATTCAAATTGTGCACAAACTACCTTTTTTTTTGACTTGTGAAGATATCTAAGAGTGTATTTGACTGTAATCAAAGTTAACCAGAGCATGCCCCTCTGTCCCAACTAGATACAAATTAGTAACTTCCAAAATAAACTTACTGCTTCACAGTCACAAATGAAACTGAGATGACAATTTTATATGGCTTCTGATTGCGTGCTTTTAAGAAAGCAAATTTGTAATTTGAAAATTCAACTTCTTAAACACAGAATAAATTTTATCATTTTATGGGATCATTTTAAAGATGCTTCCATCATTTACATTTAACATCCAACTACAGGTGCCAATTCTACAGCTGCCTTGAGTATTTCCATTTTTTTTTTTTTTCATTTTCAAACCATACTAAAGCAGAGATAAAGTAAGAAAGAAGTATTGCCCTTAAGAGTTAAAATGACGTCTGGCTTTTATATTGGCTAAAATGCAAAGCATATGAAAATGTGCCCCTTTGATAGCACACTTAAGTAATGTATAAGCTTGAATCACCCCTCTGCAAAGAGGGATTTTATTGCTAACCCATAAATGCAAAGATATCATTACCTTCACTAACAGCTTCAACTCACAGGGGATACATTTTTACTTCTGCCTTTATGGTTTTCTGCTTCCTATTTAGCATCTTCACACAGGTACTGAAGGACTAAACTGTTTTATCTTGTATTCACAGAATCACAGAATTTTAGGGGTTGGAAGGGACCTCCAGAGATCATCGAGTCCAATCCCCCAACCAAAGCAGGTTGGGGGATTGGACCCAAATACCGACCCCTGGGGAACACCGCTAGTCACAGGTCTCCAACCAGACTCCACTGATCACCACCCTCTGGGCCCAGCCTGTCAGCCAGTTCTTGACCCACCTCACTGTCCACTCATCTATCCCACACTTTCTCAGCTTTGTTATCAGGATGTCGTGGGAGACAGTATTAAAAGCCTTGGTGAGGTCAAGGTAGATGACATCCGCTGTTCTCCCTCCATCTACTCAGCCAGTGATGACAGTGTTACACTGAAAGTGCAAAAATGTTGGTGTGCCAAAGAACCTAATCTGTGGATTATTTGTGGTCCACACAGACTTTGTATATTGTCTAATTATTTGGTTTGCTTTTTGGTTATGGGTTTTTTGTAAATATTCTAAAAATCAGACATTATGTTTGGTCTAGTCTAGAAAAAAATTGTTTCACAGACATCTTTCGGCTTCTAAACTGGTATCTCACAGAGGAAATGATCTCCCATGTATAAAGCTCCCAGGAACTCCTGGCCTAACACATTAAGTACAATGTAACGGCCAACACATTGCTCCAAACAGCACATCTGCCATTAAGTGTGATCAGTTTTTGAATCTGGGTCTTATGTTTGCCTTTAGCTCCTTTTCATGCAATGCGTAGTGGTGAAAAATTTCTTTCAAAAGTTCAGCACCTTCAATAGCTCAGTTTACACTGCCAACTTGATTTTCAAAAATTAAATTTAATTGATCCTTAATGTGCTAGAAACTCTCTCCAAGAACTGACATCTTACCATAATGCTGTAAACACAGCAGAATCAACAAAAAGTAGCACCTTTTAAAATTATTTTCACCACTGACCTGGTTTTAGCAGCAACAGAGTCAATTTTCTCCCTAGTATCAGGTATAGCACCGTGTGTTAGATTTAGATTGAGAACAATGTTGATAACACACTGATGTTTCAGTTGTCAAGCAGCTGAGGACTTTTCAGCTTATCATACTGCCCTGCTAAGAAGAAGGTGGGGGGGCACCCAAAAAGCTGTGAGGGGACACAGCCAGGACAACTGATCCAATCTGTCTTCAGGGATAGTCCATACCACATGACCATCTGGAAAAGACCTTGCTTGTGGCAAAGGAAACATCTGTATTTCTCTAATTGAAAAAACAACAGATGATTTTTTTTAAGGGTTACTTAATTATGCTGCAAATAGTCTATTTTTATTTACTCAAATGTGGTTTTTTTTGCAAATAACGCAAAGACCAATCAGTCTCTGGCCTGGCACTGCCACAGACAGACCACCCACCATGCAGCTGGCAATGTTATTATTTATTAAAATCTTATGACAGGAAATTTTTGGCAACTGCAATTTCTGGAGTAGCATATATGCGGATTATAGTAAAGGTGACCTCTTCCCAAAAGAAACCAGGTTTTGTGATTTAAATTCAATATTTGCTATTGAGACACTCTTTTTCCACTCTTTTGAACACAAGACCACTAAAATTCAAAGTGTTCTGAGAGCTTTTGTTATTCCTAATTTTGAGTTCTTGAAAGAGATGACTGAAAGTACTACAGCAATCAAACTTACAAGAGCAGAAGTACTTCATCTAGAATATCATACAATAGTAATCACTGAAATCTTACCTCTCCAGTTCCTAAAACATAATTATTATAGAGGCTATGGACAACTGTTTAGAAAAAATAAATGAATAAATAACTAGGGCAATTGGTTCCTAGAGCTCCTTACCATATTTAGATAGATTTTATTGCTGAAAGGAATTAACACTACACTGGAAGTTACACTACACTGCAGTAAGTCACAGTGAGCAAGCATTTATTGCCTCTGACCCTCCATCTACTCTAATGGGGAGCAGGCACATGCTCTAAAGCAAGAGGTCTTCTCCAGCACTCACACACGCTACAGAGATCTGCTCACAGACTATGGCAGCAACAGATAGCAGAGAATGCCTGAGGGAAAATATGTGATTACAGCACAGTTTGCTACACCTAGAGAGCAACGTTCCTTTATCTGCCAGAAGCATTTCTGAAACTACAAGTGAACTGGGCATCTCTGGGTGCACAGGATTTAATGCATCATAACTCCACTGGGTTTATACGACACTAACCAGTCTATGCAGCTGATGGTCCTTCTACCCCCCCACCCCACCCGCAATAAACCATACTACATTTCTAACGCTAATGGATATGAATCCACCTTCCAAGCAGTCGTGGCAAAAGATCTAACTGTTCCTAGGACAGATATAGCAAAACTAATGAAGGAGATTGGGCTATTGCCAACAGTAGCAGAGCATAGGATTCTATCTGTCTGAAGGCTTCTTCTGATCTTGTACTTTTAGGGAAGTACTTAAGCTTATAAAGGAACATATAAGGGTTGAAACAAAGCTTTGGAAAAAGGGACCGCAAAATCTACCTAAGCTCACTGAGCATCACCTATCTGCTGTATCAAGCCATCATTTTAGGCAGTCCTCTAATAAGTACATTGACCTTCATTCATGGTTACAAGTACAGAGAAATACATGCATATAGCACACACCATACGTGCAGCACACTAGCACACATCATTGCAACAAAGACAGAGAGATGTGTAAGTACATTTATCAAAGAAAAAAAGATGAGTGTGCAGTGGGGAACAGAAATAAAACAGAAAAGGAACCAGAAAACCTTTATTTGCTAACAGTTCAGTGTCTCTCCTTACATTATATATAGAGACATAGAAATGTATGTATATTGTGTCTATACATTACATACCTATAACGCAGGTGTGTGCATGAATGCACATCCCTAGTAAGTCCCTGAGGAAACTGTGCCAACTTTTACATTTGTTGACTTGAAGTCAGTTTCCTAAAGTGGAGTTTTATAACAAAAATGTCATTATAAGTGATGACAGGTGTCCAGAATAAGCAGTAGGGTTGCAGTTAACCAGCCATTGCTTCTCACCACACTTTACCTTAGAACCAGTTCTTGGTTCTAAATGGTTCTGCAAATGTTTAGTTCAACAAAACATAAAGTTTAAATATTTTTACAGTATCAGTATTTTTTTTAAAAAAGGCTATTCAAGTTTCCTTCTCCTAATTTCTCACATGAAAACAAGATTGTCTGAAAAAGCCGTTACATGTTCACTTCGGACCTTCACTTCTTGCCATGACAATTCTCTCCATTCAAATGAATTCAACCACACAGACAAAGAGCATCACTTAAGTGTTATTCCTGCTAATGACACTAGACAGAAAAATCAGCAGACATGGTAGACAGCTAGCTCTCCTCTCCTCATTCGGCATACTCATCTTCCTACCTTACTTGTCTTATATTGCATTCACTAATGACACAGTCCCTGCCTCTCTCACACCCGCAGAGCTTTGACTTTTTGTTTCCAGAGACATTACACCCAGGTGGAAGTGCTTCATTTGCATATGGAGCTGTCAGTTCCCAAGGTACGATACCCATCAAAGAATTATTATTAAGAAGAAAGTACTACTATTAATAACAAAAATTGTGCTGCAGCTGAAGAACAGCAAGTTTATAACAGTGTCTCTATTTCCTGAGAAAAAAGGGCAACTTGCAAAGGGCTGCACGTTACCGTCGGTAAAAGAACAGCAAATGAGTTCTTGGAGACAGAAAACAGCATCCAAATTCTTTGTTTAGTCTAAATAAGAAAATGAAATGAACTCTCTTCCCGTAAGTTCTGGAGTGGCCTCCAGACATCTCAGAGGCGGATGTCTTTTAATGAACCTTACCCCGGCTGCAGGAGAAGCTGCGGTCACTGGTGATGTGTGCTGATGGCATGGCATGGCACGGCAGCTGCTCCCAGCCCCCGCAGGCAGCGCTTTCCACTGCCACTCGTACATTAGGGGTCTGACGCTTTATCCCAGGACTCCACTTTTTCCTTGAAAAGTGTATTACTCTGCCAGCAGCTGTCATCTTGCTGCTTCTGCTTTTTGACAAGGAGCTTCAATTTCTATAAATACTATTTAAACAAGTATAACAACGTTCCTGTGAGAGATGATACAAAAGCTACTTATTATGGGGGTTTAAAAACACAAGAAAAAAAATCAATGAAAGGAGCAAATTTGAGTAGCTGCTTTTTTGTGNTTTTTTAATTGCCATTCTAATTTTATTGTATAACATCAATAAGATAAGCATGAGATCTGTGTTAGCTGGGAAACCTAACCTGGTGCTAACTGAAATCAGAGGTATGGCTGGACCAGCAATAAGGTGCTGCTGACCTTACTAGTCCAAATCTGTGCCTTCTTCTGACCACAGACTTCCCTGTGGCCTTCATGTGAAAACCCTACTCCAAAGTAACTACATCCCTAACTCAAACGCTTCAGGTAAGGGTCTAAAGTTATGTTCAATGTAGGGACATGTTAGAAGCTCTGTGCCATTTTGTTCAATGCATTGGCTCCCATTTTTATCCCCTTTACTCCTTGGCATTTGTTTTCATAATGATCTGAACAGGCACCAGGCTGATGAAGACTCAGGTCATCTGCTCAGCTGTAGAAAGCTCAACGGCCAGGTTGGAGCAGTGCAGTTTACTAGCAATAGCCCTCTGAGTAGGCACAGGGGAGGTAACCATTCAGCCAGCACTTGCTTGCCCTCCATAGGCGTGACTGGTACCCTCTGCAAGTAATAGCATGGTTGCTCATTCACTGGGAAGAGCGCTGATGCTCCCCAGCAAGTTTTGCTTATTTGCTTTGCAGATGAATGTCACACGTGTGTATTTCCAAAAGGTACCTTGAGGCTGGGATCCAACAAACCAAATACACCTATTTTTGAAAGGTATCATGTGGATGGCATCCAGTCCCCAATGGAAGGCAGTGTGATCTTTAAAAGATCTAGGGGTTGATTTTGGCAAATAGGCAACTACAAGAAAAACTTGTTTTGATAGTTCCCTTGAGGAGGGACTGTACTTAGCGTAAGATGTTGTCTTAAAAATACCAAGACTGTCAACATCTCACTGAATATATTTAGGAGCCTTGATAGTAAACTGCCAAGATGACAACTCAGAAATGCTCTAAAGCTTTATGTATCTCTTCACATTCCTTAAGCCATGCACTTCATTTTAAGAAATACACTCCTAAAGTCTTTTAGATCCCAAGGATTTGCTACATAGCCATTTCACATGTTCACAGAACATAAAACATGCCACCTGGTGACCTACCTTAGAGGAAAACATCCCCATCACCCCTCAAAGGTACCAAACAACAAGTGCTATGCTCCTACAAATGAACTGGCTCCAAGGGCCGGTTCCAAAGGAATTATACTTTTCACTTTGGAGTCACCACATTGAATAACGGCTTCAAAGAACTACAGCTTAAGGGGACACTTAAAAGAAAAACATCAGAAATTAGCTGTATCTAAGGTATACTCAATAAATGTGCTTGGGCAGCTGAAGATCTTTGATGGGTCACTTGTCAGAACTGGAAGTTGCATTTCAGAAACAGAAATAACAGGCGATATGAACATTATGCTGACAAGATGTTGCTACCCATCTACCAGTCCTCATCTGAATACATTTCTTAACTATTTCTTCAAGGGTTAGTAAAGAAAATACTTTGGTATATGTAATCCAAAGGAAAAGAATTAAGACATGAAAAGAGTAAAGGCCTGAAGTTAATCACCCATATGCAGGAGGTATCTGCACACTTTGTTCTTGGAAGGGAAATGGGGGGAGGTCTGCTCATCTCCCATGGCACAGACCACAGAGTTGCAGTGATAAAGATTTTGGTCTGCTTTTGACTCCTTTCTCTTCACAAAGAGCACCCAAAAGCTCTCTCACAGAAAAGGTCACCATCTCCACAGAAAACTCTTTTGTAGAGTAATGCCATGCTCACTTCCAGTGAGGAAAACTCCTTCACATAATGTACTCTACTACCTCTGTCTCCTATCAATGGTCGTCTTCTCCCAAAGCCTTCCTGTAAGATAGTTCTGTTTAACTGACCCTATATACTCCCTAGAAGTGCAAAGGCAAGCCCAGGTTCACTAAAAAAAAAAAATCGAAGTGGAATGTTGATAAAGACAAGCAGAGGAAAAAAACCACACTTTGATCACATTCCTTCCATAAAACAAAAGATTTCACTTTGTTCTAGTTTCCCTAGAGACTAAAGCATCATAATAAAGAGAGACCGCTGTTCTATCTAAAGATAAACTGATCATGTTGCTCATCAAAATGAGATCAAAACACCCAAAGCAAAATAGTTCCTCCACTCCAGCAGATCACTGATGAACAATGTCCATTGCTGTTAAAACTAAGACAAGTGCAATAACTGTGCAAAGGCAGCAGTTCCTTGGGTTTCAGCACCTATGGTCAAGTATTTTCCCACAAGAAAAAAAGCACCAGAATTCTCTGGTATTTAGCCTGCATTAAATTAAAAGTACATAAGCCTATACCTCATTGCACTAAGGTCTGACAAAATTACATTACAGATGGTATAAATCAGGACCATTTTACTACCTCTACATTTACATGCACTTCTGGGCTGTGTATAAGAAGTTCACTGTAAATGAACCTCAAGCTTTAAAAACAGGAATAAGACTCACTGACATCCAACTATGTATCATCACTGTCTATGAATTCAGAGACCACACATATCTTTTTTAGAAAATCCAAGGAGAGTGAGGAGAAGAAAGCAATAAAAACACTCCACACAAAACAGATTATAAATTATTTCTGTCTTTTTACTGGCTAAAAATACAGAAAAACACTGGAGTCAGAGACACAGACACCCTGTAGCAGAGCCTATTGCTTTTATTCTGTCTCTTTAAAAATACACAATCAAGGACAAATACTGTTTGGAATGACATATTATATCCAAAATGATGGATCACCAAATAATTAAAAAAAAAACAAACCCAAACCCGCACCAGAGAAGAAAAGGTAACAATAAACATACTAAAAATGATTTTCTACTCAAAATGAGCTAGGCCTGCTCTGCTTCCTCAGCAGCAACTACTTAGGAATTCCTGCAGTATCCTTCTACCTTGTGAATGCTACCTTGCTTGGGAATAACCCCAGGCTAATGGGGGAAATAGTCAGTGAAGTAATTGTGACAGAGGCACACTCCCTTAGACTTGATCTTCCTAGCTTGTTGGTTAAAAATGCCTAATAAAGTGTTCATACACTAGTGAACTATAATTTTATAGCTTTACGTATATACAGATACATACATATATGCATGCACAAGAATATTTAAAAAAAACCAAACCAACAACCCACTTGCACTGTTAGAAAGCATTAAAGGAAACTCATGGGAATGTAGTATTTTTATTTTGATAGAACTGTGCTAGTTAACACAGAGAAAGAAGGTGACAGGCTCTTCACCTTCTGGAGTCTATTTTGAGAAGTGTCAGAAAAATAATGGTGCCTAGTGATCACACTGAGGATCTGCCTGTATCAAATACACCAAGTCTGTCTATATCAAATAAAGTAACAGTTTTTTGCTCATCAGATATTTAAACTCATACAGCATGGTAAATAATCAACATTTTCCCAGGTTTATGAATATCATAATTAGCATTTGTAGTAGAGATTTTATAGTCAGAAGCCAGCCAATGCCTCCCCTGATGATTTTACAGGGTTGACTATAACTCCACTTGCAGCTGCTTAGCTGAAATTGCTGTAACAGTCCTCCAAACACACCTCATATGGGACCTGACTACACCATAAGCAGATGAGCGTCACCATTTAAGAACAGCAGTAAATACCTGATATTTGTTAGCCATGTAAACAGAAAAGACCTTAAAATTCAGAGACAAGTGTCAAAAAAGTGTTGTCCATGCATGATTATTTCTGACAGCCACAGTACTTCAAACCTTGTTTTCTGGTTGGTTTTTTTCCTAACACTAGGAAGTAAAAATAATCCAAATCCAAGTTAAGAACATTAATCAGCACCTCACATCTATTAATACCTCCCAGGCGATATCAGCTGTGAACTAATCTAATTAAGTTGAGTTGTAAGGAAGACTGGAGAGAAATGGTTTTAGCTGGGCATTTCACTGCTCAAGTGAGACTACTTTACTATCCCCAATTCCCAGAGAAATACTCAGCTATTGTTATCCTGATCATCAAGACAACTGTAAGACCTCCATGTGAGTTATGCAAAGTTGTAGAACATTTTGGACCATTTGGGGAGTGTCAGTGAACAGAATATTAGTCACAGAAACAGAGAAAAGGAAGCATTTGTATCATTGTCATTGGACTGCCTGGATTGTCTTTGCGTGACCCACGGGGATGGTGCATCCCTAATTCATCTGTCACAACGATGAAATTGCACCAAACCTTTGCAAAGGTAGGACACCTGCTTTAGCTTCCATCAACCGAACCCTTGTCTGCCAGCTGCCCCTCGATGGGTTCAGCGTGTGGCATTTGGAGCATCCACAGAGGTGACTAATTGCCAACATGGACATAGAAACCAACAAGGAAAAGGAAAGAGTGTCCACTTCCAAGGCTAACTATGCCAAGGGAGGAGTGGGCAGTAACGCAGGGATTGCAGATAGGGCAGAAGAGCCACTCTGGCCCTGCACCTCTCAAGATAGAAAGGTAAAAAAAGGAAAATATAAATTAACAATACAAATTACTAAAAATCACCACATTTCTAAGAAAAACATTCAGTTTAGTGTATTAAATAAATAAGACCACAGATACTTAGCAGGAATTACAGTGTTGATACATACTACTCCCCATGCAGGCTCCAAGTCAGGCTTGAGACACAACGGCCCACCTAATTTGCAACCAATACAAACTTCTGACAATGGGAACACTAAAGCCATGTCATACTCTAAGAAATGCCAAATGGCAGATTTTGAAAATGTCATCCCTGCTTTTGCTGGCCTGCAATTCTGCACAGACTGCTCTCACGGCAAACCCCTGTAAGCGATTGTATCTTAATTTCTTATTTCTTCATGAAGTAAACACTGTACCATGATGCTGCTGGCAAAGTAACCAATAATTTTCACTTGCTTGATTTTCCAGAGAACACGAGAGAGCAATAAATAATAGGTTCAATCAGTTACTTGGATAGAAGGATCACATCAGGCAAAGTGGGCAACCCCGGAAAGAACAAATCGCTTCTATTCCTTCCTCCCGCTGTGGCATAAATAACTCTCAACCGGAAGAGACCCTCGTGCTGTTGGAACTGTACAAGGATAGTCCTTGAAGATTTAAGCCTTGAAGACACAGCAAAAAGCAGGCTCGGGAAGCCCTGCAGGGAAGGCTACATCTACAGAGCTGTAAAGTGACCATATTGCTACAACCACTCGAGGGATGAGCTATAGGTTGTGAATACGATCCCTGGGCAGACTAATGGGATGTAAGGGACACTGTGAGGCTACCACAGTGTTGGTCATAAGGGTGACAGGAAACACACACCTGACTGTCTGGGACAACACCGGACCTTATCTAATGCTAATATTAACCAAGATATCAATTACCTGTGGTGCAGAAAGCAGTTTTCAAGGATCTGACCTAAAACTGACTTGCTTCCTGGACACCAAAAAAGCAACAATACCCAACCTTCAAGAACCCAGCCAGTGCATGAACTACAGACTACAGATGAAAGTTGTCTGATCCGTATCCAGGAGCCCAAGCCAGCCAGCTTATAATCACTGCATCACTGGAAAGCAATTCTATAGTTTAGGCAGGTTATCCTGCAGTTCACCAAAAAAATAGAAGCACTAAAAACAACACACATTTCTGCTCTTTCTCTCCCCTTCTGCCCCAGTAAAATCCTTAAGGAAGTTCCACCAGTCCAAAAAGCAGATGTTTTCTATCCCAAGTTGCTTGCTTGCTAACAAGCATCTGGAATATGACTAAGACAAAAAATAGTGAAGGAACAAACTCTAAGTAGAGTTTAGTTCTTTAGGCAGGCGAGTCTGCCTGTGCACTGCCTCTGCATTATAGCGATACTATCGCACTCCCTCCTGTCATGGGAGCACCTCAATGCTGACAGCTCTCTCGACAAGTTTTCAATAAAAAGAGAACGAACCTGTCCAGCACAGCAACAAAGCAGAGACAGGGGACTGCCACAATTTTTCCAAAAGTGAACACCCCCCCCCAAATTAAAAAGTAAACCTTATTTCAAAGCAAAGCTTCTAGTCTTTAAATAATGGTAGTGATTCGACAATTTCTACATCTCTGCCAAATGCCCTTAAAGAGTCGGTGAGTTAACCAACTAAAAAGCAACTGTTTGAAACAGAAAGCTTCAATGACAGCCGGTGTGCTAAACCCACCCAAGAGCCAGTCCACGTCTGAGCTAAAAAGTCTTCTGGACCAAACCACTGCAGCTTTCCTCCCACCACAAACTCTCCTCCCCGCTCTCTCACCTGGCACGCTCTCATGTTCAAGTCTTCTACCTCTATGCTTTAGGTATTTCCAGAGAGGGAATTTAGATGATGCACACAAGTAGCAGTAAAAACTCATCCTCCCTGCCCTCGATTCTGCATTTACCTTACACTGTTTTGTTTTCTTTACTATTTATCCACCTGCATAATTTCTGATGCCTTTGAGGAGAAAAAGATACACACACCTTTCTATTACGCAACAAGACAAGATTCTGCAAGGAAGTATGGAACAAACATCACTAAAGCATTTAAAACTGTAAATACACAACAGGGATTTAAGACAGGCATTGATAAACAGACACTGCCATAATGCAAGAGGTTGCCCAAGAGCACACCAGGCCATCGTGCCATGCTTCCTGACTGCCATGGTTCTATGACGTTCAATTTCAACAGCAGAAAACGCTGCCGTTGCCCATGCCCTCAGGAAACAGCGTTACTTCAGGCTGGGCTGAAGAAAATACTTGTCTTCATTCTAGGCACGATTTTGTTTTCTTTGCTTTATGATTGTGGTTTTCTCTATGATACTTTACAGATTTTAAAGTACTTCTGTTTGAACATCCTCAAGAGTTTAAACAGCAACAGAAGTTATTGAGGTCTTGTGATACCAGATTAAAGGCAAACAATAAAACAAGCAAATGCATACTGGCAAAGTAGAGTCATGAAAATCCGGTAAGTACTAGAATGAACTGAGAAAACAAGGGAGGTAATTATTATTAGATGTTACTGTAAGTAACAGATGATATTCAGAAAATTTATTTTAGATTAAATATAAAGTAAAGCTTCCACCAATGAAAGAAATGGTTGAACAGCCTTCTAAAGACACAAAAACAACATTGGGAAGAAGGTTTGGAAAGAACCTTCTTGAGAAAAGGAGGCTGAGGAGAGACCTTGTCTCCGCAACTACCTGCAAGAAGGGTGCAGAGAGGCGGAGGTTGGTCTCTTCTCTCAGGTAACAAGAGATAGGATGAGAGGAAATGGTTACAAACTGCACCAGGGGAGATTTACATTAGATATCGGGAAGAATTTCTTTACTGAAAGTGTTGTTACGCATTGGAATAGGCTGCCCAGTGAAGTGATGGACTCACCATCCCTGGGGGTATTTAAAAGGCAAATAGATGATGTGCTGAAGGACATGATCTAGAGGTAGACTAGGCAGGGTTAGGCTGTGGTTGGACACGATGATCTTAAAGGTCTCCTCCAACCCAAGTGATTCTATGATTCTATGATTTTGCACAGATTTTCGCATAGCATTAGAGGTATATTGCAGGGACTTCCTTTTTTTTAGTGTTAACTGACTATATGTGGATAATGCAGTTCAGTTGGTCTGTTATCAAAACATTATTTTTGTATTCATTAACTGAGGTTTAAGAAAGAATTGTGGTTTATTAATACAACGATAACATATTTTAATTTTCTAATTTTTTTTAACAGTATCACTCCAAAGCTCATTTGAGTGCTGAAGTATTGTACATATATGGAATAAAAACATTATTCCAGCACGATAACCGTGTGATAGAAAGATACAGGCCTATTTTGTGAATGAGGGTGAAGGTGAATGATCTGTGCCTTTATACAGCTATGATTAAATGACAGGTTTTGTGTTAATCTGTAGGCTGGATGTATAGGATGTATTTTCATGTCAGCATGCAGATCTGCAAATAGCCACTCTAGTAAGCTTTGCTCTGCGCATGCCCATTATGGAGAAGCTGGACCACAGGAGGTTCCGCGTGGANACCACAGGAGGTTCCGCGTGGATGTCAGAAAGAACTTCTTCACAGTGAGGGTAACAGAGCACTGCAACAGGCTGCCCAGAAGGGTTGTGAAATCTCCTTCTCTGGATGTATTCAAGACCCATCTGGACACCTACCTGTGCAACCTCCTCTAGGGAACCTGCTTTGGCAGGGGGGTTGGACTCGATCTCTGGAGGTCCCTTCCAGCCCCTACAATTCTGTGATTCTGTTATACTTTGAAATGTTTGCCTGCTAGCATTTTCAGAGTATGTCTTTCTGTAGAACAGCATATGGAGTGAAACAGGCTGGCAGTCATTCACTTTTTCCAAAACCTTTAGTAACCAAGTGGTGACATCACTAGCATGATGATCAAACATGTTCGTTTGGAAAATGTTCATATTCCTAAGCAGCTAGTGATCTTTGGGTGGTTGTGGTGAGCTAATTGCATGAGGTGGTTCTGAGTGGATCATATTGTAACACAGAAACCAGGGTGTCTCCCTCTCTCCAAAAAAAAGGGAGATGGAAGGTTAGGGCAAGAGATCGGTGTGGAGTCAGAAGATCTGACAAAGAATAATTTTCAGCAAGTGAAGTCCTCTAGATAGTGCTAAAAAGTACTCTGTGGAGGACTTGAGGGTACTGCATGTACTATCAAGTACCACTGTGTTTAGGCACGGGAGTGAAGGAGCTCCAGTAAGCCAACTCATGACCACTCATGAGTTTTTCCACTGTCCCTGGTCACAAAGACTTGGCTGGAAGATGGACACGTTGCTTGTGACAATCACTGCCTCCTCCTGCTCTGCAGTCTATCTGTCCAGCAGCTTTTCAGTGAACGTCCATGTCGGTGTCAACTGCATCCTTGCAGGTACATCCCCCATTGCTACCATTACTATATGTTAACTCCTTCAAAGTATGCTTCTGCAAAGAATATCAACAAAACATTGTTGTACCCTATTCTGCCCGTGGTATTCGTGATGCTGACACCTGTCCACGGCTTTGTATGAGTATCCTGCCTGACCTGCAACCATACTCCACACCCTCCAGACACTGTGGGCTGCCAAATCTCGAACTCAGTCTCTGAGGAACAATTTTGTTCTTAACACGCTGTTTACCAAAGCTGATGTTTTTGCAGAGGGGAACAAGCACAAGTCAGGGAGTCCTGGACAGTGTCTCTCATCAGAAAGCGAGAGAGTGCAGGAGAGGCAGCTACAGAGCAACCCTTGGTGCCCAGACTGGCTACCAGCCGCACATGATCTTGAAATATTAGATTTATCAGTACTAAAAATAAAACCATGTGATGCAGACTCATGCAGTGTAGAGTCTGTTGTTAAGCAGTGCAACCACAATAGCTCAGGCACTGTAACTATGAGCCAGTCATCTGGAGTTAATAGTGTTGTTTGCATTTATGCTAGTTAACACCACTTTAACAGAAATCACACCACCCTTTTTATTTTTTCTAGAATTCTTTCAGTGTTATTGCAGAGGCATATGCACATCTCTAGAATCCCACTCATCTGCTTAGCCACAGACCTTGGTCAGTTCAAGAGATGCTGGGAATCAGTCCTACCATCCCGTCGCTGCTCTGTTCAGTCAGTTCCTGGAAACAAACCGCTCTGAATTCAGGTATCACCCACACAGAACGCTCTTTCCAATGTTGCTGAGAATCAGAATTACTTTCACACCTTTTATACAAATATTATATAAATTACACCACTAAAGTCTTACCGAACACTTTTATGTTAGGAAGGAATCACAGAATCACAGAATATTAGGAGCTGGAAGGGAGCTTGAAAGATCACTAAGTCCAACCCCCTGCCCGAGCAGGATCATCTAGAGTAGGTCACATAGGAACATGTCCAGATTGGTCTTGAATGTCTCTAAAGATGGAGACTTCCACAACCTCTCTGGGTAGCCTGTTCCAGTAATCCATCACCCTCACAGTGAAAAAGTTCCTCCTTATATTAAGATGGAACTCTCTATGTTCCAGTTTGGAACCATTTCCTGTACCACCAACAAAAGAATGAAAAGGTAGCAAGATATTGTTTTAAAATCTCAAGTGTGCTTAATATCCCCTTAAAATTTGTCAACAAGGATTATGGCAGCTGTAAATATTTTTGATATCCATGAAAATAACCTGTCTAAAACCTTGCCAAAGCCTAACAATTTACTGCCATAGTGACTTTCATAGCCTAATCACAGATCTAAACAAGAATTTTCTTTTATCAGTTTTGGAGTCTGCAATGTTCTGCTCCCCCTAAATATACACTTACTTTAGTGCTTTAAGACAAAGAAAAAAGAAACTACCCCAATCTACCTTCTCTATTACCATTTACTGGTTTATACAGATTTAGAACATCTGTTCTGTGACTCATCTGCTTTCTACAGTGAACAGTCACAGTTTTCTTCAGCCTTTCTCCAGAAC
Organism: Heliornis fulica; assembly: GCA_013399135.1. Lineage (NCBI taxonomy): Eukaryota > Metazoa > Chordata > Aves > Gruiformes > Heliornithidae > Heliornis > Heliornis fulica. Next base: position 837,671 of record VXBZ01012067.1, on the reverse strand, counting down.
CAAGATTTCCCTGTTCCTTTTTCAGCTTCATCTCGTGTTCCCAGCACTCCCACTAACTCTCAAATGCTATTTTGAGGTGAGACGAGGGCGTTCTTGATATATCGGCTTTTACTTTTAGTAACATTCTCCATGATATTCTTTATTACTTTTCCTATTCTTGATGGTATGTTTTCAAAAATACTGGGATTTTTTTTCCTTAACTACTCTTTTTTTCAAGTCCACTGCACACAGAGAAAGAGTTTGCTCTTCTCAGGTCTAGTATTTTCTGAAATGGAGGTCTCCAAGGAGGAGTGTAGGTCTGACAGCCTCACAGCTCTCCATACTCAGGGATCAGTACCAGCTAAAGAATTCCTAGGTCTGCCTTTCAGCAGGGCTACGGGGACAGACACTATCCCACACTAGTGCTGCTTCATTCCTGTAAGAACAAAATGGTCCCCCCACTAGTTAACATGTGGGGATTTATCATACTGGTACTGCTCTAAGTGGGTATGATGCTTCTGTTTGTTTCTGTCTCTAATACAGGTTTTGAGTCAACACCAGCAAATTGACTCCCATCTTAGTAGCACTGTGTTTCTTAATAACCAGCTGCAATGGACAACAAAACTTTCCAAAAGCTTTCATCACTTAAATGATTTTCCATCTCTTAAAACATCTTCCTCCCCTTCAGTTCCACACAAACTGTGCAATGAATCGTGACCCATTGGTGACAACTATTTCAGCTAATTTATTGACTCCCAGTATAAACTTACCGGGCTGTTATTCTCCAGGCGTGTTCCTATGGCTGCCTAACATATCTAGTTCCACATTCTTATTAACTCTTTATTTCTAGTAAGACTTTGTTTCTAATAAGATTTTATTTCTAGTAAGACTGCCTCTCAGGGCAGAAGCACTGCCCAGGATCTGCTGTGAATGGAGCAGATCACCTCCCTGCTTCTTGCACTTGCAGGACTTCAGGGGAAAAAAAGGCTCTTGGGCTTGTGGAAGGGATTGCTTTTACTGTAACTTTCTCCCTCTTTGTTAGATCTCAGAGCACACTGGAAGGTGAAAAAGTAATCTCATTTATAGATTAACACACACAGATAAAAAAAAATTAAGCTTTTTTTCAGTAATCAAGGTAGAATCCTAATTATTAACATTTCAGAAGACAAAAAGATTAAAAACTTTAAAATATTAAAGTTAAATTCATAATTTGGAGTCTAAGGCACAACTTTTGAATGCCTATGTAAAGAAATGCAACAGACCTTTAACTAAGAAACACAGGGGGATTAATGAAATGATCCCCTACAGACCCTTGGTCTCTTATCTCTTCCTGCAAGATAAGGAGAGTTAATAGCTCCACACAGAATACAGCTGTTACACTGCCTTACTTTCGCCCTGCTCATCACACTCATATAGCACCTATATGTCTGACACTCCAAACAGTAACTTGTACTCTTTGGCCTCTAGCAGCTGCAGATGAAGAACAAGTGGAGTATGTAAAATATACAGCAGGTACAAAAACTTGAAACAGAACAAACAAAAAAGAAGGCCCATGTTGTTTGCTCCTTCCACTATTGATAAGCATCATAGGCCTTGAAGTTCCTAGCCTGAACAAGTATTTATTAGGCTCTGTAGCCAGGCTCAAAATAAATGACATTTAACTTGCTTTAACAATACAGGGCCTTGCTTTCCCTTAAAAGAAACCTGATTTGACAGTTGCACTACGCAATACTCCCATGTCCCACACAAGGCCATGGCTCTTCCGGTAATTCCTACCATGGCAATAAATGGAATGGATGTGATTAAGCCATTACATGAGACGAGGCACACGTGAACCAGTATGACTTGATGCACACTTGCAACAAAATGTTAGGACCGCAAAGTAGTGCCAGTGCAGTGTTTTGGATCCACACCAGCACCCCAGGTAAGCTGATTCAGATCTGCCAAGCGCTGTGCTTTGCAGGAGCTTGGGGAAGAGCTGTTCTATGCATTTTCTTTGGTGGGCAAAGCTCCCACACCTCAGTGGCTTGTTCCCACACCAGGTTCCCACCTTACTGTTCCTTATTTTGTGCCAGTGCAACTGAATGAGTGGCCACACTGCAGTGACAGAAGTAGGCTGGCACCACAGTGAAGCATCATCTGACAGCAACAGCACGGCATGGCCAACACAGCTCCACTGCTATCTGAGTTTTGTCTGACTTATTAAACTCCAGAACTGATGAAATGCTACAGTCCTGCAGAGCTCCAAAATCTGTGTGCCTTCTGGGGGAGCTTTCAGCACACCTTGCCCCCAGCCAGGAGGAAGCTCGATGCCAATGTACGACCCACTATCTGGAACGCCCGGCACTGGGGAACACAAAACCCCAGATGTCTGGCACTTTGTTTTCACAGGCCAGTAACTCTGACAAAATCTAAACACAGAGGTCATCTCTGGCCATTGAAGCAGCAGGAAGACACTTATGAGTTAAAAGAGGGCGATCTGCTGTTCTCATCATGAGGCTGACACATGCCTCAAGACTCTAGCTTTGCTTCCTAACTATAATTTGAGAAAATATTCAGATCATGAGTGAGACTGGTAAATTTGGGGAGGGTTTAGCACTTCTATTTTGGGTGCAATCTTGCCCCAAACTGGCATCACATTCAAAACCAGAATTCATGATTGAAAGGTTTATTTTTCTTTCTTCCACAATACTCTTTCCATCTCCCACACTCACTATAAATAACACACAAATCTCATGTGAAGTGAATTAAAAAAGGTTGAAGGCCAGAAATATATACTCCACAAGCAGGTCCTATAAAAACTTTCCTTTTGGGCAGCTAAGTGTTCCAGGCTAACTTACCCACCCACTCAGCATGTACCCAAATCTAGAGGACATGGTAATTCACCCACAGCAAAGTGATTTTCTTCCAAATTGATTTTCTGTGAGCTAAATCCATGCTGCTCTAAGACTCTATCTGTGCATACTCTCACTATTCACTAAGGCTCTCGTTTTTGACTCATCCCTGTTTATACAGCCCAAGCATCTGAAGCCTACCTAAGAATTTTGACTATTTCTGATGGATGTCAGAATCCAAACCTGACACTGGATGTGGGATATAGCTCCCTTTTTTTTTTTCCACAGGGAATTATCACTGTCCAGCCAAATAAGAATAGAGCTCCACAAATATAGGTAATATCAACAAAAATTTATTTTTTTAGTCCTTAGAGCTGCTATTTAATTTATAGATGCTAAGCTAAGGGGACAGCAATGCTAGTCCTCATATGAGAAAGGAAGAGTAAAAGGCTTCCATGGATCAAAAACTAAGATTACTTCATTAACCTCCTTGGCATTTTTCCTCCTCTTGCTAAACCAAATCCATAGCACTTAAACATTTTTTTCTATGTTCTCTATTCCTGCAGCATTCATCATCTACATTTCGGTGTCCATTTTATAGCACCACCACTGTGTAATATTATCCACCACTTACAGCACATACACTGTTCACCAGTCAAGACATCTCACAACTGGTAATGGCAGTCACATGGAACGCAACACTCCTGTGACAGTGCACTGGTGTGTAACTAGAAGTATTTATTCTAGGACAGAAGTTCTCAACTTGGGAGTTGTGAATAGCATTCAGGAATTACAACCACCCTCTCTTTTCTCAGAATAGATGAAAGCAGGTGATCCAAAGAAAATGTTTTTGTACCAAGAGGTCACTGCACAAGGAAGACCATTCCACAGTACTGGACTGAAAAATTTGGCGTGGCTTAAGGACTATTTTCATCCTGCAGTGCATCAAGGCAAGTATTATGACAACAGATAAAATATGACAAAAGCAAGCACATCAACTTGCCGGGGAAATTTTAAAGACTCCTCAGCATAACTGCCGGCACATCATAAGAAATGCAGTCAGCCACAGAGCCAGGCTTATAAGGAAGAATTGTGTCATATGGCACACAGACAACAGCTCTCTCAACATAAAGTATGATTTACTTAATATGTTCCCAATATAATGTTTTGCAGAACTTTCTTTTCCCTGAAAAAGTTTGCACCTGTACCTTTTCAGGTAGATTTGAGAGAAATGAGTGTCAAAATACTTTTATCCAAACTCTTGGCTCATGTTACCTCACAATGACAAGGTGCAGAAGAGGAGCTAGGAGAGACACAACCAAAGAAAGGTTGAAAGCAATACTGCAGTTGAGAAGGATATCAACCTCTAAAGTTCACAAGCTCTTCAAAACCAGCTGAGTGTGGCTTGTTCCCAAGAGGAGCATGTAAGAGCTTTAATCTGATTTCCTATCGACTTCCCAGCAGAGTTGGGAGGTTTCATTCATGACCAAACTTGCACCAGCTTCAGGGAGCAAAGCAGCATCACGGATGCTGGGCTGCAGAGCCAGCTTCCAGTCAGCTCACAAATATTAAACCTCAAGAACAAAACCAACAATTAAAAGAAGCAGGAAAGTAGGAAAGATCTTAAACTAATAGGAGAGGCAGTGCTACAGCCAAGAGCTTGAAAGAATTAACTCTGCACTTTCCTCAGCCAACTGCCTTTTGAGCCTGACTGCTTTTACAGTTTCCCTTGGGTGAGGCAATGCACTGACTTCTACTTTAAGAACCAGTAGTAAATGAGACATTTTCTTGCTCCCAATGCCACATGTGACAGCATCTTCTCCTCTAACAATAAGACATACAAAAAACTTTATCACCTCAGTGTTCCTCAATGACAATTTTGACAGAATGACAAGGGTCAGAGATATTCATAGGAATTGTACTAAACATCGCACACAAACCACTGTGATGCAATTGCTTCTCAACGCTAGATACCTATGACAGATTCTCATTCAAATTCAAGTACAGATTCACAGATACAGATATATACCATGAAGCAGCATGAGCCATCTCCAGCACACCAGCGAGGCACTCCCTCTACTTGAAGAGAACAGCAAATAGTAATAATAAACATGAAATAAGAAAAGCAACCTTATTCAAGAGAAGGGAAGCTGTATAAAGTTCTTAAAGCAATCATCTAACAATGGATGAAAATAAATGTGCTATTCTGCAGTTTCTCCTTCCCTAGCCTCATCATGTTACGTGCCACCCGATCACACAGCCTACAAGATCACAGTGGCATTACCACAGTGGTTACAAAACTGAGCACCGGGGTCCAAGTCACTCACAATGACTTAAAATAAAGCCCTATTCTCCAAAATGCTTTGAGGGGGCTTGCATGGTTTTGATAAGACCCTACAAGGTTTGAACAATCTGGCTGCAGACACAGATGCACCCAGTGCTGGCTGAGCAGCAGGTCTGGATAACAGACAGAAAGCTGTCCCTGTTATGTCGTACTCATCATCCCCAGCAGTTCCTTTCTTTCTTCTCAGTTTCTGTCCTACCACAGTCACACAATGACACAAAGAGAGAGAACAAACAGTCGGACAGAAAAAAACTGTCATTAAAAACATGACCAGCATCTCTCAGCCCTTGAAGTGAACTGTGGCATTCAGAGACCTCAACAGCCTTAGAAATCATTATCCCCAAATTACTGATGGGGAAAATAACGCACATTAAGGTGAAATAATAAGTCTGAGATCATACAGCCTATGAGTGGTAGACTTTAGCTTAAAACCTACATGCATCTGGAGTTCCAACCACTAGTACCTCCAATGGGGTGATAGGATCCTACATTAACTGTACCGAGATAAGGGGAGGAAAGGGAGCAAACACTGACCTTTCAACAGCATCAGGTGGATAATGTGGTGGTAATTCTGCTTTGCTACTTTCAGGTTCTTGTATATCACACAGGAACAAAAGAACCACCTAAATTCTCCCACTTTTATAACCCTGAACACCCATTCTTCCTACCTTAATGTCCAAACTGCCACTCTACGAAAGCAACCCATGACTTCATGGGTTGCTTTCGTAGAGTGGCAGTTTGTACAGCAGCCTGCTGTTGCCCAAGAACCACCTCTACACACTGCTGGGAGATGCTACTGGTGAACTTTGCTGACAAGAGACTCATGAATGCCAGGTTTAGAGCTATGACAGGTCATGGTGTTTAGTACTGCTATCTTCTGCCTTTTCACATCGTGCTTAACCTTCCTTAGCCCCTTTCTGTCCTTGGCCCCATCCTATTTCTTCTCCATCACAACATCCTCGCCCAACCTTGTTCTAGTCCCCTTTCCTCCGCTTCCTCATGTCCCTGTGAAGAACCATCTCTCAACCATTTCTTTGATTTTTCCCTTGCCAGTTTCCACTCTCAACCTCCCCAGTGGACTTCCAATTTTGGACTCCACTTCAGCTATCACAGAATCACAGAATGTCAGGAGTTGGAAGGGACATTGAAAGATCATCTAGTCCAACCACCTGCCTGAGCAGGATTACCTAGATTAAATCACAAAGGAACGCGTCCAGAGTGGTCTTGAATGTCTCCAGAGAAGGAGACTCCACAACCTCTCTGGGAAGCCTGTTCCAGGACTTTATCACCCTCACAGTGAAAAAGTTTTTCCTTACATTCACATGGAACTTCCTATGTTCCAGCTTGGACCCATTGCCTCTTGTCCTGTCACTGGCCATCACTGAGAAGAGCCATGCTCCATCCTCCTGACACTAACCCTTAACATATTTATAAACATTAATGAGATCGCAATGTAATGAACTATACCTTGCCTCATCTTCCATTCTCTTTTCTGAGACTAATTCACATCCCTCCCCTCACCACAGCCCTTCCTAATGAATGCTTCCTCTGCTTTCACTTTGTCCACAGCACTTTCAACTTCACCAGTGCTCCCCGTTTTCCCTATTTCCACACTCAGCTCAGAAGCAGCCAAGGCAGAAACAGTCCAACCTCATCCCTGTAGCATCAGGCACCATCCCACAGAGCCACACTGAGGCAGGGATGCACGTGTAACTGGACCAGCAGAATGGATGGGAAGATAGTCCATAAAAAAGAAATCTCCAGAGATCTGGCTGCTAAAATTTACAATACCTCTCTCAGTTTTAAGGAGTTAAAAACTGTTCTGATAGACCTGGGGAATTCAGAAACAGAAATCCCTGTCCCACAATACAGATATACGAGAATTATTCAAAGAAAAAAAAATCCTATCCATCCTGAGTGAGATAACTCATTAAAAAATTTCAGCCCAACTGGTTCTGGCTAACAACCTTGGAGGTGCCACAAAACAGAGTTGCTAACGAAAGGTGTTAGACCACCTCAGGAACAGGCAGGCTTTTACCTAAGAGAGTGCCTCACTGCTTTACCCAGGACACTAAGCCGTAATCCCCCTCCCAGCAAAATTTGCTCTGTTTACCCCCACTTGGACTTACTCCAAGGAGCATTAGAGGTCACACCTGCTGCACCCTCTCCTCTCCTCTCTGTGACCCACACACTACCTGAGAACTTAATGTATGCTTTGCTCCTGAAATACATCCTCTGCACAGAAAGCTCAGGGTATGGGTTTTCCCAGATAAATGCAACTGTACCAAACCAGATCTCTCTATATTATTCAGTGAAGTTTCCACAGCAGTCCCAGCATCCGGTTTACACTCTGTTCCTGTACCACTGTTTGTCTTGAGACACATTCATTTTAAAACTGTTGAACACTAAAACCTTTTGAAAATCAAAATATTTAGCTTTGCCTTCCAGACAGATTAACAACCAGATCTTGAGGAGGAGGATAAAGAAAAGGAAAAGACCACTCCTTGCTGGCAAAAGTTTGATGGAGAGAAAGAAAAACACTATGGAAAAAACAGTAAAATGATCCCAATGCAGGTTAAGTATTTGATGCAGTTACATCATCCACTGGATCTGACATGTTCTTTTTCTAGGCTGTGTTCCTGCTGAGCACTCAAACATCAGAGGCTTTGAATCCCACTCACATTCTCCCCCAGCAGTTCATCGCTAAAAAGCAGCAAGTGTAAAAATAACATATACCAAAATAATTCAAGAAAACTACATTCCCGGGTGAGAACTCAGGAACTACACACATGACAAGAAAACAAACTACCTTGTGAGCAGTCCCAGCCTTCACTTACGGACAGCCACAGACATCTAAGTACATGGTCCGTTTACGCAACACGCTTTACTTCCAGACAAAAGCGTTTCAGCTGAAGACAACCCTTTGCAACAGAGAGAAAACCTTTAGCAAACAGTATTTCTCTGATTAACCCACACTAAATCCACAGCGTGACCTGCGTCTGCAAAGCCCACTCGGGCAATTATTTCAAATACATTGAAAACAAAAATCACAGATTTTCAGGAAGATGTATGGTTTAATTATCATTTCTATTAGTCCAACTGAAATCTCCAATCAGCAAATGTAGCAGAAGCATATCGAACACGTGTCCTCAACTGGTGAACACTGTCATATTCCTGCTGTAAATCAGCTAAAAATACAGAAGCTTTATAAAAACCATATTGCTTGGATTCACAAACACATATGCAAAGATGTTTGCTTTCACTTCAATTAAACTTTTTTCCATCGTGAATAATCAATTTAACTAATCAACATCTGAATTACTCTAAGGAACACTTCATTCAATGTAAAATTAAATATAAAAAGAGAGCAAAAAGTAATTAAAGGAGGACATTATTAAGCTGTTGATTTATTCTTTGCCTTTGCTAGCAGAAGCATTAAGTACCTTCCAGTACTCGCCGGCTGAAGATCAAAAATAAAAGCTATGCCAAATAACGCAACGAGTTCTATATTTACCAGTTCAGTGCAAGCAATTTTTTTAAAATATTATTTCAGAAGGGTCTTTCTGCTCTTAAATAATAAGCTAGTGTTTTGCTCTTGGAAACTCTCAGAGAGAAAAAGTATGTACAGAGACATGCCAATAAAGTTAGTAGAAGGGCTTGGAATTTAAATTGTGTAAATAAAAATAATACTGGATTCTTCCTTACAAAAACTAAGCAAATAACCATATGGGTGCTTTTTGCTGAGCTGTTTATTGAGGCATTGGCAGTCATTCATTCAACATCACGCCTAAAAAATAAACAAACAAATCCAGCAATCAATTCAGTGAGCAGATGTTGTGGCTGCCCCCTCCCTGGCAGTGTTCAGGGCCAGGTTGGATGGGGCTTTGGGCAGCTTGGTCTGGTGGAGGGTGTCCCTGCCCATGGCAGGGGGTTGGACCTGGATGGGCTCTGAGGTCCCTTCCAATCTGAACCAGTCTGTGGTTCAGTCTATTTTTTCCAGATACCAAAAGGACACAGTGAGCAAAACTGTCATGTTAAGTAAGTCAGAGCCTGGGGTTACAACAGTCCAGCCCACAATCAAGTTCACAGAAGGGACCACTTGCTGACCTGCAGAAGTCATGCCTGACTTCCAGCATTATTGTTCAAAACACGTAATACCTGCTGGGGGAACAGCAAGAGCAGCAGCAGCTTTCCCTCACAGACACCCACCCCCACAGCACATTGGTTTTGAGCTAAAGAGCAAAGACTCGTTTGGCAAAGGTGTAGAAGTACAAGGCATGCAGGTACTTCAACCTAGCACCGAATGACAAGATAAAGATGGGGAACATATCAAAACCACATAACGCAGTCATCCAAACTTCTAAGAAACATCAGGTGGGACTTTTCTCAAAGTTGCTGCAGATAGTAAATAGGTATTAATGTTATATCCGATATTATAAATTTAACGCTGCAGTCAGAATGATTACTACAAACACTGTTATATGCTATTAAAATTCTATCTTTAAAATCTATTTTTAGATCTCATCATCTTAAATTTAAGATCTTTCCACACTGCAGTTTCACTGAATGGTCCCATCAAAGCTTAATCTTACCCCTGAAGGATTACAGATCTATGCATGACACAGTTCACATTTCCATAGTGTATTTATAGCTCAATGTGGCAACACACTTTGCAGTGTTTCTCTCCTCCACACCACCCCCACCCCCACCCGCCTCAATTACTGTAATGGTTCCTTGCAGAGAAGGAATTATTATTAGCTCTACTTTACACAAGTTAAGGCAATGGCAAATCAAATGATATATGCAAGATTAAAAACAGTAATATGAGAACTATCCCCTTCAAAGTGCAAAGGGCAAACCTACCAAATTCAATCATGTAGCTATGCAAAGACACCAGATTTTTCAGGTAATGCCTCCTACAAGGTCCCTGGAAACCAACTAGTGAGTTCTAACAGTCTTCAGTTCATAAGATAAAATCTGGTATCCATAATTACAAAAGCTCAGTGTGTAAGAGTGAACTACCTGCTGCTCTGGCCATATGTTATACAATCAGAAATGACTCATCATTATAACAGAAAAGCTTCAACATCACAGACTGAGAAACTAAGCGTACAAGTGGGATCGCAGCTTTTCATTGAGTCCATTGCTTCTTGTGTGATGACAGATCTAAGACTTTCAGGGAAATGAGCTAAGAGAAAAGGGTATACAGTTTCTCTAAAGGAAAAAAAAAAAACCAAACAAGAAAGAGCTGTGTACAGTCATCCTAAGCCTTTTTTTTATGCTAGTGTGGCCCACAGAGATTCACATCTAGATTCATTCAAGAATGAGTAAGACTGGTTGATGGGGTGATGGTTGGGGTGTAACACCTTGTACTTTCCCTTAAGACTCTATCCCTGCTACACCTCAAGACCAGAGACTTCCTTGTGAAATGTCATAATGTGAATTTTTGCAAATAAAAATGCATTTTCTTTTACCCTAACCTGGCTTCAGGAGATTTTCAAGGCAATTTAAAGGAATGCTTGGGAAGGGAGCTAGCAGACAACATCTCATCTCGTTTTCCAGGGTCTTGGCATGAGCCAGTGCAAACTTCCTCAGCAGCACCCATGATCAGAGAAGCCCCATGACATGCAAAATGCCTGGGAAGACACCTGCATTTCCAAATAGTGTCACAAGAAACACATTATTGTATTAACAAAAACAGCATTTAAATTCTGAGGTGTCATTCCTCAGTCCATTACTTACAGACCAAAGAGATCTGGATTTTCAGAAGATTAAAAACAAACAATAAAACAACCCAAAACAAAAATAACCCTGTAGTCCTTTTCCACTGAAATATTTTATTCCACTACTCATAAGAAATCACCCTTAGCTTCCAGCCCCATCGCTACAGGTTGCCTGTGGGTGTACATTTCTGTATCTTCCCCATACATGACACAGTGCACTGTTCATCTTGATGTCTGACTTTGTGGGTCAGTAAGCAAAGAACTTGTTCTTCATGAGAAGAACTACAGCTCTTACAGATTAGGAAAAGGATGAACAAAGTGTGTTTACGCCTAGCTACAGGGCAGGCTTTGCTCTCTGCAGTTTGCCTCCTCCAGTTTTATAATGAATTCTTGAACATGAGATCCTGGAAATGCTGCTTGTAGCACCGCTGGAAAGATAAGTGGGGTTTGAGGACTGAGAACTTGTGGAAGAGCAGTGTCCTGCCGTTGAAAGAGGGGCACTACCATACTCCATTCCTTGCTCTCCACTCTCTGTTTCCTTCTTGAAACAAAGGCCACTCCTCCCTTCAGTTGTTAAACGCTAGGAAGCTTGTGTTGAAACCTAAATTAGTGCAAAAATATATAAAATTTTAAAGGTAAATCTTGCTAGCATTAAAAGCCAATAAAATCTCTGCACCTCAAAGAAGTTTTCATTCTGCAAATGATAATGCTGTGTCACTTAAAAGGTTGATTTCCCAAGGCTACTAATAAAGATCATTTTGCTACATATTCCTTTCTTCCAATAGCTGCTGAAAGACTCAGATGGGTGCTTTCCCTCAGCAGCAGGTCTCGCAAATTCAAACAACTTTAAAAACATTTTTTCCTTAGCATTTGAATAAGGTGAATTTCAAATAATAACCACCACTTTAATAGTAAAGATGCTGAAGTTCAGTCATTTTCTTTGACAGACTCAATACAGCCATGTACTTGCTCATGTGAGGTGTGCTCCCAAGTGTGGTTCCAAGTCTGAGTCAACTATCTTGATCAACTGGCTCTTTGACATGAACATTACCTAAGTAGGTAAAAATCAGAGATTAAAAGAATAAAGGAACAGGTGAAAAGCCACTTGTGACCTTGAGAAACTGCGTAATGAAATGCATCCAGGGAAAGAGCATTTCTGCCTGGGAAACGAACTTAAAGGCATACAAGGTGTGAAGGGGAAGAGTGACAGACAATAAACACACAAGATAGAATATGACATTTACAGAGCTGTAAAATTACTCACTTTGATAGTGGGTTTTTTTATTATTTCTAAACCATGCAGTCACATTACAGAACTAACTGAACTCTACAGAATTAAATTATAACAGAAGCCAATTAGAAGAACAAACTCTTCAAACAAACAATTCAATCAGGTTGCCAATAGTATAGTCACGAGACAAATTTAGATCCTTCCACCTAAAGATAAAAGTACAGTTAATGACGTGAATAGATGAAGGCTTTTCACACGCTAAATCTGTAAGTTTCAATTTCATGCATCATCTGCCTCACTGTGTCAAGAAACACTGATGGATCTTCAGCACCTCTTCCAGATAATAACTTAGGGAAAATCCTAAACCTGAAAGCCTTTCCACGGAAAAGCACTATACGTACACATTAAGTACGCCAGTATTTGTGGAAACACGTCTAATTTTACACACGTGGGCATTATGCAAATGTCAGGTAAAGTATACTCTAAATTTAGAACTTTGTCCATGAGGAACCACAGTCATATACTGAAACTGGCTGCAGAGTTAAAACAAGTCTCAGGTTTATCCTCCAAATTCGGTAACCACAATGGAATTTCAATACGTATTTAAAAATAATAAAAAGGAGAAACTGTCCTTATGTCTCAATTAAAAATAACATTCAGTCACATGTTTCTGCTCAGGAAGGAACACAGGGAAACCTGATAAATATTACATGTTAGTTACTCTGGTGTCCCAGTTCTGACTCTCGGTGCTACAGGGGATGTGACATACCTACCTATCTTTTTTTTTTTTTTTTTCTATTTGCAAAATCTTCAAGGAAGAAGTGAATCACCTCTATGCAAACAGGGTGTGGTGAATTCTTTCCGTTTCAGGGGGATTTTTCCATACGATATTGAAATGGTAACCAGTGGGAGAATACATAATTTGTTACCCTTTTTATCCTACATAGAGGTTCCCAATGAACCATTCTTTTTAACCAAAGTCCTGGCCACAACACCATCTGATTTCATCAGGAAAAAAAATAGAATGCTATAGAAAAAACACTACATCTTTCTGAAGAGGTCTGGCAGTGGCTTCCCTGGAAGTGAACATAGTGAATGCCATCAGGAAAATATATGAAAATATCCCACCTGACAGCTTCAGAAGCAGGGCTTCAGAAAAATAATTTAAGATTATTGCACAAGCTTGCTGGAGTCTTATCACTTTTCAAAGCCTTTATGTAATGGGCTTATGGCACAGAAAGAAAAAATATTACTGCACATATTACAGATGAATTACACCCCTTCATATACAGACATTATAAATGCCTACAGTTCTAGGTAGCATTATAGGAATCTGAATGAAAACGTATTCCTGGTCACTAGTAATAAACCCGACTGAAGCCCACAGGGATACATGGCAGTATCTGGGTCTCAAAGGTAGCCCTTTCCACTAACATTAGGAAAATAAAAGCATGCAGTAAGACAGCAGAACTGACAACTGTCCAACTGATTTCTGTGACTGAATATGCGGTTCAATATCTGTACAGAACACTAAAGCACACTATATGAAAATAAACATTAATGGTGACTCCAGCTCACTAATGCACTTAAACCGAAACATAAATTGTGTTTACTACAGTAAGACTGAAGCATGTGCTTAAATACTTCCATGGACTGCAGACCATAAAACTTGGTTCTTCACCTCACCTCCTGCCCTGTATTCAGCATTTTATACAACACACTGTGCTATCTGGACTCAGAGAAGTTGTGGAATCACAGTTCTTGGAGATGCTCAAAACCTGACTGGTCACAGTAGTGGTCTGCTCCTGCTGACACTGCTTTGGGCACAGGGCCTGGACTAGGCCATGTCCAGAGGTCCCTTTAAGCCTTGATTATTCTGTGATTCTGTACATAAGACTTACAGATTGGTAAACTCAGGACAATGAAGCTTTACCTCATTCAAATACTGGTGTTAAGAGCAGAGGGGTTGTTTGTGTAGTATTTTCAGAAACATAAATTGTCACAAAAGAAGCCACTGCAGCCACTCTGACCTATTATAAGCACATATATAATTATGTGTTTCATGTTCAAGCACAAAAAGATTATAAATGGTTTGATTTTAGCATGGCTAGCATTACTGGGTGGTGGTTTGTTTTTGGGTTTTTTTTACTGTTAAAATACCCCATGCATCTTTATATCAGAACTGACAAACCTTCTATATCACTCCAAGAGATATACCAATATACGCCTGGTGCCTATAAGAAAGCTGGGGAAGAACTGTTCACAAGGGCATGTATCAATAGGACAAGGGGTAACAGTTTTAAACTAAAAAAGGGGAGATTCAGGTTGGATATTAGGCAAAAAATCTTCAATACAAGGGTGGTAGACCACTGGAACTGGTTGTCCACAGAGGTGGTGTAGGCCCCATCCCTGGAGATACTCAAAGTCAGGCTTGATGAGGCTCTGACCACGATCTAGTTAAAGGTGTCCTTGCTTACTGCAGGGGGGGTTGGACTAGATAACCTTTAAAGGTCCCTTCCAACCTAACACATTCTATGACTCTATGAGCACCAGACACTGAAAAAAACCTTTAAAGGGAAGATAACTTTATTTTCAATGCATAAAACTCTTCATCATTTATTTCTGATAAGCTGCAGTCAGATACAAACTAGACAATAGTCTAGAGAAAATCCTCCTTTGTTAACTTTTCAGGCTATTTCTGATTTTGCTGAACGTTGGAAAGAATGGCAATTACACAGCTCCCTAATGCAATTCACTAAAGAGAGGAAGTACAAACAGGATTATGTATCTCTAAAAACACTCTTAAATATACTGGAAGGAGAGACGCATTAAACACCTTTTACAATGGGGTACTTCAGAATATATAAATGAAAACAAAACCCTGTTATACTCCACTCTCTTCTCTCCTACATTATCCTCAAAAGAAAGGTCCAGCTCAGGTCAATAGCTTGCTCAGAAAAAGTCAAGTTACGGAACAGCTTTGGACATGGCTGCATTACCAAACCCCCTAACATAGATGTATCTGTGGAAGCTATCACAGTTTTAATCAAATCCTTTATGAGACAAGGTGACAAAGCTCAGTGCAGACACACAGAACATTAAGGTGTGAACATGACCCAAAGGTTTTTTGCATGTAATCAGTCTCTAGGTTGGCATCACTGCACCACATCTTGTCTTACAGTCATAATGTCATCATCAGTATTGCCTCAATCAGGCCTTGGAATTACATAGCTGAGAACAGAAATATTAAAGGATTACAGAACTATGTATCTACATCTTAAAATTAATTTTCCTGAAAGCATTTTTCTAACCAATTACTTAATCCTGGCTGTTTTATTTTGTCATACTTTGCCTTGCTCTGCCATTAACTGACCTGCAGAGCTGGCTTTCCTGGTCATGCTGCTGCCTAGAGGTAGCTGTCAGGGGAATATAAGGTACCAGCTGAAAGGTACCGCTTCTGCTCCCACTCTGCCTGTCAGGCTTTCCAGAAGAGAAAAAGCAAAAATAATGATATAAAATACACTCAATCTTTGGTCATTATCGGAATGCTAAAACAACTTCTTCCTCCACCTTTCCCTTGGGTGAAAACAGTGGTTGGTATGTGGAAAATTCCAGCCATAGACAACATGGTACCAGTTTTACATTTTCAAAACCTTTAAGGAACTGATAAGTTACTTGATCGACTCCTCTATTATACTTGGGTTGTACAGCACCTAAATTGGCCATGTTTACTATCAGTATCATCCTTGACACATCTATCCCCTAATTAGCTCTGGGCTGCTCATTCCCCCTTACAATAACTTACTAGCTGCACTGATTTCCACATGTGCTCTGGAGACATTTTTCAAAACCATCTATGGCTATGATACAACAATATTTCCTCAGCTACCTCTTCAGTCGCAATCTGTGCATGTTCCCAACACTGGCAGCACTTCTTATTAAAAGCTATCCCTCTTTGCTACCACAATCATGGACTGTCTGAGGTGGGAAGGGACCTTTGGAGATCATCTAGTGCAGCCCCCTGCTCAGAGCAGGGCTAGCTGGAGCAGAGAACCCAGGACTGTGTCCATTTGGGTTTCAAGTATGTGCAAGGATGGAGACTCTACAGCCTCTCTGGGCAACATCTTCCAATGTTTGTCCACCTAAATAACAATGGAAACACAAAACTGTGCTGTAGCACCTAGAGGGTTTTGTCGTCAGGAGTCATGGTATATGCACTGATGGTGGAGTATTAAACAGATGAATTTATTCATCAGAGATGGTCATTAAAGATGTTACTCAGGGCTTTGATGGACTCCCAGTGCTCTGCTGCACCATATTGCTTTTCATGTGCTATACATTTCACCCTGAAAACAGTTCAGCATATTTTAGCTTTAAGCCTCTGAAATGTCGCTGAAACAAAAGCTATACATAAAGTGTTTCCAGGAGCTTATTACCTCCCAGCATATCTTTTTTTTTCAGCATCATTCCTGAATTATTTTAATTCCTTCAAAAAAACCTTGACATATGACAAGAAATCATAACACAGAAAAATGTTGAAATCTATCCTGCTTTTTTACCCCAAACATATTTTTTTTTCTGTTATCCTTCCAAACAGCAGATATTAACTAGTTTCTATTTTCAGTTCTAAATTTAGAAGGCTGGAAAGAATATAAATATATTTGTTTCTACCTTTGCAGCTGCTCCTTGTTATGCTGAGGCATATTGCCATTTGCCAGGAGATAAAAAGAAAGATGATATTAATTGGGAGATAAGTCACACAAATGGAAAAGATAACAGACTGTGAAGTGTACTAGCCAAAAAATCAACTATATATGTAGCATGCCTTCTTCCCCCAAGACATTTTTTCAGATGACCTTTCCCAATTTTATACTAAGCCCTACAGATCAATAACCACTTTTTATACAGAGCAATCTGCACTGGGGCTATAAAGAAAGCGTAATTTGTAGAGATTGAGTATTGCAAGTATTGCAAGGGAGATTATAAAATACTTTGCTCACTGAACGGATTTAGAGTGGTTACAAGCAAAAAGGGTTGACTGTAACTTTAAGATAATGTATAACAATGCAAGGATTAGGAAATTTCAGCCCCTTAAAAGTGTTTATCACTTGCCTAATTACATATTTTTAGTATTTTGTGCCAGAAGACGCAATAATATTGTTCAGTGAGGATGGCAGACAACCAGAACTGGTTTTCTAGAGAGGTAGTGGAGGCCTCATGCCTGGAGATACTCTAGGTCAGGATCAAGTTGCTCAGAGCCCCATCAAGCTAGTGAAGATGTCCCTGCTCACTGCAGGGGGGTTGGACTAGATGACTTTTAAAGGTCCCTTGCAACCTAATGCATTCTATGATTTTGATTCTATGCACACAGAAAATACTGCTAATTATCACTCTCTCAAAGTTTCACTTCAGGACATCAGATTTACCTTATAACAGTTATGTAAACTCAGAAAAAAAAAAATCTCCCAACCGAAAGGAATATTTCCCAGCTGTGGATAATGTGCCTTTGGAATGGCAGGACGAAGCACTCATGCCACCTTCTCCAGGCTGCTCTGTGCACAGGCACTACTACAGTGTTCCTGCGAGCATGGCATAAAGCACCGGGAGGTACAATGCTGAACTGGTCGGAGTCAGTCTAGAGCCATAAAGGTGGGAAATTTTCTCTCTTCTCTGGCACCACTCAAAATGTGTCCAGTGCATGGCAAAGGAGCCAAAGAACCAAAGCTATGAAGGTTAGTATATCTATAATCAGCGAGCCCTAACACACACGAAGAAGAAAGTTTGAGGACAGAACAATAGCCTTAAGTCTAACATTAATCCTCAATTTCTTTATTTTATATCCTTGCTTTTCCGCTCCCCATCCCCCTACCCCCCAAGTAAGCAGTTTTGCTATCCTTAATTTTTGTTTTCCTTCATTGTTTCTTACCACAGAAAAATACAGGGCTGTTCTTTCATGACACGATGGGTAATTGTGACAGCAGAGAAACCACTGAAATCCCTGAGTCTACCTAATTTTAGGTATGGACAGCATGAAGTCTAAATACTACAAAATCAGGTGTTATAAACGTACTTAAACACATTTCTGCGCCACCAAACTTCAAAATTACAAACTCCACTGACAACTGAAGATGAGTGGAACAGTAACTCAGTCAACAGAGCCCACACTTCGGACAACTGAGCAGAGCTGTACAGCTCCTCCAAGACTCAAATATGCAAATAACTATTTGCAGGTTTGGGTGAAATCTTAGCCTCTAAGGCGCAGTGTTTGCTTTGCTTTTTTTTTGTCTCCTGCTCTTTCTTTCTGTCAGTTTTCTGCAGAAAAAAAAAAAATCACCTGTATCCAGGTCATTAAAAAACATTAAATTAATAAATCCTTTCACCCAAAATATTTATACTCATTTAGGTAACAATTATTCATAGATAATCAGTGATGTTTAGTAGTAGAAATGAAGACATTTACCACTTGATTTTTCCAGGCACTGAAATTTTCTAGCAAATTAAAGTCTGTATGATTAAAGTCATTCAGGGCCTCAGTAGCGGTAGATGCAGTGCCACACTCTTCCCACGCAGTAAGTTTGGCTTTTTCAAATGTACTATTTTTTTCCAGATAATCCCCAACATTTTCATCATGATTCAGCCACACAGCGCTAACCCCTGTGTATCTGTCTGGATCAATTCCAAGAACATTTGCCATCCTTTACTCTTCCATATTAACAGATCTTAAGGATCAAATTCAGGAAGATAGATAGTACATTTGCATACAAATGAGCAGTATTATAATCCGGTACCTTAATTCTCCTTCACCTCTGCATAATTCAGATGCTATTTTTATTTCTGGAGCAGATTATCTCTGCCTTTCAAATAAGAAATATATAGGTCTTCCTAGGTGCTTGCCTAACTGGTCCTATCTACCAGGCAACTGATATTTTAGCTCAGCTGTATCTTTAAAATAAGAAATGAGGTTGGAAATGAAGTGAAACACAATCTGAACTGCAAATTTATGAATTGCAGATTATAAAAAAGGGCTAATAATTAGAAAATGAAATATTTACTGACATGTTTTACTGAGCATAATTAGTATTTCAACATTTGTCAACAACACTACAATTATGGGGTGTGAGCAGAGCCTCTTTATACCTATCTACAAGTGCAAATTCCAAGTTCTGATCTTCCTAGTACTGCAGAAATACCAACTACCTGTACAAAAGACAGAACCCGGGCATAAGCCTAGATATCAATTAAAACAAAACCTGTTTACTAAAATGCTGGAAGTCTTGCTTTAAATCATTACTGTGTCCCTGGGGCTCTGAGTGCAAGACTCTCCCACGCTGTAATAGCTCCCTGACATCTCATGCATCATTCAAACATTTCACCTATTTATCTGTGTAAGGATTAATGACCACGCCATCTTCCCCTACTCTTTCTAAATTAACAGGGACTGATGACTTTTGCTCTGTGTCAGAAAATTTCACTAAGAACCATGCCACAAAGGGGCAGCCACATCCCCATGTACCTGAAGGACCAGTGATGCAGCCTGGCCATGGGAAACTGACAGCCCTTTTCCTTCAGAACTACCACCATCCTCCATAATGGCAAAAATATGCCACATGGAAAAGGCTTTGCTAATCAACCTGTAAGGCTTTATTTTTGTTCCCCAGATATAAACTGGGGTGCGTGTGTGTGTGTGTGTGTGTGTGTGTGTGTGTGTGTGTAACAAAGAAAAATCAGTTCTGTCTTTTTTTATTCATCAGCCTAATCTGAACTGGAACACATATACTATCATGTATAGTCACAAGTTTCTGATCACTAAAGAACATCACAAAAGACCAATAGTAGTTCATACATTTTAACTATGTATTTCTGATCTTAGAAGAAAGCCGAACGCATGAAATTTAAGATTAACTCTGGAACTTTCCATGTTTGGGGTTTCACTCCTAAATGCCAGGCTGTATTGTTCTCAATCTTACAACATTTCTGTAAATCCACCTAAACTAATTGATACATTCTGGACATGAATTCCATCTTAACAAGGATTTACACTGGGAATAATTGAAAAATTAACTCCCTCATACATTCAACTTTTCTTCTGGTGAGTTCATATGATAACAATTTCCCGATTAAAGCTTCGGCAATCTGCTGGGTCTTGTGGTAAGTAAGAGCTTAGATCTCAAGAGCACTCTTATTTGTCTTAAGGTAAGAATAAATAGGGAATGGAGCTTATTATTTCTGCTGCTACTTAGGATGGTGCTCTGAGGCTCCAGATGAGGATCCTGCAGTGCTAGGTTTTGTGCAAAATGCACTGTAATAAAGAGTCCCAGAAGTTTAAAATCTCCATGCAAAAAAAAGGATGATAAAAGGGAATTAATATTGCACACCTATTAGACAGGGAAAGCCAAACGAAAATGATTAAATGACTGGCCAAAACAGGCACTTACAAAAGACTGAACAGTTGGAACCGGCACTGACTCACCATCTATTACTTAATGAAAGACTGTTCTCCTCCTCTGCAGCTTTTATAGAAAGCAGTGAGGAACACCAGAGGTCCTGAGAGCTTGTGGTCGCCCACTACATGGGGAGAAGTTTTCTTGGCCATAAAGGACCAAGCTTTCAAAGTGACAAACCTCCCCCCGACCCTTTTATCCACACATAAACCCAACTGCTAATGAAGAGTGGAAACAATTCACTGCAAGGAAATGACTGAGAAAGTGTCTCACAGAAAAAGAGATGTAAATAAGTCCAGAGAAAGCAAAGCCTCTGGGATTGTGTTTTTGTTGTTGTTGTTGTTGTTGTTTGTTTTAGAATGTTTCAGCCAGCTATTTTATTGCCATATCTCAGAAAAGACACCACTGGCCTTCAGACACCTGTAACGGATGGGAGCCTGGGCTATAATTAACATTTTTACTATCTCCCTTGGTAATTCAGCTTACCAGTTAGCTGGTCCATGCACCTTAATTTTTCTAGGCTGCAACAAGCCAGGTGAATTCTTCTACCCTGAACAGCCAGAGCAAGACCCCAACTTCCATAAAACTGCTTTCCACCCAGAGCCATCCTTCAGTTCCTTTCCCACTCCTCTCTAAAATGCATGATTGCTTTGTGTTTTCCTTTCCTCTTCAAATTTGAGGACATGGTCTAGTGGTAGACTTGGTGGCGGTAGGTTAATGGTTGGACTGGATGTTCTTAACGGTCTCTTCCAACCTTAACAATTCTATGACTCTATGATTCTAAATGGCATTCAGAACTAAACACGGGCTGTGTTAAAACCCAACTGCTGACACATAAAACCCGCACAATAAGCTTAGCAGATTCATCTTTGCAGTGCACAAGACTAGAGTGCTCACAAGCCACCAAGACAACCCAAAGAGACAAAGAAACAATGAAAAGCTCATACACACAATAATCTTAGTAAGTAGAACTGACAGCAACCTCAGAAAGGGAAGAAACGGGACTAATTTCTCTGCAGAATTAGTTTTGCAGGTACTCAACCATCTCCCTGAGCTGCTAAGTGCCAGACTGGATGCAGAGGAACTGGTGAAAGCGCAACTCCTTCCTTGGCCCTTGAGGTCATCTTAGCTGTAACTTCCAAGATGAGAACTAGTAAACCTCTTCAGTCACTAGTAAGTTCAATGAGCTAACACAAAGTATCTGGTACTCGCTGCAGGCTAAGAGAATACACAGGGAAAACGACCATAAATTGGAGCAACACACAGCAATTCTTTGCAGCTCTTGTGACGCAGCCTGTGCGAACGCTCGCTCCCCACGCTGCAGCGCTTAGGGAATACAGCCCCAGCCCAGTAACTGGCTCCAGGAAACAGATCACTGCAAGTACCTTCAAAATGAGGTCAACCATGGGATTAAACCCTATTATTGGCTCTTGCTAGTGCAACTCTAACCCTTTAACACCTACTCAGGTTGATTCTTTATCATTAGCCTGTACTGCTGTTTTTTTAATTTCAGTTTCTGGAACTATCACGTAGAATAGAAAACACAGTTATTTCCTTATTTCTCAGCACCTTTCAGTTTGGTATATGGGAAACAGGGATAACTTTTTATAGCTGCAAATCCTTCTGTGTTTGTGTGCTACAACTCTATGAAACAACTTTTAAGCCTTGGAAACAAACATCTTGTGGCATGCAAATCAGGATTTAAGCACCAATTTTTAAACAGTCTGCCAGGGATCCTACAATCCACAGGCAACAGGTAGTGACTTTAGCACTTAATGTGGGTTGGCACTTCTCCAATCTAGACTTTTGAGGTCTTCTTACTGTGGAGTACCAACTATTATCACAAGTGATTACTTCGAGCTGGTTCTGGAGGCTCCCAGAGTAAATGCGAGCAGATCAGGTAGCCTCTAGTATGAAAGGGGGCACACCCCACAATGTGGTTGTGCCATTAAAGGCTTGTTCCCAATGCCTGTGGTTAAAGTTGAGAAGTTTGCCACACACTCAAATTTAATTCAGGAATTCTGTGACATTCATGCACTCTGTATTTCACCTCCCATAGTGTTCTTTAACAATTTTTAAAACATATTGTACCCACATGTTTCAACACTAAAGCAGGTGCAATATACCAAGCAACGATTGCATTTTAGATAAAAACTTCATGAGTGAGACAGTTTACCAGCACAGACGCTTTCAACTTCAATGCAGCAAACCAGCTGGGCATTGGACTCCCCTCTCAGTTAGGAAAAAAAAGTTTCAAGACACCAGAAAGTAGCTTGTTCCAGAGCTGTTTCCTCAGTAGTAATAAAACAAGCAACATCTGCCATCTAACATTAATAAGCAGTGTGTAATAAAAGATCATATAATAACACAGCAACATTTCTTTTATTACTAGCTGATCTTCCTGAAGAAAAAAAACCCTACAACAATTACTACACAGAATAATATTTACAGATACGCAACTTTCCGTAAATATATTATTTATTTTAAAACTAATCCCATGATGATTCTGTTGTAATCAGAAGAGAATTTTCACAGTTTCCAGTGAGCTCAAGATCTGACAACAACAAAAACCCAAATAAAGTGGGTGCTGTACTCAAAATAAGGTAGAAGTAACAGAATTGCTTCTCCTACCTCTGGCAACTGTCACTGCACAGACGGTGCAGAAGTGGCCTGCTTAGCACAGCCCAAAGGAGGCATGGGGAACGTTAACCTGATTTACAGATCTATTAAGCAGCCTTCGAATCCAAGTGGCTTCACTGATGATGCTCCAGTTTCTCCTGGAGCAAAATTTGTCTCTTTCTCAGAGCCTGCCTGCACAGGATGCAGGAGCTGGGACTGCCACAGAGCCGCACTCTCAGCCCAGTGCTCAACTCTGTTTCCATGCTTCCCCCTGAATATGAACCAGCCGTGACAGGCTCTGAAGTGAGTCCCATCCTAATGCTAGGTTGAGAGAGAAAAAGGAGCCACGACTGATCCATGAGAGAGTAATTGCATAGAAATGCTGTCAAGTGAACACTCCAAAATTAATAACTTATTTTTCACTATTAAAATGCATAGTAGCACTGTTCCCTACAGGCAGAATACAAACCAAGTTTAAGAGAGATGAGCAAAAACTAAATAGATTTTCACTGAGATCCTCACAAATGAGTTGATTGCTTAGGTTTAATTATTTATTTTCTTCCTTTAGAATATACACTAAAACCTAAAAAAAATATTGTAGGTGACAATCTCTATGCCTTTTTTGAGTTCTAAAAAACAGGCAACGCACAAAACAAACCAACCAGCCAATTTACCCATATACTTCCAAGAACAGCCATTATATAAACAAGTTTTTCTTCTTTTCATAATCCAACCTGAATGAATTAATTTTCTAGGAACTCAGGATAACCAAAGTGATTTTCACGCTGTATGTTTAAAAGGTGTAACTCAGCTGCATTGCACTTGTATTTTCATTTCTCCACAGCCCATATACAAGCCAAAAAATAAAAATAACAGCATGTGTTGAGATGTCTTCTCACATTAAGGACTGATTTGGGGCGCTTTTGGTAGCAATTCAGCAATCACATTAAGCACAACTTCATTTTCCTTTTCCCCAAAGGAAAACACTGAAATAATTGATTTTGTAAAATTTCTACGGTCTTTCATTAGAACAATGACAGACACTTAAAAAGACTTCCGACAGTCTGAGAAAGACAATACCAGGAGAGAAGCATCTGGTTATCTGCGCATACAGTTACAAGCAGATCGCCTTCAGGTCCCATTAAGTCCTACCAATTAATCTGTCTCAAGTAGCCCTCTGCATTTCTCTTGACAGCTACATATGACAGAGTTAGTATTTCAGTAGTACTTTGAAGCAATTTACAGATTATCAATAATATTCCCACTGGATATTTACTTAGAGGTAAGAAAAAAATGCTGCAATGGCTTATAATTTTCATGTTCTCAAAGGAACAAAAACTTGTGACATCTGAGAAAAAAAGGAATGCACTTCTATTTTTATTTTCAGCTGCAAGAGCAGATTTACCAGATATGACCAATTTTCAAGTTACTGAATTGTAATACCACTGAGCTTGGTATTACAGTTTGTGACATACTAGTTGCCTGACTAGATGATGTACTGGTCCCCTGCTTCCTAGTGCTCTTACAGATCCAACGAGTTTCATTTTTCTAAGTCACAGTGTAGACACATGAGGATTAAAAGAACTTTTTGACAGTGTTTGCACTGACAGTCTGGAAATAAAGTACGTACATCAGATCTGTTTTGTTTTGCTGTAAATGACAATCTTCAGAGTACATAAACATCTTTTCTCCAGGAGATCACATAAGACTGTTGACTTCAGTAGCTTTCCATCTTCCATTTTTGTTTTAAAATAAGATTGCTCAAATAATGTCTCTAATGTTTGCAAAAGGACAGAGCTGATGATTTGTTTCCTACTGTATTCCTAGAAAAGAGCTTTCAAAAGCAAAACTCTACAAATGGTGACAGATTGAATAGTGCTGGCCATCACAAACTACCAAGAAAATTAAACTGACCTAATGTCTATTAACTGCCAAACATCTTGGTCTCTTAACTAGAAGTCATTGCAGCTTCAAGTCATCAACAACAAATTAACTTTTCAAACAGCTGAGCAGAGGCTTCCAAAGTCCTGAAAAATGTGACTACCAAAAGACAACTCTGATAAAAAATGAGCTACTATTCTCCAGTGAACTAAAGAAAAGCAAAGCATTATAAATAGGTCAAAACAAAAATAGATTCTGCCTGTAAAAAGAAACATCCAGCCCTAACGAGGAGCAGATCAATTTGCTCACTACTGGAAATTCCTGGAAGACATCTGCTGAAAAGAGCTTTCATTCTCTGCTCTGGTGGGAAGACCACTTCTCAGCACCATCAAATAGGAGGAGGGACAAAGAGAAAAGTTTTATTTCTGGGTATTTGCATCATCGTCATTATAATTTTGAAAGGTTCTGCTTTAGTCTCCTTTCTGCCTCTGCTCCATTCTTGCATCTCACTTCTTTCACCCCACTCCAACACTGCTGCGGTTACATCCCATATGCTCACCCTCCAAGCACTACACCGTGCTTTCTGTCAGGCTTCCTACGTGAAGTTCCTGCTGCTAACAGCTTCTGCTAATGGACATTATTATCGCCAACATTTTTTTTTCTCTCAAAGTAAACGTATGTTCGATTACCCAGAAATGTCTTTTTCCAATGATAGAAGCAATATAACCCCAACTTCCTAGTTTTGCTTGCAGTTAACTTGTTGAATCTTTTCTATTTATGAACCCATGCAAAGTCTACAAGTGAACTGTTTCACATTTAAAAACTGTAGACAGCACCTTTTCCCATAAACGCTGAAGCCCAAACCGGCCAACAGTAAACAAGCCATTCCTTAATCCAATGGAAAGCTAAATTTTCTTCCCTTAATTTGCTAACATTTTAAAAACTTCAGCTTCCACAGTATTTTAATTCTTTCAAAGAGACCTATGAAGGTAAATGACTAGTTTCTCAGACAGCAAAAACAATCTCCTCTTCATAAACTTAAACATCCTTTCTTATAAAAGTATTATTTCAAGTTGCTGCATAGAAAACAAATTTATCTTGTCGCATGCAGCAAGACAGGCAAACAGCTGAACTGCGGATGGATTTGCATCTATCTGTTACAGTGACATGAGGAGGTAGTATAAGAAGAAAAGTCCAGTATCTTGAAAAACAGTAACTTCTGTATCAAAGCAACAATGCTGTCTGAATTGTATTAAGGTTCAAAGTCACAGAAGGTTCAAGCATTATGTAAATCTCTGATATGGAGAATGAAATGCTAAATATTTGATTACTGCTGCATCATATATCAGGGAACTAAGACAGCAGTTCATATCAGGGGTTGGTTTGTTTAAATAAACTAAAAAAAAACCAAACAATCCATGGCAATACACACAAAAAAAAGGAGAAACACCAAAATGTAGAGAGCGAGAAACAATCTGAAGGCTTGACCACTCAGAAAAATAAATAAAGGAATGCATCGATTCAGGAAAACACCGACACAAAGAGTCATTAAGTGATCCTGAGAAAAATGATGAAAAATTTGGCTTTATTCTCAGCTAACCCATCTATCACAAGCAACACAAGCTGTAGAAGATAAAGACAAATAACTGGGAGGATGGAACAATTACAAATTCTTGCAAGTAAGTAAATGAAGACCAGCAGTCCAAAGATATCACAACAGTTCTCACATTGAATTTTTCACATTCAAAACACTCTGAGAACAACAACTAACTAAAATAAAAAGATACTATGCCAGTAAAAAACCAGCATTGGAATTCAGCTCAGGCTACACTGATAATTACAAATGCAAGTCACAGAATGAAGTTCAAAGAAATAGACATGAAATTTCCTGCTACTGGAAGTCACTTCCCTCTGTTTCAAGCCAAACCTCATAGAAAATTCAGTAAGGTCAGCCAATTAGCTGGTGTCTGTCTTGGACCATCCAGCCTGTTCTGCCTCTTTGAAAGTAGGCTTTTCCACCACAGTCCTCTCCAAAGTGCTTTACCTGCTCATACTTTGCATGTCTCCAACAATTCTGTCCCTCGGTAAACCTTCAATCAATTTTTGTTTCATATCTCTTATCATAAGCAAATACTGTTCTCCTTGGCCTGTAGCTCAGACTGACGGTTTGATTTTAAAACAGTATTTCTTTCTAAATTGAGTCATCTTAAATGCCAGTGCTTTTACATTTCAGTATCAATGCCATCATCATTTCAGATCCAGCACTGATGCCAATTGATTTACACACGAAGGCCTGCCAGATAATCCAATTTGGACGGCAATTAATCTCTCATTAATGTCACACTTCTACTTTAAAAAATAACATCTTGGGCAAAGGTTTGTAGATCTGACCCCAAAATACATCAGTAAGCATCCCAGTGAGTCAGAAACGCCAAATACCTACTCAATGCTTTTAACCAGACCTCACCAAGGCTGTTTCTGAATACTATTCCGCACAAGATAGGTTTAACCAACAGTGCTATGTCAACCTCCATATTACAGCTAGAGGACACAGCCCCAGATTCACACTGTGATCTGAACCTTCCCTTCTCTCTTCTCTTATGACTGAAACATAATACTTCAAAATGTTTTTTTGGTTGGAAAGCTCGTTTTAATATCTGAAGGTGAACATTTCTTTTTCTAAGTATTAACAGCTTTTGAGTACTTCCAATGACGGACACCTCACAACCTCTGTGGGCAACTTGTGCTAGTGCTTGGTCACCCCCACAGTGAAAAAGTGTTCCCTGGTGTTCAGAGGCAATCTCCTGAGCTTCAGCCTGTGACAACTCCCTCTGGTCCTGACGCTGGGTACCATTCAGCTCTCTACTCAGAAAAAAAAAACCCGAAACAAACCAGACTTCTCAAGGACTTAAGGGATGATGAAGACACTCTGATATTTTAAAGGAAAATTTAAGTATTAATTCCGCAAGAACCTCATTTATGTTAATGTCTACATTCCCTGCTCAGTTTCTCTATTTCTATTTCCCAATAAAACAACTCATTAATAGATTTTAGTCATTTAACTACTCTTGCCTATCAGGGTTTTTTTTTCTGTTCTTTGCAAATCTGAGTCTTATAGGAATTTAATTCCTTTGTACATTTTCTCTAGTCTGTAGATGCCCATGTCCCTCACCTACTCTTCAAGTTTTAGTATCTTTTCAAGCAAACAGGCCCAATAAGTAGCATCACTTCCATACATTTATTTTACTCCACTCAACAATGCAGGTATTCCCTTGTACCAAAGATCAGTATCTTCATTACAAAAGCTTTTAAAAATGTGCACCATTTTCAAGGTGGATAAATATTAAGTGATCTGCTAGTTGAAATCAGAGCAAAGCAGGGTTATCATGAAACACAAGTCCATTGTTCTTATGCCACTGTACACAAGGTGATCAGAGTCAGGAAAGTGGAGACCTCCAATAAGACCCATGAGTCTTCCCCTCAGTGTAGGAGTTATTTCTGAGAAAGGCTGTCACAAAAAGCAGTTGCCAGATTGATTCTTCAGTACATCAGGATTACTCTGGAACAGCTTAGCAAAATTAAGACATTCCAATTTTGTGGTCAAGTGAGATGAATCAAGTATACTGTCTATGTAAACACATTTTTAAATAAACAAAGAATATGGTATTTCTCATGCCAAAGGTGAGATTAATTATTTATATTAAAGTGATGCCAGAAAGAATAATTTCCCATCGTGTCAAATGCTTATTTCCACTAACTTGGTAAATAAGCAGCTGCCCTGAACTGCCAACCTTGTAACAGAATTAAAAAACCCAACCCAAAACCTTGACCTTCACGCCAACAGGCCAGTAACTTCTGTTTAGGTTGAAAAGATTTCTCCATGGTGTGTAGGATAGGCACCCTGAGCATAGGCACATACACCACAAAATCCATCTCAGAATTCAGGAACAGGGACAGGTTTATGCTGGAGGAAGGAGCAGGGCTCTCAAACTGTGGCTGATTGCTCTGGGCTGCCATTCCTTAACTCCCCCACATGGCAAAGCAGGCTCTGCTGCTTTACTACCTTCCCTGGGACCCCTTCAGAGCACAAGCAAAGGTACAACTATGACAGCAGCTCCTCTGCCTGCTCAGCCCTCAGGAGCAGGGCTAGGGTGATGCCTCAGTGAAGACACAGCGCACGAAGGCTATGCACCTCCAAGAGATAAACATGGCTTACAGGAAAAATAAAAGATATTTAGGACAGACTTCTGTGAAGACGCAGTCACAGCCAAGCAAGCCAGCAGCTTTCCGTGGTAATCCTGTCAAACCAAGCTCCCTTTTCTCCCACGAGCAAACACATTTCCCTTTCAGGTCCCATCTGTACCTACAACGCTCCAGGTCTGCCAATGAGATTTTGACAGACTGACTGACACAGCTTTTGAAGCAGTTCAGTGTCTTTTATCTGCATGCCTGCATGTTGAATAGAGTCAGCCTTCACTCCAAAGAAAATAAATACATACCGTCATTCATCACCACTGTTTTGACAAATAATACACAGAACAAAGAAGCGGGAATTGTGCTGGGAGTCCACGTCAGGTCCTCTATCCATCACGAGTTAAAATGTCCCCCACTAGGCCTTCTTTCAAAGAAACACATCAGTCCTAACTATAACAAGCGGTAGCTTTCGTTATTCCGCTGGCCACCATTTGCTACCGTAAGGGGGTGGGGAGACGGGGGAAAACCAGAAACCTGCGTTACACCTCGGTATGGGTTTTCATTTCTGTTCTGTGTAGTTCTCAGCCCTCCTATCAGAAAATGTCTATGAGGCAACTTGAAACACACTAAGAATAGGGAAAATAAAGATGATTCAAACATTCTCACCCATTCTGTATGAGCAACAGACCAGCACTGTTCGAATCGGGGAAACAGATGACTGTAAATGGATGTCCTATCGGTCTGTTAAATCGGGACTGGCATAGGGTAAATAAGTAACAACTGCTACTGTTTTTTTTTCTGGTGCACAAAATAATGATCACTGAAGTAAATCAGGATGGACATCCAAAGAGCACATATTTAACTCATAGGTAAATTGTTCGATTCACTATACAGGACAGGTTAACACTTTACACACAATGCAAAAAGCAGTTTGGCACTTTCACAGAAGGCTGTACAGGCACAAAGCTCCCACTTGACCAACAAGCTCCTGAGGTGCAGGCTCCTGGAGAGTGAGTGTCTGTATCAGGAAAGCACAACTAGGAGCTCAGAGGTGCTTTTAAACTTCTTCCTACGTGTCGGCTGCTGGTCACTTCCAGAGACATGACATGGTCTCCATCTGATACTCTATAGGTACTCGTAACCACTGTGCACAATACCTTTCCCATGTAAAACCACACTCTCCTGTCTCAAAGTGGTGCCACACAGCTACAAATTAAATCTAAAAATTGCCAGTGCTGCCTTTTTTCTCTCTTTTCCCCCACCTCTAGTAAAGTCTGCTCTGTATTTCTTTTTCTCTCCTTTTCTCAAAAGGTCAGCATGTGAAGTTTTAACTACCTCTTTTGTTCTCTTCACATCACACCATTAATTAAGTTAGAATCCTGACAACTGACACAAAAGAACAGTGCACACTGCAGCTGCAAGCTAATATAACAGCACAGGCAGCTTCACATACATCTGCTTCTGTAATACATCTCAGGACAGAACCTTAGCACACCAAATGCCTCAAATCACAGTTTCAATGAACATCTCAAGACCTTGCAGGACTCCTTCGATTGTATCACCACCAGAAAGTGCAAGTACAAGTCTCTGGCCTAAATTAATCTATCATTAAGCAATAGCAATCAAGTTGGCTCAGTCCAACTTCTAAATTTCAGAAATAAATATGGGCTTTGGAGCTGATGTAATTAAGATGAATCAGATTGGCAAGGCAAAGGGACACTAAGCACCAGATAAGGCTGAAGACTTTCATTCCAAAATTTAAAAGGAAACTACTAGGAATACACCTGGGAGAAGCAAAAAAAAACCAAAACCAAACCAAAACAAAACAAAAAAAGAAAAAAGAGGAAATATTCTAATTTTCAAAGAGCAGCTTCTAAGAGGGCTCTGAAGACTGGGTGTATAAGCACAACCATAAACCCAGTACCACAGCAATAGTTTTCAGGCATCTTCTACCAGCGAGGAAGAGAAATTGTGAAATGCTAAATTGCATATAAGGGTATAAACAAGGCTATTCCTTTTATCCTACTTCTTTTACCCCCACTCCTGCATATCTGAGGGTCCATTCAAAGCTATAGTGAAGAAGATGGGGCTTCACATTGATAAGAGGAGTTTGGTTTTATGAAGACAATTGCAGTTTCAGTTGCAATTCGAAACGCCCTGCTACTCTGTAAAGCACCAGGACCACTGGCCATGGGGGAGGATAAACCTTAAAGGTCACGGCCAGTCGGGCATGGGAGTTCTTAAAACTGCTGCCTTTTCGCACATCCACTCTGCCCAGTGCCTCCCTGGTTATCCTCCAGAACAGCCAAAACCCAGTTTTCACAACCACCAATTTCACATAAAGAGATTAAAAATGAAGGAAGGAAGAAAGTGCAAAACATGGCAGCATTCTTACTAAAATATTTTTAATGACAAAGGCTGCAAGTACAAGGAAGGAGGGAGAAAAAACTAGAGGAATATTGCTTGAGGAAAAGCAGCAGTGGAACTAAAGATGATGATGACGATCACTGTATTTGCACCATTTAAACAAACAGTTAAATGCCCAAGTGGAGAAAATAACCATCAATAGAAATCCCATGAAGTGGCAGCTGTGCAAGCAGAAACAAAATACTGGTTGCCAGAGGGTATACTGAAAAGAGTAGCATAATGTTCAGGGCATGTCTGTTTTGAAATTTAGAGCTGGGAGCAAGGGTGGACCCTACCAAAAAAATGCCAAATCACATGTTAAGACTTTTCTCCTGCCCACAATAATTTAACCTGCTTGTGAACAACAATTTGGCACAGGTGAAGGATTACCATTCAGATTCCAAACACAGCAGCAAGAGATATTTCATTAAGTGATCTTAAAAAAAAGTAGGGTCCATTTGTGGAGAAAAAATCTGGTAAAATAATAATCTAGTAGAAAGGGGATGTTTTAGATAAGCCTTTGTAGTTGCTTAAGACATTCTGATGGCTACAAAGAGCTTTTCTTGGAAAAGACAGGAAGAAATCAGCAAGGCTACTAAAATCCAAAACCCTGAAAAGATACACATTTTCATAACTTCTACATCTCATCCTGCAAAAGATTTCAGTACTTGGGTCTTCTCTGCTTAATGGGCGGATAAGGACCCTGACACTGTAATGCCAACCAAAGAAAGCCAGTCTGCTTTTCAAAAGAGTGGCATTCTTACTTTGTATCAGCATTCCCATCTCCTTCCTCAGAGCTGGTCACTCATGGGCAGGTGGAAACCACCAGGCAAAGCTGAAGCCTGTGAAATGCATGCAGCTTGCTCTGGATCAGATGCAGGCTTGGGATGACACACTGCACCGTGACTTCCACTCCTGTGTAACAACTCATATTTTTGTTAACATTTCAGCACACATTTATTTCTTGCCCTTTTCTGGATGACTTTGGCATAAGACTTATTTTAACTGTGACATTTTAATCTATTTTGGGTTCCCTCCCTTTGCTCTTTTATCTGCTACCCATGTTTTTTCCATTCCTTTGGGTAGTTGGGAACTAATCCCTTTGTGGGTGGTTTGCAAGAGTTCTGTTGGGCTTGTCTGTGTGCCTGATTTCTTTATTTATTGTTAATCTTGCCTAGCTGTGTATTTTATTTGGCAGTTTTATGCAAAGATTTGGTTTTAGTGTTTCATATCTGTTTTAATTCAGGATATAGATTCCTCACAATAGGCAACTTAATAAATGAGCTAAAATAAATAAGGATGACATTCGAACGGTTTCACACCACACTTGTGCAAAAACAGAGTTGTTGCAATAAAATATTTCAATGACAAATGAACTAACAGGCCCAGACAAGAGGTAAACATCCAAAGGCGCCATTATCTAATGCCTTTCATCTGAAAGGACCCTGGAGTACTTTATTATATAGCTCTATTTATAATAGGGAAATCATAAAATAGATTCATATTCTAAAAGAAACAACATGCTATTTGTTATAGACTTTGTCATATACAGTTTTAACAGCTTTATGATGTCAGATGGTTTGGCATCCCTGTGACAGAGTTCCTGCCTCCTCCTTTCCTGCTCTGCTGCTTGACTCTGTCTCTTACCGCTGGGATCTTTCACTGACAAAAACTTGGCAAAACTGAGGAAGTGAACAGAGAACTGCTACAACTCATCTTCAGGAACAGCTTGTCTTCAGTGATAGATCGACTGCAACTACCTGAAACACAGAGTGCCACTGCAGATGTGGGGTGTCTCTTGCAGCTGTGCAAAAAATTTTTGCAACTCACAACTTTATCAGTGCTGGAGAGACGGCAGCCAAATCTTGTCCCTTAGCATGGTGGTGATGAAGCACTTGTGCTCCACTTTCAAACCACCTTCAACAAAGCATGGTACACATGGTCAACAAAGCATGTTTATAGCTGCAACTAGGGTAACTTCCACTTGAGGCCCCAATTGTGTCTGGGAAGTTATGTCTGTGGTGCCCCACACAAAATCCAGTCTTTGGCACATAGAACTTTGAGTGGAAAAAACATTTAAGATCAATAAGTCCAACCACTGAACCATGTCCCTCAGCATCACATCTACACATCTTTTAAATATCTCCAGATATGGTGATTGAACCACTCCCCTGGGCAGCCTGCTCCAAAGCCTGACAACCCTTCTAGTGAAAATATTTTTCCTAATACACAATCTAAACCTCTCCTGGTGCAACTTCTGGCCATTTACTCTTCTCTGATCACTTGTTACTTGGGAGAAGAGACAAGCATCCACCTGTCCACAACCTCCTTTCAGGTAGTTGTAGAGTGTGAGAAGGGCTCCCTTCAACATCCTTTTCTCCAGGCTAAACCACTCCAGTCCCCTCAGCTGCTCCTTCTAAAGACTTATTCTCCAAAGCACA
This sequence comes from Heliornis fulica, assembly GCA_013399135.1. NCBI lineage: Eukaryota > Metazoa > Chordata > Aves > Gruiformes > Heliornithidae > Heliornis > Heliornis fulica. The sequence goes on along the minus strand of VXBZ01012067.1, from coordinate 803,578 downwards.
CAATTTTTTCTTGATGCTTGAATAAGGTGTTGGTTCATCTGGACGAAAGATTCGGCACCATTGATCTAGATACACTGCACTCCTCATCAATACCTGTGAAAAACATGGTACAAAATGCCAGGCTGATCCCTTGGAACGACACCCACTGCTTGCAGTGACAATGACAAGAAGTGACAGGAAATTTCAAAACAGCATCCAAAGTTATTAGCTTGCTAATAACCACCCAAAAGTGAATATAAATTGGTGAGCAGCCTTCCATCAAACACTTATGTGACTGTTGTGATTAGATTTGTTCCAAAAAAAATTCAGCTGAGTAAAAAACCTCAAAAATAAGCCTCTTATTTTCAACTTAGACTATTGTTGGCTCACAGAAATAGAAAATGTGTCTTCATTTTTATTTTAAGTATTTGCAATGTTTTCTCTTGCTACTTATCCCAACTAGTGAATGAAGAAAGCAGCAGACTGCTTTCCTTAAGCAGAATTACAAAGTTAAGAGGAGAGAATGAAATGGCTTTTGAAAACTGTATTTTAAGTTAAAAAGTTAAAATACTTTTAAATTTTTTTTTAAAAAGTTATCATTATTACCAGACTAGATTAATATTTTACATAATCTAACAGGCTCCACTAAAAACAGTACCATCCACATGAACACTTAAAAATTAATAACCCATATTTTGCTATTAAGGAAAATTATTATGGAGAAATTGCTTTCCTCAAGAATGGGAGCCAATTCTGTACTGACAGAAGTTACCCAGGAGTGCCACTTAGCAGTACAACGGAATTATCATTGCTAAAGAACATTTGTAAAAATACTTTGGAAAATTAACCACCATCACATTGGGCAGTGAACACTGAAAAGCACCTTCTGCAACCACCTGGAAGTACAAAGGTATTTTAAAGGGCATTTTACTTTTTTTTTTTTTTTTAAGCCACCTCTACAGTTCAGGCATTTTATGGGTTCGGCAATGTAAGGGCTTTGAAATCCAGCCTTAAGGGTGATTTATTTAAGAGCTGCAACTGTTTTCTCAATAAATTTACTCCCTATGTGTATTTAAAACTCACCTTTGCTGACTCTCAAGATAAAACATTAGCATTGTAAAGTTGAAATATTACATGTTTTTGTTGCTTTCACAACCAAAGGAATATCCTTATTCACAAATACAACAGTTCATCCCACTATACCTGCTAAAACCTGCTGGATATACCATGTTGGATGGATGATATAGGAGAACTAACCTACATTAACCTAGAAAACCTTGGTTAGTGGTGAGGATTAAAAGCTCAACTTGATGTTTTAGACTGCAGTGGTATCTGCAGTACTGGTAAGGATACAATAAGTTTGCTGACAAACCACATTTTTTAAGAGATTCTGGAGTTAACTGACAATAATAAACTTCATTGCACGCGCTGTATGACTTTCTTCTAGCCTTCACACCTACCCAAGGGAGTCACACTTCCATGTTTCAGATTGAGTTAAATGCCAGTGATTCTCAGTCTTAATAATTACTGCAGCATATAAGTACATCATAGAATTATTTTAGAACACTTATTTAAAAGTCAAACTCAACGGGACAAGTTAGATCTAACATCTCTAAAGTTATCAACACCACCAAACTCAATTATTAAAACCTCCCATTGACAGAAATCGTGTTACACATCCTCTGGGACCAATCACATCATTAGAATTGTTCTAACGCTTCAAACAGCTGCTTTCTATGCTGACAAACTGACTGAATCACAATGAGCTGGATGTAAAACACAACTAAAAATCCCCTTATTTGGCTAAAGTCTCAAGTTTTGAAGTTAGCTATGCTGTCCATCAAGGAATCCCTCAAGATCAGTGAACTATATTCTACAAACCGTGTTGGTGCCGACGTGCTGTGGGGCCAAATATTACTCATGATCAAAATCTGAGGATGAGTCATGAAAATTTATTTTAAAATTAGCTTGTGAAATCAGATCCCCAGAAGAATAACAAGATTAGAGTCACAAAAGCAAATGCTTTAGGACCAAGAAATGCTGGCTACCTGCACAGAGTATTATCTGAGCATTTAATGAATTCCATCAAAAACAAGAAACATATCCTGGTTATGGCAAAAAGCTCAATTAAAAAAAAAATAAAAATAAAAAAGCACTTCCTGCCTCAAACACAGGACTTCTCTTCATGCCCTTTGTTACATACTTACTAATTTCTAAAAAACATAATAAAGACTTTGTTAGGCAACTCTCCTTCAACTCCAGGTCCCATCCAGGCACCAAAGGCAAAAGAATTCCAAGGAATGAGAAGAAAAAAAAGAAAGAAAAAGAAAAAGGTGTGTGTTGAGGAAATTGAAAACTGAATTATAATATGTATGCACCAACACATTCAAAGAAATGAGCTGACATGGTAAATCAACTGTAGGTAATGCTGCCATTTCATACCTTCTGATAGCTTAATCTTTTTCTCTGACAGACAATGGCTGTCTGACAAATTGTTCAAGCTTTACAAAAGAAATAGGTAAAACCTACATGTTGCTTCTGACATCCACCATCAATTCACGAAACAATGAGCAGGACTGATATCTACTATCTGCATTTAACAGCTATTAAAGCTGTCATCTCTAGTTTGGATCACTCACAGAGGACAAAGACATTCTGACCACATTAGATAGCTGCTTGTGAATCAAAGGGAATCCAGGACCATAATTCTGAGCTGTTTCCCTCTTCTCATGGATGCTGTTACCACTTAACCCATCATTAATTCCATATTATATCCCTACATCAAATTGGTAAAACCCTGTGCTTGAATAAATTAAAAAAAGAGATACTCATCGTGTTAAAAGTATCTATTTTTCAACAGTACAATAATACTATTAGAACAATTGCCTTCTCTAGAGATTAGAAATAACGTGAACATTTCAGGCTCTATTATTTGCACCAGTAATCTAAAATAAAAAATTTAATAGCTATTTTTAATACTACTAGTAGTATGAGAAGAAAAAAGCATGCCTTCTGTATTAAAATGCTTTCAAATTTCTGTCCTTAACATTACAAATGTAAAGGCCACAAAAACCTTAAAAACAACAGCTGTCCAAAACTATGAAGTCTGAAATCTTTTAAGTCTATCATTTTCAGACAGGAGGTACACTTGCAATGAAACCTCTGTGTGTTTCAGACAAAAAAGCCGCACACACAGTAGTCACCTTGAAAAAATATCTCAAGTGAAGTAATAAAATGCACAGCAAGAATTTTCTTCTTGGGTACATATACTGAAAAGGTGTTTCTAGTTTAATTTCAGCTATTATTGGGTATTCGGGTGGATATGGGAAGATAGGGAACTTACAGGAAAGAAACACCACAAGCACATGAACAGCCATAAAAAAATCAGGCATTAGTTTTTCAAAATATAATGGCTGAATAGGCAAAATCCAAGGACAAAAAGCTTACTCCTTCAGTTATTATGTGATTCATATCTATTCACAACAGATCTGAAGAATCGTTAGTTAGTAAATAAGAATATTCAAAGGTCTCCAAAAAAAAAAAACAAAAAACCATGCTGTCATTTAAAATAGTATATGTTATGGTATGTCTCATCTACTTGCACGTTTCTCAAGCTTCATATGAATTTTTAGCTCAATATAGAACATTTGTTTTATATTTTATTAAGTTAGCTCAAAGTAAAGCACAAAACATCAGGAGACTGTATGAGGTCCACAGATCAAATGGTTTAGTTCCTCATTAGCTCACTTTTCTGTGGAACAGAACTTCTCTATGGCTGTTATTTTTTGAACAGCTTTACTTACATGAATTTATTTTATCTGACAATATCTAAATCCTTTCATATAGATATATCACATTCAACAGGTTTGTGCTGGAAGGAACCAAACAGGTCATCTAGTCCACCCCCCCTGCAGTGAGCAGCGGCAGGGACATCTCCAATTGCATCAGGTTGCTCAGAGCCCCAACCAGCCTGACCTTGAATGTTTCCAAGGAAGGGGCATCTACCACCTCCCTGGGCAACCTGCTCCAATGTTTCACCATTCTCACTGTAAGAAATCTCTCCCTTATATCAAGTCTAAATCTACCTTCTTTTAGTTTAAAATCAATTACCCCTTGTCCTATCAATACAGGACCTGCTGAAACATTTGAAATATTTGTTTCCATCTTTCTGATAAGCCCCATTTAAGTACTGAAAGGCTACAATTAGGTCTCCCCAGAGCCTTCTCTTCTGCAGACTGAACAACCCCAACTCTTGTCATCCTGTCCTCATAGGAGATGTGCTCCAGCACTCTGAGCATTTTTGTGGACCTCCTCTGGACTTGCTCCAACAGGTCCATGTTTTTCCTCAGACAAATATGTATGTAAAATATGAAGAAGTTGTATGATGGCTTTCTAGCCATATGAACAAGCTGAAGTCCTTCAAGTCTTAAAAGTTTTTTATTCCTGCCACAATTATGCAAACCTGCAGATAATTAAAATAAAAGATGTATGAAAATATTACACATGTACAGAAACAAGATTACATGTATTCGCTTCAAACGGTAGCCTAGAGCTCATCTGGTTTCAGAGAAAGCATCTCCCTCTCCCAACTCAGGTGTAAGGTGGCCCACTGAAGCTGTGAGCAGGAGCTCAGGGCTTTTGGGATGGAGGAGTGACCTACACCTGTAATTACAGGCACTCGCTGCCAGCCACTGAACACATGCCCTGGCCAGTGTAACCACAGCCACATCTCACTTCTCCGCTCTCAGGAAACTGAGATGGAAGCTGGCAGAGGCAATACAATTTTAACACATACCCAATGACCACAGTGACAAGATCTGTTACCACAATTAACCCAACGAAACTGCAGCTCCGGGCAGAGCCTTTTATAATACATAACAACATTGTGTCAAAGCCTAATTTGAATCTGTTTAATCAACAGAACAACTTTATGGCCGCCGTAAGAATTAATAATAATAATAATGTATCACTGGTTGCATAACTAGTATGTTTTAAAATGACGTTTTTCTAATCTAATTTAACCTCCCTGCTGGATTAGATTTTTTTCCTGAAGAAAGTACTTGAAGCAGGACAAGTTTTATCCCCAACAACTATGTTTAATTTGAAACACTGCTTCAAAAGACTTGCAATTTCTTTCAAACAATAACAATGTATACGTATTCTAATACGTATTTCTCAATAAACAAGCACTGGATTACATTTTTATAACTGGCAAGTGCTTCAAATATTCAAGACAGGTTATGACATGCAGACTTCTCTCACAAGTCAAGTGCAGAGTCTGGGTTCCCCAATTAGTAACAGGACTACTAAATTTGAAGAAACCACAGAGGGTATTATTCTGGAAACAGTAAGAATGCTGGAAATGCAGTGAAATTTAAATGAAACACAGATTGATAGCATTCCATGAGAAACCAGCAATTCTTACTTGTAACATCTGTGATCAATGGGGTGTCTTGCAGGGAAAAGTAGAATTAATAAGGCGACATACATGAGAAAACGTAAGTTATGTTTATCGCGCATAAGATAAATGCTAATGGCTCACTTTGTACTGTAAAGCAATCTGTGCCTGTAGCATCAAATGTTCTTCAATTTCATACACTTTATTCAATATGGGTACCATTTAGGTCATGAGATATATGCCCAACTCGAGATATTACCAGAGCAAGAAGTGACAGTTGCTCACAAACCGTAGCATTTCTCATCCGCTTTGTTCTCTGTGTAACTCTTCAGACACGTTATTTCAAAGAACCGCATTTTAAGCATCCATTCCCTACAACAAACATAACTCCCTCTACAGCAACACCACTCACTAATTAACCAGGCATTTAACATTCTCACTTCTGTGCACCAGCAGAGAGCACAGCTTCATCATAGGCCCCCACAATACTTCTAAACGGCAGAGCAAGATGCCAGGCTCATGAAATACTTCACGGGACCAAATCAGCATTAAGGAAAAAGGAACAATAAGTAGTAGGATCCCTTTTCTTTACAATAATCCTAATATAAAGGCATCCTTGTATCCCTTACAAACTAAACTCTCTTGTATGCAATCAACACTTTCACCAGTAACAGGGCATAACTGTCACGCTGTATCCTCAAAACAGCCTTTTGCCATATCTTCACATGTGCACCCTTTAAAGCCATTCCTCAAGAAAAGTCCTCATTAGGATAGCTAATTATAAGAAATTACAAACATCTCTACGTTTAGTATTTTGTAACTGAATAATCAAGCCTATTTGAGTTGCCTTCATAGCTTATCTGTATAATTCTCTGTTATATTTCTACCTGAAGAATGACCTAGATTCATTCCTTTTGGTGGAATCAGCCCTTCTATGAAAGTCAATTTCTGCTAGATCTTCTGTTTGAAGATATTAGAGCTGTCTCTTCCCTGGGTAGAAGAACCCACTGTTTGTCTTTTTTCCATCTTACTCGATGATGGATTTCCTCTGCGGGCTGAAACACTCCCTCTTCATCAGTTTCTCTGACACCTCTTACAGGTCCTTATGCTCAACCTCCTCATCAGGACACTACTCAAGACATTAACTTCAGGAGGTCACCATACTACCAATAATCAGCCTTCAGTTGTGTTTCTGCTGATGGAAACTACATCAATGGAACTGACTGCTGCCTTCTGTTGACTGTCAGTAAATGTCAGATCTCCCACAAGTATACTCAGCTTCACAAAAGCCAGTGTCGTTATCAGCTTGGACAACATTTCTGAGACTACCTCTACTCCAGCTATGCCCGTCTCTCTCTTGCACATATACAGGTGCACGTACACACTTATTCTAAGGAATGATGATCTGCTGCTGTAGGCTTCTTCACAGTTCCAGCTTGTCTTTGAGCAAGCAATTACTTTATCTCTGCCTACAATTTCTCCAGAGGATTCTGACTATGCTCTCCAACTGCTAGAACACTTGGAACATCATCTGGATTTACAGTGAGGAAAAAATGTTCTCTGCTTCCTCTAGAACATTGGTTTGTTACCTCATTCTGCCCAAACTCAAATGGCTTCTCTCCATATATTTGCATATTCAGCACTTCATGCCTTCCTTCAAGAGTTCTTATGGTGCTCCACCAGTTTAGGTGCAAAGATTTCACCTAGATTTACAAACATTTCACAGGATCACAGGCTGGTCAGTGTTGGAAAGAAACTCTGGAAAGTCCAAGCTCCCTGCTCAAGGAGGGACACAGAGTTGTTTGCCTAGGAGTATGTCCAAGGGTGGAGACTGCAACCTCTCTGGGCAACCTGAGTCAGTTGCCCTCACAATGGGAAGGTGTTTCCTGATCTTCAGGGGGACCTCCTATGGTTTAGCTTGTGCCCATTGCCTCTGTCACTGGGAACTACTGAAAAGAGCCTGGCTCCATCTTCTTTGCCCCCACACTTCAGATATGTATAAATGTTGAGATAGATATTATACAATATAGATTATTATAATTACCTATTTATTTTATATATTATTGTATACTATTCAGATCTTCCTGAACCTTTAAGGCTCAGTCCCAGCTCCCTCAGCCGTTTCTCATATGTGAGATTCTCTACTCCATCATCCTTGTGGCCCTTTGTTGAATTTTTCCATTATGTCCAGCTCTCTTTCGTACTAGGAAGCCCTGCCTGAACTGGACACAGTCTTCCAGGTGTGTTTTGGGGGGGAAGGATCACCTCCCTCAACCTGCTGGCAATGCTTCTCCTGATGCAGCAGAGGACACCATCTGTATTCTTTGCTCACTGATGTGCAACCTGGCATCCAAAGGACTTCAGGCCCTTTTCTGAAAAGATGCTTTCCAGCTGGGTGGGCCTCATATATATTGGTCCTACTCAGGTGCAGGACTTTGCACCTCTTTTTTACCTTCATGAAGTTCCCATCAGCTCATTTCTCCATTCTGTCAAGGTCCCTCCGGATAGCAGCAGAACCCTCTAGCCCTATCAGCTACTCCTGCCAGTTTGGTGTCATCTTCAAACTTGCTGAGGGTAAACTCTGCCCCATCATCCAGATCATCAACTAAGTTGTCAAACAGAAATGGACCCAACATTGATCCCTGGAGTACACCATGAGTCACTGACCTCCAGCTAGACTTTGGCCACTGATCATCACCCTCTGGGCCCAACTCTTCAGTCGCTTTTCAGTAAACCTCTCTGTCAGCTTATCCAACCTGCACATCAACAGCTTGTCCATGAGAATCTTGTCGCAGACAGCATTGTCTGCTGCCTGCAGAGAATAACCAGAATTGTCAGTCAGTTTCCACCAACCTAAGAACTCTGCTGTTCATCAGGGCAAGTGCTATGACATCCTTCCTTCCAAAGCGTCCTTTGAATAGCAGAGAAAATCTACTGTACTTCACATTACAATCTGACCAGGCTAAACAAAAATAGCTTTACTAATGAAGAAAATACATCTATGTACATTTCAGCTTTTTAAAATGAAAAAAAAAAATATACTAATCCGTCAATTTCAGAACTGAAACATCCCAATTCTATTTTTAAAGCTTAAAATCAGCACTCTTCTGAAAACTCATAACAGTTCCCCAATTCAACTTCATTTTCATTACTTCCCGTAGCACTTTTGTTACACAAGTGGATTACTTCTCTTAAAGAGTCTCTTAATGCAGAGCGAATACTGAGAACTCCCCAATTCACATGCTCATAAAAGATTGCTATCAGAGCAGGAATGCTGGTTTGCCCAAGGACAAGTACCTATAAAACTTCTTTTGTCTCTCCTACTACATTCTAGCTATACTTGACAAGCAATTACTTGGTGCTCTATGTTCAATTATGTTGTGAAATGTTTATGGTTTTTAATGGGTATCTTATCGGTTCAGACAATCTGTAATTTGATGAATTCCCCTTGGAACTGTTTAAATCAAGGCAGCATCCTTAATAATTATTATGGCTCAGAAATGCTGTCATAAAACCTGATTTCTCCACTATTCATATGGTCAGTATGTATGTATAGGCTTTCAGAACTACACATTGAGTTGTGACCTTCCTTATTCAGAAGCTGCTCATATTCCAAGCTTAGGTATCAACTCTGAGTAGAAACCTCACCTATTCACTACATCAGTACATCCTCATCACTAAACCTTTGTTAAAAGAAATACACTTATTTTTCCTGAACATCCAAATTATCATGCTGAAAAATGGCTCCTACCCAGAGTAAGACTATCTTCGCCCTAATTCAAAAGGCAAGAACTGCCTCTTGGGTGTATCAGCATCTTGAAATATGCATGTTGTTATCTTGCAACAACTTAACATGCATAAAAGCTTAGGGTTCATTTCTGGTAATGGTGAGCTTGATTCCACTTAAACTTTTAGAGTAGGGTTATCTAACAACAAAACTGTAGCCACATGTTACCGCACAGTAAAATTTAATACCGCACTGATGACCCACTTGCAAATGTAACTAATTTTGTTAATTGTCAGCTTTAACTGACAATAGTGTTCTCATGTCATATATTCTTTTTCTACCCAGTCTCGAGAGACGATTTTCTAGATGTTTATAAAAACAAACTAGAAAAAGTGTAATTTAAAATCTTCCTGAGCAGAAGACTTATGCTTTGCAGGAAACACACCCTGCACACATGACCTACAAAAGCAACTTTCAAGCAGCACAAGAATGCAGCATTACCACCTCCATTACTCAACAACAGTCATAGCTACTGGATAGTTTGCTTCAAAGCCTCATGACTCTGTAAGAACAAATATAATCCTATACCTTAGTAAGAGGAAAGTGCATCAAGCAGCCAACCCGCTCCCGCCCCTCCAAACTCAGAGAGCTCACACAGAGGCTGGGGTTCTGGGGCAACTGGAAGAGATGGACAGACAGAAAGAGCAAATTATTTGCAGAAGTAGAAGCTGAATGTGGCTAGAAAAAAAACCCCAACCAAACAGTATCACAGAGAAAACAAGAGACACATTAAAATGGTCCCACTTCTTAGAGTGAACAAATTATACAGAAGGGGGACTGGTTCAGTTTAGGCAATGCTTTGGGGTTTGCAAGCCGGTATCAGGCACAGAAATAGGAAGCATCAGGTCTGCTATTTGTCATTTCAGGGAAGAGGATCAATCCCTTCAAAATTCCAGCTCTATTTATTTTCTTTGCTAATTCTCCTAAGAGATGGCTACACAAGATGCTTCTCGCATGCCACAGAATGTATTCAAGCTTTATCAAAAGTTTAAGAGAGGTTTAAAATGTATTTTGGCTCTTATACTTGTTTTAAGAAAGTAAAGCAGCCAGACCATGTGTAGGGCAGACAGTTCCAGGAGGTATAATAAGAAGCCTGCATGAAGTCCCAATTTGATTGTCCTTTCTGAAAATAATTAGTCAGAAAAGGTCCGGCAGATGATCCTGCTCGGGCAGGGGGGTTGGACTGAGTGATCTTTCAAGGTCTCTTCCAGCTCCCAATATTCTGTGATTCTGTGAATACCAGTCCCAATACAAATTTAACAGAGCCAGCCAAGTCAGGCACAGTACCGATTCTCCTACAGGTTGCTTCCCAGAGAAGCACTAATTCTGCCTGTCTCTGCAGCACTCTTTTTCTGTAGCTGTAACAGTTTAAGGACAGAGGAAGGGCATGGTTTGAAGACAGATTTAGCACTATATCAGCTAGCAGGGTTGTAAAAATCTAGGCAGACGTTCATAAATACAAGTCTTTCTTGAGAACCTTGTATACCCAAAAGCTTGTCTGTCTTTCCCAATTATACTAGCTTGCTTTAAGAAAAAAATATCTCTGCCAACAAACCTCGTCCTGTCTTCTGTGCGCAGTGACAGAAAAGAAGAAGAGATCTGCAGTACCACGCAGTTTACATCAGTGTATGTCTTGTACCACCGAGGCTTCCACAGCCAACAGGCATCATTGCGGCACTGCTCTGCCTCACGATTTCTTAAGCGTTCACCAGTAACAACTGTTCCAACCATGTCTGAAGGCAGCGATTGATGCGAGGTACCCATGCTGTCAAGACTAGCATGCTGACACGTTTTTTCTGTCCAGAAACCATAAAACTGCATTGAAAGTTCAAAAGTCAGTTACCTTTAAGACAGATGAAGTTTAAAAAAAAAAAAATTCTATATTTTTTCTCCAATCTTACCACTGACACTACAAACCAAGAAATACCACTGAAAATATTGATTTGTTTCCGTTTTTAGAACTTATTTCCTAACCAAGCAATAGACTTATGGAAAGAATCTCCTCTGCCAGAATGGCTCAGAACTTTTGCATCAGCCTCAAAAAGGTGCAGGAAACAAAGAAAAGCTTTCCTTTTAAATAGTATAACCTGTTTGTAACTTCCTTCCACTAAAGCAAAATGAAGCTGTCATGGTTCAGCCCCATTGGCAGCTGAGCACCAGGCACCCCTCACTCCCCTCTCCATCCCCCAGAAGGACAGGGAGGACACAGACACAAAAGCATCCGCAGGGTGTGCGAAGGGCAGGTTGCTGGGACACAACACACACATCGACACCACACAAAGCACCTACAGAACCCACATGGACCTGCCCCTCCTCACCTGGTCCCTTTTATGGGTGCGTGACGCCACATGGACATGCCCTTGGCCTGCTCGTCTCGGCTCACCCGTGTGGGCTCTTTGGGACAGTGAGCTCTATCCTCACCACAGCCAGGACAAAAAACTGAGACTAATGCAGAACCCTCCATAACCAAGGTAGTATTAAAAATAATACTTAATGAATATTTTTGAAGGACTGCATTCCTCTGAAAAGCTGTAAATAGAATTAATTCATTTGACAATCCAGCTGAGACATATGTATGTCCCTATCTACTTTTAAATCCTGTGCTAAACAAAGCAGGGTGGGTTGTGCAGCCATAGGTAGTCACACACTTAGGACATTCAAGTAACAACAAATGTAAACAAGTGAGCAATTTATGTCTCCAGTAAAGAACGCTATGCATACTCAATAATATATTCAGCACGTTACTTAATTCACTGCATTAGAGCTCTCTTATTCTTGTGTGTCAGTCCAGCAATTAGCATACTGGATCTCACTAAATACATCAAACACATCTTTTTAGCTAGCACAGCAAAAAGAAAAAAAAATATACCTGCAAAACATCTTTTAAACCCTAGCAATTTAAGAAGCATTAAGTGCCATAGAAACTGTTACTGTTTTAATACACTAAACACAACAGAAGCCATTAAAAGAAACACCTTGAGCAGCACCATCCAACCAAACTGATGTGCAGGCATCCTGTAAATCTTTCTCTAGAAGGGAAGATTCCTGTAAGGCTAATTGAAGCCTGCTGACAGTAAGTTTGGGCTTTGCTTTTTTTTTTTCAAATTATCTTTCCCAGATCCCCTGGAAAATTTATTTCCAGAAACCTCAGGATGGACCAGAAGCTGAAAGCAGTGTCTCCATGGTAGTATAAAAAAAAAAAATTCAGCCTGACATGCTGCAGAGCCTACATTGGATGAAACCCTGACCTCCCTGAAGTGACCAGATATTTTTCATTTAAGCCTTAATTTATCACAGAAATAATAAAGGGCCGTAAAAGGAATATGCTTAATTACTTTTCTAACACTTTTTCCCAGTGCAGCCAAGAAAAGTCAAGTTAGGTCAAAATCAAAGACTTCTAAATTTCACTCTTCAGTTCCCGCACAGAATTGCGTTCACACATGCAGGGGAAGGGAAGGTGTGTTAAACCACTGCATCTCTGCTCCCTGGCTGCTAATTCAAGCCTCATGGTGCAAGGGCACATCTTCCTGCCCTCTACCCTCTTTGCCAGGTTTATGAAAGAAACTCACAGAACACCAGCCAGTTTGTTCTCCCAGATCAAGAGAAATGTTCCAAAGCCAAACAGAGCCATGCACCGCTGCAGTCATTTGCATCTGGTCCGCCCACCACCTGCCGTCATAGAGGCATCTCCCATCCCACCACCAGAATTTCAAGGTGTGAAACCAAGCAAACCATGTCATAGCTGCACAACTGCTGCAAAACACACATTTCCCCTTCCTTCTGCATCAAAGTTGCTTCTGCCTTTGATAGGTGCCCATTTAAATTTTTGTTTTTAGAATGCTGAGCCTTACGTAAATGAGATTCAAGACTGTAAACACAATGCTGAGTTAGAGAACAGATCCATCATGAATTGCAGTATTTTCACTTATAGCAACAGGATAAATGGAATATGCTTATTTTAATTCCCATCACTTGCCTTAGAAGCTACAAAAAAATGAGGTTAATTAAAATAATACGTCAGCCACTCTCTAGTTGCAAACTCTAAAAACCAACCTTGAAGCAACCATAAAAACACAAGGGTGGCTCAAGCTACAAAGCATTTCATTCTCAATTATCGTTCAATGCAATGACTCCTGCAAAGTCCACCACTGCAATATGTGTGTCAGTGATTCAGTCCTGGGGATTCTTCATTCTTACTTGTTCCGATACGCTATAGGCATGCTATTACAGTCAAAAAAGGAGCTGTGTACCAAAAGAAGGTTTCAGTGAATCTCTTCAGCAATCATAAAAACATCGCAAAAATACATCACTGGCATCCACCTTCATGACCCACTTAAAAATAAGTCTCACATTCTTGCCAAAAGCACGGTGCTGCCCCATTACTTCTTCCAGACTTTCACCCTAGAAGTGAAATACAGTGTACTGCTCTGCTCACAGAATACTGCCCATTATCCCCCAAATGAAAAGTATTCAGCTTTTGTATTTTCACCTCTTTCACTCTACTCATTACAGCATTTCACACTGTATAATTGAATGCATACTAGCAGTGAAGCAGCAGTGTATGTTGGAAAAGCAATAAACTGGACTTGTCACACCAACTTTATCCCATAGAAAAATAGGTATAGGTATAAATCACCACTTCTGGGAACAAGACAACACAATGCAACCACTGTATTGGTTAGTGAAACACATGGGCTCTTAAAAAAATTAAGACAATCACATCCCTTTGGGCACACTCTGAACAACAAATGTGCCTTTAATCAGACGCATATCCGAGGATATGCTTGCAAAATTAGCATTTGCCATTGTGTGATGTGGAACACAGAAGACACAAGGTTGTTGCTAGCTGGCTTTTTAACATGCGAATGGGAAAACAAAACATTCACTACTACTTATGCAAAGAGTAACAATAAGCAGTGCTGTTCAGCGCTGTCTTTCTTTGAATGACCTTTTCAGACAGATGTAGACAGAAAGGTGTTTCCTAAAGAAAAAGAAATAATCTTCTTGTCCATTCAGCTATATACTTAAAAAAATAACAAATCCTGTATTACAGTTTCATCCCTACCAAAATCAGTACGATTCTCCTAGAAAAGGGTAACATTCAGTAAGCCTGGTGAAGAGCATTGTGTAACACGTCACCTTGTAAGGATGAACCTTCATCTATACCAATGCTCAGAAAGATATTCCAGCATGACAATCTGACAGCAGCCACAGACTCATCACAGAAAGCTACCGGCACTGAAGTCACTTCTCTTCTTCCTTTGGTATGACACATATTGGTCCCACCACGCCAGTTTTGTAGTGCCACAGAAATGAATTGGTAGTCTCTATTCTGGCCACTCCCACATTTCCTACCACCAGAAAGATTAGTTACAGAAACACAATGCTTTGTTAATTACAATCTTGACCCAGTACATTTAAAAAAAACTGAAACTGAACATTTTCCTTTCATTTGGGAGTCTGTTTCTCATAATGATCAACACTAGGTGAAAGGAGGCACAAACAGCACAGCTCAACCCACACAGCATCAATGCGGTGACCCAGAAAGAGAATCTAACAGCCAGCTGAGTAAACGGAGCAGAACCACGCAACACCAAAGGGCAGTGTGCACATCAGCTTCTTCTTCACATAACTGGCATAGAAACCATGTCTCATGTTTCCACATTGTGAAACAAGACGCTACTGTCCCAGAAACAGCACTTCCTACAGTGGTTCCAAGACACACATTATGCAAAAGGAGAAAAACATGTGCCCAGGTTCACAGAATAGTCAAGTGAAGAAAATAGAGTCATGAAAAGTGATCATTGTATCACACATTTGAAGAATAAAATGCAATTCACAATTGAAAATTATGCTGACAACTAGAAATGGCTCAAAACAAAATTCTGGATTCAAACATTATTCTTCTCTTCGGGAAAAGGTGGCTGCAATTTTCTGAATGAACCGGATACAAATATACACATCAATCTGTCTCATGTATAAAAGTCTGTATATTTACAATACACCCACGTACCTGCACATTGACAAAGAATGTGGAAGCAGTTACTTAAGATTAAATATTTATCCCCTGCTCCCTTTTTGCCCTATTACACTAAGCTAAGAACCAAAACCACCCGCTTATCTCTGGTGCAGTTGATGTCAAAAATGCAACACAAATTAGAGTTTAGTGAGCAAGTAGCACGAAACCCACATGGTACCTTTGGTTTTCATTTCAGTGCATTCAGTGTCATTCCACCCACTAACTTTTAGAGCAAAACTTTGTTTTGGAAAGGTTCTTTTCAAAGAGCACATCCAAACACAGACTACGTATAAAGCAGAAAAACAACCCTAGGTCCTCACACCTGTCTGAGACATCATCTACTACTGGGCATCAGCTGCACTTTCCATGAAGTATTTCAATGAACAGAGAAGGAGATAGATGCCAGGAAGACTTCAGCACAGCTGAAATACCCGCTTTTACAGATTTATTCCTTTCAGAGAAAGCAAATGGAAAAGATTTTGCATCATTGTAGTCAGGACAATGCCTTGCACTCTGAAGTAATAGTAATTTACTGCAGGGCATCTTAACATATTTTCTAGGAAGTCTCACTTGCTCCCTTTCTAACAAAATTAGAAATTAGCTGTACCCTGCCACAGGCCATTCCTGTTTGCAGCTTCTGAAAAACTGGTGCCAAGCTCTTCTCCCACTCTCCCACCTTTCCATTAGTCTTCAAAGCCAGACCACAGTGCTGTATAAAGGCAGTCAACCACCACAGCTTTTAACTCCCTTAACACATATTTACTGCATTTTCCTGGAAACTGGGAGGCACTTGGGAATGAAGGAGAAAACAGGCCAAAACCAAAACCAGACCCATTTGCAGAGAACTTCCCCACCAGCCTCAAGACTTTAACAGATACAATCATAAGTGGATTAGTCCCGAGCCTCCTTCACACCACCATCAAATTTCAAGCAGAAATACTAACACACACACATGCTTAAAAAAGAAAAAAAAAAAAAGAAAAAAATCATAAAAATTTTAAAACTGCTGTCATTTCCTTTAAAGGGCAACACGCATTTTGCTTACCTCACTGTTGTGGCCCCTCAAATTGAAGTTGATTCTCTGAGGGGTGTTCCGATCCCTCCTGCAATGGCTGGAAGTAAAAGTGACGCCTACAACTCCTCTGCCATTGCCTGTTGCCAACCAGCCTTCCTCATAGTACCGCCTCCTGCACACGGGTTTCTCCTTCTCACTTTTGGGGACTCTCCCTTTCCAGGAGAGGCAGAGGATGTTGGAATCGCTGCAAAGAACAGGCCCATGTTCCACTGCTGCATACATGCTTTTTAAATATTTTATTTTTTGACATAAGAAAGTAATATGTCTAGTGCACAAAATTTAAATCAATTTTTTTTTTTTATTGATAAGACTGACCTGGGATAGATCATTGAAAGGGAGGAGGATGGGGTCAGTGTTTATAAATATCCACCAAATGCATAGTGAAAAATTCCTCTATAAAAGATGATGGCAGTTGGCTAAGAAAAAGTAACACTTAAAAAAAAATTCAGGTTCATTTTTGAGTCTGTAGCGTGAGGGTGCACTTATCCTTTGGAGAGACAGCTACTTCATAAGAGGCGCTCAAGAAATGGTTAAGTCATCTTTTTGCTCAACTTGATATAATCTTTATACAGCCTGAGATTCCAGTTTAGCGTAATGCAATTCCAGAGACAAAGAGTTGCAAATGTGTAGGTTTCAAGTAACTTAAGGCTTTTAAGATTTCCTCCATTCAGATTTTCTTCAAAAGTTCAGTTGCAGAAATTTAAACACACGCACATACATATATATGTATATATATGACATTCATCTTTTCTGAGCTGCCCTCTGGCATATCTTTTCCATCTGATGTATTTCTGCTGCTAAAGCTGAAAGAGATTGCATAAAGGGAAAAAAAAGGCACACAAACAGTGCGAAACAACAGACCCGAACTCATGCAGGCACTGCTGTGCCAGGCCAGTTGGGAAATCCCTCTTGGTACTGAACCGCTCGTTGGACTCAAAAGTTTTTGCAATCCAAAACCAATCCAATATTCATTGCAGCACTTTTTTTTTTTTTTCACCAGAGAACCAACACAGCCTGAACTGTTTATCACACTATCTTGCCTGCTTTCCCACTTTTTGCTGCCACACACGAATAAAAAAGAAACCCCCTCTTCATTTATAGCAGAATCAAAAATGCCTTAAAGCTTTTAGCTTTCAAAGCAGATAAGTGTTTGCCTCAGGTGAACCATGAAGTTCTCTCCTCCAAAACAGGCTAAAATGTCAAGCTGTTTTTCCTTTGCTTTTCCCTTTTTTCTGCTACAAGGAATCACAGACTTTTCATCCTACTGTAAAAAAAAAAAAAAAAAAAAAGCAGCCAGAATTAAAGCACATCAAGTAAGCACTCTTTCAAAATCTTCTAAAATTCAAGGAAGGAAGAAATATCACCATCTAAAAAAGAAAGAGGAGCAGCATTAAAAATCTGACTTCCTGGATTCACCATTTCTCTAGGTATTTTCCTTGCTTGTTTGATTGGATCTTTCCTTCTTGATGCTTGTCTACAGCACAGATTCATAGTTCCACACAACATTTGCAGCTGTACAAGAAGGAAACATATGAAGTATTCCAACTGTTTTATTTGAATAACATTTATGAGCTCAATTAATTAGTATTTATACCACACTAAGTGAAAAGAGGAAAAAGGAGAAGGAGAAAGAATATGCAAGGTTGATGATCTGGTTAACTCAAGAAGGATGATGTGGTTTGCTCAGTTCAATGCCCAGACTTGTCCCACAGTTCCTCAACTGATTTACTTCCAGTCATCATTATGCAACATATGGTCATGATTTATTAGTCCATTCAAAATCTACTGAGCCCAAAGGAAAACGTGCCAAAGACCATACATTATTCCTCTGTGATAACAAAATCAGTTTTGTCTATCCTCTGTATCCTTTTGTTTCCCTTGCAACTAATGATTTAGATTGTGGAGGTATTTATTAGGCTTTTTTCTGTGCAGAGGGTGTTTTTTCTTCCTCTTCTTGCAAACCTTTTTCACCCGTGAAGACCATGTGGAAAGCTGAACATTACTGGCAGGTGTCTTTCCATTGGTTACCAATTCCTGTGCTGTAAAGGTGCTCCATCTGGTTTTCAAATTAATTTTCATCAATTGCAGAGCTCGCAGGTATACACAAGAGTAAGTCTATGTGATGACAAGAACAGGTGAGTTTTCATGTACATGCAGTGCACACACCAGGTCATTCAATCTGGTACTCAGAGCTGCATTTGCCTTTTCAGTTCAGCTGTAGTAATCTTGAAAGATGCCTGTCATTCAAAGCTCGAGATCCCTGGATTCCTCCAACTCTGCAAAACAGAATGGACACACACAAAAGAAAGAACAGTGAATAAAATAAGCCAAAAAACAACTTAAGGATACAGGGACTACTCTTGTAGTAACGGAAGCATTATAACTCAGGATTTTATAATGAGCTATAAAATATCTACATTATATATAGGTAGTGGCAATATTCATGCACACACATATGTCTATTTCACACACACAAAAATGCAAACTAAAAACCCATATTTAATCACTTCCAAAGTTCCCAAAACTTCTCAGAACTGACACATATAATTTCATCACTGAAACACATCCTGGAAGAATACACTGTGGGGAAAGGGGAGAGGAAGGAAACTTTCTTTGGCCTGTCACTGGGAGGAACGCTTAATAGAAAGATTCCACAACTACAAAGTGAGAGTAGGGAGGTCTCAGTGACAGAGCAGACATGAAGTTAGACCCTGAGTCACACAAACAGAATTGCAGAATGCTGAGGTTGGAAGTGAGCCCTGGGCATTATCTGGTCCAATCACCCTGCTGAAACAGGGTCACCTAAAGCCAGTTGTCCAGGATTGTATCCATGCAGCTTTTGTACTTCTCCAAGGATGGAGACTCCATAACCTCTATGGGCAAACTGTCCCACTGTTTGGTCATCCTCATGGAAAAAGAAAAAAAAAAAAAAAAGTATTTTCTGATGCTCAGATGGATCCTCCTGTGTTTGATTTTGTGTCCACGGCCTTTGGTCCTGCCACTGGGCACCACTGTAAGGAGCCTGGCTCCTTCATCTCCATTCCCTCCCATACAGTGTTTATGCCCACTGGGTCTTTTCTCCTCCAGGCTGAACAGTCCTAGTTCTCTCAAACTTTCCTCATATGAAAGATGCTCCAAACCATGAAAGTACAGTGGTAAACTTATCATTCTTAAGAGAGACTGAGAAGATTCCTCCAGGGCTTAAATTTCTGCTTTAAAGAGATCTTAGATCTCCAAAATTAAGGCTTAGAAGGTTGAATCAACACAGATGAATTTTAAAGATGACTCAAATCCTGCATAGGTCCCTATTTGAAAAAGAAGGAAAAATTACTCAAACTCACCTATGTAGAGAAGAACGGAAATAGAGCAGAAAAGACCAAGCAAAAGTCTGTCCAGGGTATCTGAGATGCACACATACATGCACTTACTACACCCATACAGTTACTGCCAGAAAGAGATTGTTTACATTAAGAATTGCATTCATTGCATTAATTAGAGCTGTAAAAATGGTCTTTATATAACATATGGCACTGTAGCATCTTGAGTGATTTGCCACTTTTTTCAGTCTAGCATTAGATGCACCAATAAGAATTTTTCAAAAGATAAAAAGAGAACAGATTTAGACACATATAAGCAAGGTCATAAAGTAGTTTAGAACACGATCTGCCTAACACAATTATGAGGAACACTGTCCATGAGGTTTGGTGAGTCACTACCAGAACTTTTCAGAATTTTAACTAACTAACCTAGACTTTCCAGGTTTATGGTGATTTTCAATTACAGTCCAAATAAAGTTCACAAAAAAGAAAATTAAAAAAAAAAACTTCTGGAAACTGTGGTTTGAAGAAGAATTTCACTCACTTATGGGATAAGTGCAATGATTCTGTCAAGGATCAGCACTATTATTTCCATACCCACCAGGGTCTTCCTAACAAACATCAGCATTCAAGAGTCGACAGCATATTAGCAGTATTAGCAGCATATGTATTACGATGCAATCCTTGACTAATCCTCCCCAGAAACAAAAAAAAACCAAAACTGATTTACTGAGAAAAAGCAAGTCTCTGAAACATCAGAGCAGCATGAGTTAAACATTAAACAGAATTGTCTGAACTCTGCAAGTACCTTGACTTTACAAGTGGATTTTAAAATACAGACAGCTACACATGCAGTGGCTCTGCACAAAATTTATATGCAATTTCTGTCCTTATTCACTGCATATAAAGTTAACAAGTTTGAGAAAAGGACTCTCCTGCGTCATGGACAATAACCTTCTTTGATCTGAGTCTCATTTTCTATTACTTTCAAGATTAGACAAACCAAAGGCTTCTCCTCTTAAAAATATCCTAACTGCATTAGGGATGCTAGGCATGGAGAAATGAAAAATCTAAAATAGCCACAAACATCAGTCATTATTCAAATACTCCTCTTTCAACACAACACATCCTATGAGAATATTTACCTTTGGAACAATGAGGGTCAATACTTCCTTTATGTTGTACTTGTATTCAGTAGACAAGGAAAAAGATTACTTTTAAGACTAACAAAACACTCAAAACACTCAAAAGATAGGGTGAATGAATACATATATTATGTATTAAGATTTAATTATTTCCATTCCCCTCTTCTTCATTTCCACCCATTTGGTGTATTTCCTAAGAAATAACCTAATAAAATGTTCAGATGCTACTGTTCCCTCAAGAAATGCAGTAACTAATTTAGACACACCCCCCCTTTCTGCCATTACCGCAGCCACACAATTCTGCTTTTCACAGATTTAAAGTAAGATGTGTGACTTCCTTTCCACACCGTGAAAGCCGAGGGTAATGGTTACTACCTCTATTGTAAAGCACATTTAAGAGTAGAGGATAAAGAGCATTACATAAGAGCTATTTCTTGCACAATGTTACCATTAGTCTGAATTCAGTTGGGGCTCCCCACATAAAGAGAACTTAGCCTTCCAGATAAAATTCATCCAAACTAAAATTATAACTGCAGATTTTCTTATAATGACTATTTATCACTTTTTCCTTTCAAGAAGGGGAAGAGCTAACCATAGCAGTATGCTGGATGTGGAAAAAATATTTTTTGCTGCTAAATTATTTCTAGCACTTCTAGGATACTAAATAACAACAAACTGCAGTTACCTACTTTCACTCTCATTTAAATAGCACCTGAAAATATCTTTGCTCTTGGTTTCCACTTTAACAAGTGGAGATGCTACTTGAACTCATCCTCTAATACTGCTTTGAGTCTAACCTCAGTGATGTAAAATGTTGAAGTACAGACACCTAATGGGATAAAAATATTAGACCTGTGACACAGAAAAAAAGGATCCACGAGTATTTTATCTGATTTTGCTTTGAAAGCATTGCTCCTCTTGAATGCAAAACCAGCAACAAGTTTCCATGTTATAGAAAGAAATTTAGGTATCAGGCTCATTAAAAAATGAGCTTATTAACAGCTCTCATATTTTAGTGTCAATATTTAACTCATCGCTTTTACCTCCTAACTCTTTTCATTAGCTTATATATAGTCTAAGTATTAAGCCACAGTTGGACAAGCAGAAAAATATTTGCTTGTTCTCATGCATCTTTCATTGAGGTGTCTCTTTTGTTGACAGAAAGAAGTCATGCACAGCCAAGTGTACCAATACTGCAGCAGACTCCAGCATTTTATGTTTATTCAAAACTCCACTCTTCAAGGCTCCAGAATGGAGTATCTCAAGGTGAGGATAAAAGGAGACCGAGAGGGGAAGGAAAGAAGAGAAGGAAAATTCAGTTTAGTACATACCTCTTCTAAATTCCTATCTCCAAAAACACAAACCAAAACATAAATGGACTCAAAGCCATCATTTTGAAGATTATAACTGCTCAAACATCTTATGGAAAGAAACATAAGCTACAGAATCTTTGAAAAGTTAGGCTAACATATTTCAGGATTTTTTAGCCTAACCAGATATTCTTCCAGTCAAACTTGGATGAGGTCAAAGAAAATCAGAGTTTTCTTTCCCTCTCAGTCTTAGGAGGAAAAAATATACACCAGTATCCATAAAGATAGCAAGATACTTAAAAAATAAAAATAAAATGCAAGGCTACAAACTTGCCTTTTGTTCTGAAGGATCAAACAGCAGCTGGTCCTGCACAAGCTGAGAGCAGATGAGCCCACCAGCTATCAAATGGTGACTTTGGGATAACCTTCATGGTTACCCCTGAGCACTATCCTACAAAACTGGCACATTCTGTAATACAGACAGTATATTACAGGCTAAATACTATAGTGCCAAAAGCCGGCAAGATGACACATTTTGTGGTTTGTTTAGTCCAACTTATAAAGTAACACACATTATTAAATAATCCTATCTAAGATGAATGAAAATTATTTAACGAAATTAACTACTTAATTCCTAAAAAGCCAAAGTACATGCAAGAAAACATAACTGGTTTGGAAGTAAAAGGATTTTTTTCTCCGTTAAAAGGGGCAAATTCCATAGGGAGAAAATGCAATTTTGACCTCAATAACTACTGAATTTTCTTTCACTTATCTCCTCTAATTATCTTTGCTTTATTCACCTTCCATTGTGGTATAAGTCATTGAGGTTAACAACCTTCTTTCATATTACATAGCAATATAAAATTAATTT
The DNA here is from genome assembly GCA_013399135.1 of Heliornis fulica. Classification (NCBI taxonomy): domain Eukaryota; kingdom Metazoa; phylum Chordata; class Aves; order Gruiformes; family Heliornithidae; genus Heliornis; species Heliornis fulica. The sequence continues at coordinate 780,677 of VXBZ01012067.1, read as the reverse complement.
GGAGGACATGATTCTAAACACATATCAATAAGCTAACTGCTTGTAAAATGTTCTTTACCCCTGGAAAAACACAGGGAAATTGGAGAGGAAAAAACCCAACTTAGAAGATGCTTGATTTTTGTTATGTTTGTTCTTAAATGATTTATTCTCCATAACGTTTGTCCTTGCACAATTCTAGGACCTTCCCTTACTCAGGGAGAGCTACACGGCCTGGGCAAGAGAGATGTAAAGAGATCTGTAACCCCAGCATAGCTGCACAGAAACAGATATGCAGCAAAAGTGTAATGCCAGGGGTGCTGTGATAGCAAGTGCCAGCCCGTTAACAGTCACTGTCATCTAAGCTATATGCAGCTACATATCTTTAAGCAAATAAAACAGACCAAAAATGCATTTGTTAGCATACTGAGAGGAGTGAAGCTTGTGTTTGTGGCTGTCCAGCAAACATTCATTGTGAATATTGGTAAAATTCATTTCAGTGCAATACTCTGACAAATTCACAACCACCTCGACCAAATTACAATCTCAGAGAAGTGAAAATAAATATAATAGTAGCTGATTGGCATTTCTGATGTGGTGAATGACCCTCCTGGATTCTTGTAGTAGAGGAGAAGGCAATATATGTACATTGTGTAATTTTTTTAAAGCACAAGATCTTTTTCCATGTATAGGTTTCTTATATGAAAAATAAAGGAATTATTTGAATTATTTCTAGAACTGTTATATATACACTTCACTTTCAGTGCTTAAATGGGAGTTAAATTAAAAAACACAGTGAGAACAAGCAAGAAACAAATTTTAAAATGCCTTCAGGAAAAATATTTTCAAGAAAAACACTAAGGGTCCTTAAGCAAACTGTTACAAGCCCTTAACTGTGAGTTGCCAAATGTATGCACATTCTCAAAAGGTGTCTAAAGACACCTTTTGAGAATGTGCATTGTTAACTACCCTGCCTGTGGAGGAAGCAAGGTAAACTCTAACACTTTTCACAGGGAAAAAGAAGTTAGAAAAGATAAAAGCACTGCAGAGCAGACTCGATCCCAAAACTAGGGATATCTGAGCTACAGAGATCCTACCAAAACATGCAAGAGAGGAGACCAAACACTGGAGAGAGAGGAGCTCTGCGGAGAAGGAACTGTCGTCCTGGTGGATGACAGGTTGGCCATGAGCGAGCAGTGTGCCCTGGTAGCCAAGAAGACCAATGGGATCCTGGGATGCATTAAGAGGACCATAGCCAGCAGGTCAAAGGAGGTGATCCTTCCCCTCTACTCTGCCCTGGTCAGGCCTCACCTGGAGTCCTATGTCCAGTTCTGGGCTCCCTAGCACAAGAAATAGACAGGGATCTCCTGGAGAGAGTCCGGGGAGGCCACAAATATGATGGCCTGGAGCATCTCCCCTGTGAGGAAAAGCTGAGTGAGCTGGGGCTGTTCAGCCTTGAGAAGACTGAGGGGATCTGATCAATGTTTATAAATATCTGAAGTGTGGGAGACAAAGGGAGATGGCCAACCTTTTCTCAGTGGCCTGTGGGGACAGGACAAGGGGCAATGGCCACAAGTTGGACCACAGGAGGTTCCACACCATTGTGAGAAAACTTCTCCAAGGTGAGGGTGACAGAACACTGGAACAGGCCGCCCAGGGGGGTTGTGGAGTCTCCCTCTCTGGAGATACTCAAGATCCATCTGGACACCTACCTGTGCGACCTCCTCTAGGGAACCTGCTTTGGCAGGGGGTTGGACTCGATGATCTCTCGAGGTCCCTTCCAACCCCTACAATTCTGTGATTCTGTGAATACCTAACTCAGATGTGGCTTTTGGATTTGGTTTTTCAAACAATTTCTATACCAACTACATACTTTGGGTGAGAAAATATTGTATCTACTTTTGAAAGAACTGATGTAAGTACCTTTAATCTGTTACTGGTCAAACACCCTCACGGGAAATTTCTGAGCCAATTCATGCTAGATCCCTTATGCTTATACAGCAGGGAAGTGAAACAGAAAAACAAATGAAGGGCAGACTTCACAATACAAAGCATTCAGCTACAAGACAAATGGAAGGTATTCCAGTTCATCTCTGATCACTCCTTTGTCAAGCCCTAGCATGGCACACCATGCCCCTCACTTCAGCCAGTATGACAGCTGAAGGTGCATCACAGAAATGATCCCATCAGAAATTTTAGAAAAGATTCACAACAGTTCAACCAATATAAATCTGGTTTGCCAGATTCAGCCACACATTCAGCCTCCCCAGTGACAAGCCATATCCTTCCAGCTTCTCCTAACACAAGCACCGGCACTCTTCCAATCGTGCAGTTCAGGAAGCTGATTTTGCCCAAACCCTCCAAAAGCAGCAATTGATTTTAAGGGAGCTTCCCTTAACGAACTCACCATGCATGTGCAGCAGTACTACTGCCAATGTAAGAAAGGGAGTGTCACGTAAGGCACTACAGTAGCACAGATTTTCATTGGTTTGAACTGTGCCCAAAAGCTTCCTCTAAGTCAAATCAATGCCCAACACAGACCCAGCACAGCCCCACACTCAACTGCACTGGCAAAATGAAAATGGAGCTGTAAAGTGCAAGTGTAAAACTTGGGGAGGAGGACTTCGGACTTAAAACTAGCATTGCTACTTGAAGGCTTCTGACGACAAATACTGGGCACAGAGTGTTTCTGAACTCAAGCATTTGCCCTAAGGAGAGAAGGAAACAAGTTTGTCTCTCAAGGATGAATTTAAGATGGCTACCACAATGTCCTGCAGCTGCAGTTCCCCACCATGAAAATATGCCTCATTTTTACAAAAATTAAGTGGGCTGAAATACTTCAGACAGGTATCAAAAGACCTGTTTCAGGAAAGAAAAACGTACAAATAACATGTATAAGACTTTTAAACAAATTGGAGATTTGCATCACTGAAATAAATGTTCAAAATCTTTGGGGATGAAAAGTAGCATGAAGTGTGACCAAAACATACCCTTCACTTACAAGAGTGAACCTTCTCTCTCCAGAAAAGGCTGCAGTCCTCACAGCACAGGGAACACTTACACAATGTATAGACGTTACTGAAAAACTCATAACAACTGTGTCTCATTAATGACATTCAAAGATCTTCAAGGGATGGAACCCCAGCTCTTACCATCTCTTTTCCATTGAACCGACTGCACTGACCTTGCCTGTAATTACAAAGCAATTTCTTTCCCATAGGAACATTCTGCAGCCTGCAAACATCCCTTGAGCCTGCAGCGGTTCCAGCTAGTTCCTAATTATCTCCAATATCTGCCCACAGGCTCTCTGAATAGTTTCTTATGAACATACACTGAAGTTTTGATATCCTCCCCCAAAATCCCAATACACCTTTGTATGTGCCACATGCACTGCAACACTGGAAACAAAATAATAAAAGGAAGGGGATAAACCAGACAATAACAGAAGCCAGCAGCTTTTAAAATTCATAAGAATCTCATAAACAAGAATTATTTCCATTGGAAAGCAAGACATATTTCAGTCAGAAATCTGATCATCTCTGCACAGCTTTTTGAACACAGTGTGTTGCAGCAGTGAAGGAGGCTGTGTCAACCTCTCGGGAGGGAGCTCCTGGTGCTGCCCACAAGCTGCATCCCAGGTGTGAAGTGGACTGTGGGTATGAGATTCCCACAGTGCAGCTTTTGGATCACCACAAGCTGCCCTATTAGAGCTATGAAGCAAGCCACTTCTCACACCAGAGCCCTCCAGTGAGTAGGGCATTTATTTATTTCATGCAAAAAAGATGAGAGTGGCAGTTTTCAAAGAACTCTGGTTTCTCAGTCTTGGGCTTTGAGATCAAGAACTTAACTCTAGTCCTGACTGTCCCTTTGCTGCAGATTTTGGCCTATTTCAGAGGATTCACACTCATCATCTTGAGAATATAAGCAAAACCTTTTTCACTGTGAGGGTGACAGAGCACTGGAACAGGCCCAGAAAGGTTGTGGAGTCTCCTCTGGAGACATTCAAGACCAATCTGGACATGTTCCTGTGTGGTTTAATCTAGGTGATCCTGCTCAGGCAGGGGGGGTGGGCTAGATGATCTTTCGAGGTCCCTTGCAACTCCTAATGTTCTGTGAATCTGTGATCCTGTGGTCTCACCATCACTGCTCAGAGGTGTAGATGGAGACAAGGGACACACCTGTCCTCATATAAGAGAGATGAGAAGTGAAGGAACAGCTTCACCTCCTCCCCATAACTGTCCCCCTTTGCTTCACGTTCCTTGTTCTTTCTTTGGGGTTCTGGAAGGCTGTTCCAAGTCTTCTGGATTAAAAGAATATGGTGAAGACAGACAAGACTAGAAGAATGGATGTCTCAGAGCAACCTTGACAAGGACTGTCACTGAAGAGGCCTTTATAAGAGTTGGGAGCTTTAAATGAATGCTTGCAGCAAAGCCAAGACATCTGTGCAGAAGACAGTTGCTTTGCTGGCAAGACACAGTGGGCACGAGATTAGCTGCATACATATGTGCCCAGTTAAGCGAACGTTGTTTCTGAGCTGCCTTGGCTGCGTCCATGTGCCAAGTGTTGACTCGGCACCTGGGCAGACAGAGGCAAGGAGGCCTGAACGGAGCAGGCAGCCTCTGCGCAGTCCTGCTCCCACGGGTAGGGGGAAGCAGGTAGGCTCACGCCCGGAAGGCAGACCTGTTCTGAGGTAAATTAGCACGCAGTACTGTGTCTATTTACATTTTGTAGTAGTTTTGGCAATTACAATTCTCTCTTCATCCTGGCCAGATGCTCCAGCTAGACATATGAAAGATATATAAAAAATAAAATGTTGAAGCGGGGATAAAACACAGCACTATGCTGTAATCGCATTCCTCTTGCATGACAGTGTGACACTACAACCTTTCTAGCAAAAAGTCCATAATAGGTAAAAATTGATGGTTAGAGAAATATTTAGTGAAAGGGCACTTATCGAGGACCGTGTCCTTATTTTCTTACATACGATACAAAAACGTGTTATAATGGATCACATGTGAATATGAACGAACAGAAAAAGATTTTCACAAACCCTGAAAAAGTATATTCAAGGAGCAACAGGAGTTATTTAAAGTAAGAACTCCAAACATTTCACTTTAATGCTGTCAGTGTAAAACCAGACTACTCAAACTTGGTTTATAAAATCTATTTCTATAATTAACTAAAAATTTAGCTGAGATGCCAATTTCTTCATTCAGCTTTGTCGACATGTAAAGAACAAGCCTTTGAAAGGTACATGTTTATATACAAGTTATCGATTTTCTATTGTATTAATGCATCTATTACTTAACACAGCAACACCCAAAGTTAGCCAGACTTGGTGCAATCAATTTAATTCTCTACAACTACGAGATAGCACTTGCTTCTGTTATTTCTATGAAGTTATGGAGAATGCTCTTCCATTGAAAAAAACATTTGGGTTTCACCAAGAAAGTAAGAAAATACTGAAAATTTGTGAGATTTTAAAAGTAGAAGCCATATTCTCATTACTTCCTAGTTAGTCCTTTAATTAATTTTATTTCATTTTTTCCCCGGGAAGCTACGTAAGTGTAGCAATTGTCAAATTTCTTGGACCAAATTATTTCTTTTCCTCAACACAAAACTCTCAATGCCTTTCTGCACCTTTACCTAAGCTATGTTTACAAGATAAGGTTTTTTTTCTGTAAAGCTGTTTCAGAACCTATAAAGCACAAAAATAATAAAAAAAAAATCAAGATTCATCACTGCAGTTAAATCTATAACTTTTAGACAAATAAAACCAGAGCTAATGCATTCACAGAAACACAAAGCTAAGTGATCTACAGCAAAAAAGAGAAAAAAAAAAAACAAAACACAAAACAACTGAACAAAATGTCATTTTTTGGTTTGGATTTTCTTCCTTCACGTTGGGAAAAGCAGTAAGGTGAGTTTGGCAAAGATCTTTAGATGAAGTCAGTGAATTTTTCAAAACAGCCAGAGAAATGACTGACTCAACCGAAAAATGTCAGCTTCATATATTTTCTACTTCATTTGAAAACTTGGAGTTGGGAAAGTAGTATGATTGCATTTATTAGATGATATGCTACTTAGCAGACTGCTTCTGCTAGATCTGACAAATATAGGTCATACTCTTCACTCACGCCTTGCTCATGCAAAAGTTGCTTTATTTTTTTCAAACATGACTGTAGATTCTCTAGGATTTCATCATGCTTGGAGACTACTGAGCTTGTTCAGCCTGGAGTAGAGGCTCCAGGGAGACCTTATTGCACACACCTTTCCAGTACGTGAACAGAGGCTACAAGAAAGGTGAAGGGGGGCTGTTTACCAGGATGTGTAGTGATAGGATGAGGGGTGATGGCTTTATGCTGAAGGAGGGGAGATTTAGGTATTATGAAGAAATTCTTCCCTGTGAGGGTGGTGAGGCCCTGGCACAGGCTGCCCAGAGAAGCTGTGGCTGGCCCCTCCCTGGCAGTGTCCAAGGCCAAGTTGGATGGGGCTTTGGGCAACCTGGTCTAGTGGAGGGGGTCCGTGCCCATGGCAGGGGCTTGGAACTAGATGGGCTTTGAGGTTCTTTCTGACCCAAACCAGTCTGTGATTCTAGTCAAAAGTAACAATAATAAGATAAAAGCAGTGTGAGCTAATTTCATAAATAATTTTGACCTGACATTTTAAAGCTATCTTACATAGTCACTTATTTCCTCCTATGCTTAGAATGTCTACGTATGTTGACAAACTTTAATTAATTTTTTTTTTAATTTCCTAAGTACTTCACAAAGTACCTCCAGAGCTGTATAAAAGCTTAGTATTTACAACATTAAATTCTATTTCTGTATGTTTACATGAAAGGGTGGATAAAGCAGAAAAATCAGAGGTAAAAAACACCTGATAACACGTAATCCACCTTGATAATTTCCTCTATAAAACACAGCAACTGCACTACAGGTTCCTCTTCTGAAAAATTCTGCTTGCAAACTGTTCAAGAAAAATTCTACTTCTTTTTCTAGTAAGCAGCTTGGCAAGGTAACATCATAATCTTGCAGTGTCAGTGGTCCTTTTGAGCTTACAAAGTCTATTAAACCAAATTACATTAAAACATCTTTTTCAGGATTTCAATTCCACAGCTTAAGAAGATCAGTATATTCCAGTTTCTTTTTAGATTCAAGGAACATAAGACAGTACACTCCTTCAGTGTCTAATGCTATCATGACACCACAATACTTTCTCCATTAACTGTGTATTATGCACAGATCACAGAATAACAGGTTACTAGGAAAATAATAACATGCTTTCTTGTTATCTGTACTAACTATACTGCAATGAAACCAACACTTCAGCACCTGCTTGAAACAGCCATTACACTTCATCTGTAGTAAACAGATGCACAAAAAAATCCCCACTGCTTAGAGAAAAAGGTAAAATACAGTATTTCACAAAGCTGATACAAAGCTTCTGAAATTAACTCAAAAATGACATTTTAAGAAAATTCTACTCCAATAACTAAAATGCTTTACTACTTTTCATTTACTGTTCTGCTGAAAGAAACCAACACAACTGATGAAGAAACAAACCACAACGTCGGAATACAAAAATTATACTCTGAACTATTAAAAGAATTTTAAATCTAAATGGAACATGGAGAAATCTAGTTACTTGGTGATTTCAAGACCTCACACTGATGCTGACTTCACCGGCTCATCAACCTACCATCTTTTATTGAGCTAGTTGATTAAAATTGTTTAATATATAAAAGAAAAAAGATCTGTTACACTTTGTATATAATCCAAAGAATTATGTTTGTCTGAAATCAGCTTGTTTCTGAAACATATATAACAAGACATTACACATAAATATCCTGTCCTTCTTATAGCTGTAGACCACCACATCAACAGATGTAATATTGCCGCTACTATTTCTCCTTGTGTCTCTACTGTAACGTATTTCTAATACAAGGGGTTGTGTAATGCCTGTGCCACTGATCAAAGCAGAAAATGGAAAGGCTGCTTGGATTATCTGGGATAAGGATGAGTAGCCAACCCATAATGTTCCTAGGATGAGCATTTCCATGCATTAATGCAACTGCAAATCCGTAAGAGAGAATAAGAAAATGGCATGTGTTTGCCCAAATGCATTAAATATACCCTTCAATAACTGTAACCTGTTACAGTGAACAGATAAATATTCTACCATAAACTTGAAAAAAGCAAACCCCAAAGATGATTATCACAGATCTATGCACATGGCAGATCTGTAGTTTGATAGTTATATCTTCCAAATATCCCCCCATGGTGTCAATCCTACAGTAATCTATCCAAACTCTATCACTAAGAATGGGAGTAAATGGCATTTTACTGACAGATAACCACAAAAAACCCCCATAAAACAAGTATTTCATCCTTCCCTGTCCATCCCTACTTGAGACAAAGTCATTACAAGCATGTAATAATACCCATAAAATCCCACACATACATGCCATGTAAGGGGCCTGCCAGCAAAATCAAACTTTCTTCCCCTTGCTCTCAAGAATGAACAAAGTATAGAACTAGGATTAGGACTGCTCTAAAATTTCTTCCCTGTTTCCATCCACGCAGAGCATAATGTTGCACCCTCAGTATACCAAGACAGTGCATATCTGGTCCATTTAACTATCTTGCATATATATATAAAAAATTTTTTTTTTGCTATTTCTACTGAAAATCAATAGGCAGGAGAATCTTCACAAGATTCATAGGGGGTTTTTTTCCCTTTTAAGGGAAAAAATATCAAAAAAATTTAATGCTGTATCCAATCTATCAGATTTCTTTTTAGCTGCTTAACTACAACTAGCATCTGAAGCAAAGTATTTTCTGAAGTCTTGCAACATATCAATGCAATAAATCAAAGCAATACAGGCTAGTGAGCTCATCCTATCACCTCATGTCTTACATTGATTAAAGCTTGAGAAACTAAAGCTTGCATCCTGAAAATATTTACAATTGATATCTCAGTTGACTGAACGCAGTAACATTGCTTTTTATAAATGTAACTCAGAAACTTTAGTTTGCACTTACATGCTTACAAATGCATCCATCTCTCAGAGAGCAATATCAATAGCAAAATAAAGCTAGACACTGTTAGATTCTTGACAGATGCACTAGAGCAATGCAGAGCTGCAGGGATCTGATTACAGACAGCATCTTATGCTGGGCAGTCAGTCTCCCACTGGGATGGTGGGCATATACTAGGATGTTCTACAATAAAATAGTGTTTCTTATACAGGGCCTTACTGATGTCACAGGATACTTCCTCTCAATACTCCAACATTTTCACTTATCAAATTTTTAGGCAGAGCATAGCAAACCACTTACAGCTTCACAATGTTCCCTACACAATGTGTTCTATGATTCTCGGATCTGTTGCTCCCTTGCAAGAGCCAAAAGCCAAGTACAAAGCAACTGCTATGGGCTGGCAGTGAGTGCCCTTAATTGCTGCTTCTCAGAACTGTACCCAGATCAACCAGAGATCTAACAGACTAACAGCAAACCCAAGCGTATCTTCTGGAAGGCCACACAGAGCTGCAAAGAAAATTCTGATGCATGCAGTCATCCCCTCTGTTCAACACTCGTTATTGTTTCGTTTGCTTTGAAGCAGAGCTACAAATGCTGATGCCTTATCAATTTTCAAGAGAAGCTTCTATAATTACGTTGATATGCCCTACGGAAACACTTCTGGGTTTCTCATAGCAACCCTCAATGATTCAAACAGCTAGTAGCCCTGCTCTTCCCACAAAATCAGTAATACTAAGAGAGCTTCATCATTCTTCTGTGGAAGAGCTGATACAGGACTGGCAGAATTACCATTATCAACAGTAATCCAAAGGCTTTATGACATCTTATCTATTGTGCCTTCCAACGCACACATTACAAAGTCTTTTTAGTAACCCTGTAAGATAGGTAAGAACAATTCCTGTTGTAGCAGATGAGGAAACTAAAGCCACAAGCCTGCAACAAAAACTGTTCAAAGCAGCCTATTGCCACAGAAAGACTGCTTCATCACCATCACCTCTATGATCTACTCCAATTTGCTCTCCTAGATCTGGTTGGCCCTCAACCCTTCATTCACTGCCAGGTATCTGCCTGATATCTCCTTGTAGGCTCCATTTCCTAAAATATCAAAAAGTAAGTATTAAAAAAGCAAGGAGTACTCTGTGGCCTTATCAAGGTGAATCAATGCACTGAAGGGTCAGATGATTGTCAGAGCTGAAGCAAACAAGCAGCAGGCAAATCTTTTGTGGGTCCTAGGTGCAGGAACACCTTTCAGAAACAGAATTATGTTGGATAGGCTCAGCTGCCCTATGGAAGTTCCCCATGGGATGGAGCATCTTCCTTAATACTCATGTGAAAGATAGTATCAAAACCAGAAGGAAGGTTGTAGTCCGTGCTATGATCCTATCATGTACTGAGTGTGGCTCCTCTGATGTTTCCCTGTCCATTTCAATCTTGCTTCAAACCCTATCTCTTTTGGATCCACAGGAAAAACCATTGTCAGCATTCTTCTTTTTGTTCTCACAGTTGAAAATATCCATTTGGCAAAATATATCTTGAGTCAAAATACTTCTCCTGACATTCACTGCAGGAGGATAGATACTCAGGCCAGGTTAATTCACAATGATTTACAGTAACCAAGATAGCTACTATTTCAATCATTAAGCAAGGAAAGTTGACTTAATATCTAATTTAATGTAATGTTGCATTTCTACTCCTATTCTGAAGGCAAACATGTTTCTAGATAGTAAACTTTAACTGATGTTGATTTCCAAGTAAACATAGCTTACACCTCACATTTGATATTTCTTTTTGCTAACTCTAATGCTGTAATATTCACATGTAAATAACTACATAATTTAAACACCCATTTATTCAGATCGTTGATTTGCATTTATTGTTAAATAATGGCAAATGGCCCTTCTTGTTTTCTGAGATGTTCTCCAAACTGCCACATATGCAGCACTGACACACAATAACAGATGTGTAACACTGCAACTAGGCAAGGAACACTGAAGCTTAACAAGACCCAGCCCAGAACACAGAGTTAACCACTGCCAACACATCCAAAGTTGCTAAGGTCTGGGGGGGAAGTTTCAACATACTAAAGGACTACATTTGAGGGTTATCTTCCAACCTCACAACCCTGGCAAGTTACCTTCAAATGCAGCTACAATTCCAGTTACACAAACCCAAGTTTTACAAGATATATTTTTCACAAAAAAAAACCCAAACCAAACAAACAAACAAAAAAAAACCAAAAAACACAAAACAAAACAACCCAAACCAAACAAACAAACAAAAAAAAAACCAAAAAACACAAAACAAAACAAAAAAAAATCAAACAAAAAAACCCCAAAACCCAAAAGCCCTACACTAGATGTTTTGGATTTATAAGCCTCTATATTAATCATGTTCTTCACTGAAAACTAAATTTTTTTAGGAAAAAAAAAATGATCAAAGGAAGCATTATCTTTACCTAGTTAACTGAGGTGACTTTCTGGATACTACATCACTACATCAGTAGAAACAGTTGATCTCAACATCACATTTTATTTTTATTACATTTTTGCAAGAGAAAAAACAATCTTAGCTTCTCCTTTAAAAAATAATTACATAAATTATACCAAAATAAACATAATTTTCTATCTATGCCTACCAGAGAAAATTTGCTGCAAGCTGATCTGCCCCTTCAGGAAAAAATAAAAATTAGATTACCCAGCAATTTCCCTCATTTCAGTAAACTGAGGTACTTTAAAACTTCAGAGAAAAAAAATGTAGCCAATACATACTCATATTATTAGCAAAGCTATTTTATTTAAATTTGGCAAATTATGATAATGACTAAATTTACTACAATAGGTTTCAACAAAAGGTTCACTTAAAAACAGAATCTTTTTATACCCATTTTTAGCTATCCTGTAAATGCTAACATACTGTAGTAAAATAAAAGGCTTTGGCTATGATATTGTCAGAAAGGCTCCTCCTCCATTACAGACCTGTGTCTGTGCTTCTATCACAACACAAAAAGGTCCTGATTCTCAATTTAAAAGCTGACAATGAAGATAAGACCAAGCTAAAAATCCATTCTCTAAAATAAATTACACAAGGTACAGGCACATGTTCCCCTCTAATTATTCAGCAGCTGACTACTGATAGTCTCTCGAGGTACCACAGGAGAAGACATACCAAACTGTCACAGCAAGACTTCAACATATTTTGTCTGCTAAAAACTAGTTTAAGGGGCTTATTTTTTAAAAACTTCAGGAAAATATAGTCTTCATAGCTCAAATCTCAACATACACAACTTTCTGGATGGACAAATGTGGCATCAACAGTGCACAGGTCAGAGTCGTAATAGAGGAGCTATGCAGAAATTAGTATTTCTACTTCCTCCTCAAAGTGATCCATGTACACATGCTTGAGAAGAAAAACTGTAGTGGTTGTTTGTCAAACCCTACAGTGTCATATGGCAGCAGTAGGTCAATCTTTAGAAAACAGCTCTGATCTGACCAGTGACTGATCTGGTCCCTTCCGATGAGACATCAGGTCACGACATCTGGACTACATGGCTGATGACAAAGCTGGAAGGAATCCCCTCTAAGAGGAAAGCAGAGACACCAGGAGCAAATCGCCTTCTGGGAAAGTGGGGTGAACTAAGGTCATAGTGAGAACAGGCTGGTGGTTCACAGGGTAAAAAGAACACTAAATTAGCATGTGGAATCTGTGCAGGTTTATTTTGAAGTGTAATGCTAAAGCTGTTGGGCAAAAGGCCCGAATGAGACTCCAGGCATGGTATCAATTTCCTGGACTGAGTAACGGGCCAGCAGTCTGTCCATACAAACTACAGAGCATCATCTGCCATCTAGTAAAAGGGATGCTTGATTAGCTTAGTAGGGATACCGGGTTAGAGGAAAGAAGGGTGGGAGACTGTGTCCATCAGTCTAGCAACAGCATTTGCAAGGCATTTTTATACTCGAGAGAAAAGAAAAGCAACTGGAAAAAAAAAAAAACAACCCCAAAACCCAAAGTTACTGAAGCTCTTTTATTAGCATGCCAATGAAATGCTAAATCATTTGACATGACAAATGACATGTTCATAAAATCCACTAAGCAAGACAACCATGTCTCAATAAATTAGACATTAAGTTCACATAGGAGTATGTTATTAGTAAAATAATGTACCATCAGCAACTAAGCAAAACTAAATACTGATGAAAAAAATTAAGATGGCAGTGATTCCTTTCTCATTTCCATACAGACAGAGGAGTACAACAGGTGTTTGAATAAAAAAAAAAAAAAACAAAAAAACAAAACAAAACAAAAAAACAAATACAGATTGCAAACTCCTGAGAGGAGAGAGTGTGCTAGATTCTTTCCTGAGACAATTTTGGCTGTTACTGTAATTATATACCATGACTAAGGCTGGAGGAACAGGGCTGGACAAACAAAAATACCTCTTTCAAAACCAAAATGTCTGTCTCAGCCCAAAACCTGTGTATAATACCAATATCTTAATTTCATTTTTGTTTCTGTACAACACAACATACACCAAAAACCAGCAGTGGAAAGCAGTAAGCAGCCTTACCAACTGCTCAAGGCCTAGGTTCAGCAAAATAAGTCTTCATACACTCAAGCTATGAACATATTATGCTACACTACTGATTTAGGCTGTAAACCACAAAAAGCCAGGGAATTTGACTGAAGGATGTTATGACTATACTACATAAAATCAATATCTGTGATACTAAGGATCTAACAAACCACTGACAACAAATATTTCTTCTCTAGCTGAGAAAGCAAGCTGCTGTCTGGCAGCATTTTCAGGCTTTCCACTGATACCACGCTAAGAGAGAGGTTAATTGTCCCAAGGCAGATTTAGACTTATCACTTTGTAATCAGTCTGATAGTAAGGATACCAAAATTTAGAGAGGACACAAACACACACACAGATTTAAAACAAACCAACCAAACAAACAAAAAATCAAACAAAGAACCTACCAAACTATTCTGGAAAAAAAAAAAGTCTAAGGTTTTGCCTGCTTTGTTTATAAATGTGCAGAAGTTTTCTGGTAAGATACTCTGTGTGAATGGGTGCTAGGGAAAACACACAGTCTGAACTCTCATGTTTCTTAAACCTTTGATCCTTCAAACAGTAGAGAGTACAGGACAAGTCTGATAGCCTTAGGAGAGAGATTATGGCTTTCAGAGTAGTGGCTGTATACCAGGGTTTTGTCTGAATAGTGTTTTGACCAGAATTATGGGCCTGAAATTTTCAAAACCACCGAACAATAGGTCTTTGGCTGTCAGTTCACAGCAAGTGTGCTGCACAGTGCACTAGAAATCTGAATGCTGCCAAACAAGCTGTGCACTTCTGAGAGTTTTACTCAGTGTGGAAACTGGCATCTCCCACAACTTTTCTCTCTATATTATCACTTATTCATACTTTAAAACAGACAGCTTTGAAATATCCTGCAAGAGAAGTATGAAAGAGAAGGCTTGAATGCTATGGTACAGACCACCTGGCAAACACCAGTCTAGAGAGCAAAAACCTTAACAGTCTCACTTCGAGAAAGTAGGCACAGTATCAACTGCATAGCCACAGGTGCTCGTCCTGAAAGAAAAACTCAAAAATGCAGAGGGACAAGGCAAGAAACAAGACAGCATTATCAGCTTTTGACAAATTTAAATCCCTGAGAGACCCCTGAATTTATTCAGCTACTCAAAGGTGGCAAGTAAACTTCTGAAGACAGAGAGTAAGACTCTCAAGAAACAGAAAGGAGAAAAGATAAGCAAATGAGACAGAAGTGACAATGTGAGTGAAACACCTAGGAAGCCTCAGACCACAACTTGAGAAACCTAGCAAAGAAAATTATCATGAAAGAATGTGATTGAGTTTGTTGCTTTTTTTCATGATGTTTTGTTTGTTCAGTTAAAACTTCTGAATAAACATCTGCCCCAAAAGACCAATAAGCATCAAAGTGAGAAGAGCCTAGTCTTTTCTTACCCCTCTCTCTAACTTTTGCCTCTCTAGCTTGACGTACTATTCTCCTCTTCACAAGGTCTCCAACTATACCTAGATGCAAGAAAGCAACAGGTCTACTGATAGTCAACTACACGAGAAAACCAGCTTCATACCTGTATCATGAATTTAAGTCTAACAGAAAATCCCATAATGACTTTATCTGAAAAGAACGCTGTGTTAGTTTAACCTAAGCACCCAACTTCACATATAACACTAAGGCAGTGCTGTGCAGAAGTTTAGACTACACAACCTTAACGGTGAATTCTTGTCTTAGCAGATCTACAACACAGATAAACTATATTTTGCATACTGTACACTAGTCTATACAAACATTAATCTGAGGTGTAATAGCTGAGTAACTATTAAAGAAAATGGTTGTAGGAGTTTGTCCTCCAGGAACAATCCCAAACATCCAGAATGAGAATTTATTTTCATTTTGTTTAGTAAATACAGATGTTGCCAAACGATTCTGAAAATGAAAACTCCCCACAACCATACTCAAAAATCTGTGGCCAAAAAGCACCTTTATGGACAGAGTAACACATAGTTGAATTTTCTATTGCATAGGGGAGAAAGAAATGCATTGAGCTGTCGAATCCACCTTTTTGTCAGAAATGCACCCTTTTCAATGAATTAGCGATACAGACTCATCATTGCTAACTGCCAAAACTGCTGACACACTATATTCTAACTTAACTCTATGGGCCCATTCTGTGACACTATCTGCTACAGAGAGGTAGAGTCGTCTTTCAACTACTACAGTGCTTTAGTGGACATGTCCCCTATATAGGTACTTCATCCAGGCATCGCTACTTGAACACCAGTGCTGTGCCTCATGGTTTACAGACTATAAGTAATGCCAAGAGTTCAGAGTCTCAAAAATCAACAAGAAAACAAGTCATATAACAGTATTTATAGCTTACCCTGTCCTATTTAAGTCCCTTCTGCAACTTTTTTAGTTTAATCTTTACCTAGCCTATTCATCTTCTGCTGAGTGAACATCTGACTCATTTCCAACTGCATGATGATTTCTTTAACATGATCCTGAACTTCGAACCTTTTATGCAGTGTCCTACGTGCTCTACTAGCCTCAGTGATCCTAGAAATAGGAAAATGGCATTATTCCCATTACACTGCTGAATAAAGACAACTAAGCATCTCAAGGCAACAGAGAAGCTCATGCTAGAATGGAGAGAAAAGTACAGCAGTTCTGACTGCCAGTCTGCTGCTGTAGTCAACTAACACACAACAAAAATAAAATTGAAATCTGTTAACTTAGACTGACATGGGTCTATGTAAAAATTAAAACATTTCATCAGAACATTCCTCTACATGGGATTGCAGTTGCTTTTTCTTACGTTGTATTTACATGGCAGCAACCTCCCACAGCCTGCTTCACTTTCCCAACTAGAAGACCCTGCTAGAGTAAACACCGAAAAAGCAGAGGCAGAACTTTGAGTACACTAGGAATTACTGGAATACCCAAGGTTATCTGACATACAAGTGCTACAGTGACACTCCTCCACACAAGCGCTTCTGAAATCTGATTCAAAGGACATGCACATTTATGGTTTAGGAAGGACCAGAATAGATGCCAAAATGCATTAGGATTTCTCAAATGAAGGTAAAATTCCAGATCATTAAAATTAAGTGAAAACAGGACTAAACCCTTTTCTAAAAATAGATCTTGCAGTGCAGCCAAGTATGAATGCGTACAGTTGTTATTTATTAAGTTGGGGCCATTTTCCAGATAATTTTTTCATTGACTCCATAATGAGGTGCTTTAAAACAAAACACCAAAAAAAAATCTTTCCTAACTACATATAAAGCTATAAGGATGTAAAGGAAACAAGGAAACAATAACACCACAGAGTTTTGCCTAGCATACCACAAAATTGCAAAATGTAAACTTCAATTAAGGCAAGGACAATACCAATATCAGTAGCCAGGAAACAGGGTCACAACTTTTAAATTGAAACATGGGAAGAAATTGTCCTAATTATTGAGNAAAAAAAAATACACCACAAGCACAAACCAGCCTAATCAAAGATGCAAACTCAAAGAAGTCATGTACTCTTCAGTATGTTCTCCAGTGCTTTCTCCATGCAATCAGCATCACATCAGGCCTATTCTTGCCAACAGTGCTACCAGCCCACGCATAAAGAAATGAATTCAAATTAATCATTTTGGGGAATCAAAACAGAAACAGAACTGAGCATTGTCAGAATTTAAAGATCTTTCAGTCAATGCTTTGACACTAGACCTGCCAGCAAAGGCGGCAACAACACAAATCTTTTTTAAGATACTCCAAAGGAGATAGGTTATTCCCAGAGCGTGAGCAAGTGTTAGGCTTAGAAAGCAATGAGGCCTTAGTCTACACATCAACAAAACAAACCAGAAGTAGACCTAAGTGAAAACAAATAGCTGCATATCAGTATGGACACCCAGCCATCAGCCATCATGCTTGTCAAAATGGTGACAATGCAGCTGAAATAAAAATCAATAGAGTACAAATCCTCATGACACATCCATCCCATTATATCTTCCTTAACCAAAAATGAGCAGTTTAGCAGCAGATCTACTCCTGAACCTGGAGATACTAAAAAAAAAAAGAGCCCAAATCATTGCTCCCCATGTGTAGGTCATATGATTGTTTTGTAAGAGTTTTCGTTCTCTACACAAGAAAAATCAAGTGCTGGTCATTTCTTGGTTTTGACACTCATCCCTGAATGACAATGACACAGATTCAAATCCAAATCCTGAAAGAAAATTTCCCCAATATTTCCAGAGTTTCAATGAGCAATGCTATGTTAAAATGAGCAAGAGTTCATTTTGTCACCACAGCACCAGACAATTAAATCACAAATACTGTATTATGACAACTTTCCATATAATCATCTTCTTAATTTCCCAAACTACAATATCATTCCCTAATCAGTGGTCTCTTTTTTTAAAACCATTGGAAGAAAGTACTATTTTCAATTCGTTTATTAATAAAAAGAGGTACTTAACCTTCTGGAAATGCAAGGAAGCGACTAATGCTGTACAAGCATACATCTAGCACTAGTACTGAGCTGAAGTTATTTATACAGTATACTTTCCTCAATTTCATTACAAGCCCAGCTAACAGACTTTTCAAATTCAAAAATTCTCTTTACAACACTGGGAAATAAAGCATATTGGATTTAATACATGTTCCACAGGGTTATTCTACTAGTATAAAGGAAGGGAGAATGTCTCCTCAGCAGGCTAGCAAAATCTGGAAGGAATCCACCTCTGAAAGGTCTGTAATTCATAGGAAGAGGACTTAATCACTTAATCCTATGATTTGTATTTGCTTTTAATAGAACCCTGTTGCTGCAACAGTTTTTTTGTTGTTCAGAGAAATGGACTAAATCTTGCTTGTGGTGGCCTTATTATAATTTATAATACGTCATGCTATGGGTATCTTCAGAGGAACCATGTCCCTTACCCCACCCTTCTAATCTTTTCTTTTTTATATATTCATCTCTGCTTTGGAGAAACTGCAGATGGCTCCAAATCACATACCTGTAACATGAGCTGGTTTAATTTTATCACTTGCTCGTTCACAAAAGACAACAGATTTTTCACTGCATAGTTCCCATATAAAATACAAATGCAGATATTTAAGTCTCTCTCCTAGAATTCAAACACTTTAATTGATTTATCTAATTAAATTTGTAAATAACTAGTGGATACTGGGAGCTGTAGCCCCATTTCCTATTTATTTAAAAGTAAATATATATACACACATACATACACACACAGAGTGCCATAAAGGTTCCTTTGCCTTAAGCATTAAACATTTTGAATGATCTCCTAGCAAACCCCAACACTCAAGAGGAGTAATCGAAGTCAGGATGAAGTCCATATCAAACTAGAAAAGTCTTCAGCAGTCCCCAGAGCAACCCAAGTCTAGAATCGCAAATCAAACCTGTTTGCTTTATATCACCGTTTCTTCACAGATTAAGTGAAAGTTCAAATGTTTGCCATAGAAAAGAGCTATTTCATTTACATATTGTTCTATTTCCAAATTATTTATGAATGTTTTTTATCATGTGATCATATAAAAAAAATATTGAGTATAATACCTGTCCTCTGCTACTCAGCTACAGAAACTTCACACCAACACCTGAACCAAAACTTTCTTCATTCTTATAAACAATCACAGACTTGGCAATTACTTTTCAAAAGCAAGCTTTTTAAGCTTGCAATGTTTCTACAGATATAATTAATATAAATGCCATAGTCTTTTTACAGAAAAGACACACTGCCAAGAGCAAAACAGGCAGTAGAACTACTGGTAAGCAGTTCTCAGCTTCAATTTTAAGAGAAATGCAAACCATAAACAAACTGGGCATTACTGAAAGTCAGAAGATTTTATGTAGAATTCTTTTCTGTGTTTTTCAGTAAATAGAGGAGTCTACACACAAGGCCTGACATTTCATATGCGCTCATCAAGCACCCAATTGCATCCACATATGTTTGATATAGAATTTTACAGATTAAAAATACTGGGGTTTTACACCATGGAAACTGAGAGATGGCAACTCTTAAGCTGGCTACAGCCTAACTGAAACCAGACACCCGTATTTCTGCCATTCTTGTGTCATAGAATGCACTGGATGCTCAAGCTATCAAAGGTTCAAAAAGACATTGTATAAATTCACTGCAACAATTAAAAGCCAAATAATTAAACATAAAAGCATCTGCCCAGAGACCCCTAAACTGCATCCTGCTAGAAGCCAATGATACTTCCTTCAGTTTGCTATTTGCACACACTATTATACTCTTCCCAAGGCATCTGCTATCATCCACTGTTAAAAACAGGATACTGATGTAGAAACACCATTGGTCTGAGCTGATATACCAGCCAAGGTCTGTGTGTTTGTGCCTGGGAAAAAGTAAGGTAAAATATTCAAAACTGGTTGAACACCTACACTGCTCAATTCCCTCATTTCCAAACACTATGTAGGGCACTTGTATGGCAGCCAAGATATTTATATAGTAACAGTTCTTAATATACTTACATCACTCATGAGAGCTGAGGAAGACACCACAAATACGTAACTCTTCTTCCTTTTCCCTTAGCTGAATTCACTCCCCCTTTAGAGTTTTACTTGACACTTAAAATAACTTAATGAGTAACATTTTTTTATACAACATTAACCATTATCCATGGTTCACATTATCTGCAAGAGAGGATTTGTGTTAGTCAACCTCCTTTTGTGTATTATACTCTGATTTTAGACAGGCAGATCTTTAGGGTTGTGTTTTATTTTTCAGTTACACAACTGAAAGTACTTCCTAGAAGTCATTCCACCGTGCCATCTGAATAGGGAGTTCTGTTCTTTATCAAGCACAGGCAGCCATAACACTGCTAGCAGTACCTGGATGCCCAACAGACCAGGGTTCCCGCTGTACAAGATATGGCACCAAAACAGAGTAAAAGTGACAGCACTCTGTCCTGCTGGCAATTTAAGAATTTGGTTAGCTACAGTCTTTTCCAACTAAAGAGCCTCCTGTGGACTGTGATCCATCACAATCACAGCGGGCAGCCAACCTTTGCATTCCACAATAACTTATTCACTACTTATCTTCAAAAACACTGCTCCCCTATAGCATTTTTTACATACACACAAAAAGATTATTTTCTTTCATATTGAGTCCAACATTTATGGCTCCTTGCCATGTTTTTGATCTGCCTAAATGGTGCCAGGTATCATTGGTAAAGTATTTGCTGTAATTTTCTTTAAAAGGCTGTATGAATGGGTTTGGCCTGCTTTCAAATTTTACTTCGCAATTATTATTCAAACCAGTGAAAGAAGAGATATATGAAGAATTTATTTAGAAATCAGAGTAGCTGAAAGATATTTGCTTCAACAAATATTTAATGAGTGTCTTCAAAGGAGAAAACTCTATTCCATCACACATACAATGCAGAACAAGAGCTGATAGGGTGGATTGATATTAATACTGACAAGTGTTAGATATTTATACCCTAATGGGAGAGTTAATCTTCAAGTACATACTTCACAAAGAGGACTTTAGGCTAGACAAGGATGTTGGAGACTATTCAAACTCAGGGTACCAAAAGCGTATGACTGACCACCAACCAGACCTGCTAGCCCCGAAACTATGCAGGAGGCAAGGCTTACAAACGCATCAGGACCTCCGCTACACAAAAAGCCCAGCTTTCCAGTGGGAGATTCTCCAGACCAGCCTTGATACATTATAGCTATCAAGGATATGATGTGAGGCTGAGTAATACTAAGGTTTCATGGGTGTAAGTACAAAAGTGAAAACTGTTATCATAGACCTCTTAAAACACACTGTTTTAAGTACTGTAGAATAATGTAAACAAAGGCATTAGCTAAAAATAACACAACACAGAAATAACAGGTTGAATACAAAAGCATGGATCAGAACAAGAATCACACAAAAAACAATGAACACAGAAACAGGCAGAAAAATTTCTCCTTGGAACTGGACCTCTCAGGTCATTTCCTCTTGGACCTTTTTTCCAAATAATCTGAATCCACATAGGTCTAACTGAAGCCTAGATGCTAGCCTGCCAACAAGCAAGCACTGTTTCTACAGAGTTACTTGAAGTCACTGAACATACCCGTAAGACTGTCGGCAAACATTTCATTACAGTAGGTAAGCCTTCGTCCCATTTAATAAAGGGTTTACAACTGTGGTTTAAGCTGTATGAGCTCATGTTTCTAGATAGCATTACACTGTCTGAAAATATAGCTCACGTACTATTTGGTATATAGCATACCATATAGTTCCCAAATTAGGATCCTTCCATTATCAATTATTTCATATATTTCTTAAATTGTATTCAATCTCTACATGACAAAGCTTTCACGTGTTGTCCTGAATTTAAAAAAAGTAATTATTTTCTGTCCTATTTTGGAAAATATCAACCCAGTAGCATAACACCAGGAGTTCTAAACTGAACTAATAAAATGCAGAAGTTTGTTCTGCTACCAGATGCATCATGAAAACAGCTGGTGGTTAGAGAAAAAAAAAAAAAAAAACCAAAACCAAAAACCAAAAAACCCCGAGGTGAGATTCCTTAGAAATCAAGGAAAACCAAGAAGATAGGAGGATGCTGGCT
Organism: Heliornis fulica; assembly: GCA_013399135.1. Taxonomy (NCBI): domain Eukaryota; kingdom Metazoa; phylum Chordata; class Aves; order Gruiformes; family Heliornithidae; genus Heliornis; species Heliornis fulica. The sequence continues at coordinate 758,512 of VXBZ01012067.1, read as the reverse complement.
ATGTAACACTTTTTTTCCCCCTGACAGATACCAACAGGCATCTGTACAAATTCTCTTGGCTGCCAAGCTCCCTGGTAACTGAACTAGAGACATGCACCACTAGTACTTCAATCACCTTAACATAAACTGTCTTCAATCAGTCTCTAACTCATCAACAAATTCATTAGTCTTCAGCAGGGTCTCTTCTGACGCTATGAAAAAAGTATGTTCTACTTAAAGCACAGGCTTAGATTCCAATCTTGGCATGGAATGTACAGTATGGAATTACCTCAGGCATCATTACACAAAATAAAAATGCTACAACAGAAACTGTACAAAACAGAAAGGTGATGTTGGGGGGTGTTAATTGTATATATAAAAAAAAACCAACAAAAAAACTGATTTTATTTAGACCTTATAGCAATCAAGGCAAGCAATGATCTCTTTATGAACATTAGATATGATGAGAATAATTACCCTTAAGAAAAGAATAATTACACTGAATTCCTCTGCAAGGTACTTTGAGACCTACTAATAAAAAGTACTGTTAAAAACTGTGTATTATTAAGTATGTTTAATGATCACATAAAACAAGTGCAACTTTTTTTAGAAGCTGGTCCCAAAACCCCCTAATTTTATTTGAAAGTTCATCTGAAACAATCATTTTTTGCAACAAAAATGATTTGTGTGCTAAGGAGAGTTGCGCTGCAACAGCTTTCTTGGTGTAAGCTTACAAATGAACCATTTTGATCTATTCACCAACTTACTGAAGAAAATATAAGGGATGCTTTAAACTGTCCCAACAGGAACTCAGTATAGTTCAAAGTCATTAGGGTTTTTATAGCATAGTGAAGTAAGCTAAGGGTTTTGTAATAAATATCTGTGGACTAGGTAAGAACAAATTCTACAGTCTGTTGTTAGCAGCAGTGATTTGTTACATAAAAAAAAAAAAAACCCAAACCCCATCTTTCCATGAAAGTCATTCACAAGATTTATATTTGTCAGTTTTCTAAGCTATTTTTAGCCTCAGAAATATCTATCTATATATCCAAACACACATGTACCAGCCTACTACCTCCTTTCAGCTCCCAAGAATACTGATAACAACCTTATACTATTCCTTGGGGGGTATATGCAGCTTTTTAAAATAGTTCTGATTTCCTTGACATTCATATTGCCTGTGAAAAATGAGGCCCACTTGTGCAAATATTTCTTATAAAAACAATAAGGTTAGGAGCTCCTGGCATGAAGTTACTTCTTGAATTAGGACTGCAAGATCAAGCTGATAGCTAGCACCCCTAGGGATTGTCATGAATTTGCTATTATGGAAAAATCTATGATAGCATTATTGAAATAATTTTACCAGTAATCTTGATGTAATGAGAAATCTGTTCCATTAATAAACCTCCTCTTTTTATACAAGTTAACTCTTTAAAGCTTAACTATAAATTGTTAAATGTTAGTGGTTCGCATTCATACAACCATCTTCAAAGCTGTCAATATTGTATTACAGTAAAACACTTGATATTTTGATCAAGTTCTTACTATACTGCATTTTATTAAACAGATATTTTAGGTTCTAAGACTTAGATTTTGCAAATTCTTGGTAAAAACAGACGCTAAGAACTAAGTTTATTATTTACATCTCCCATATGTGCAGAAAATATCTGCTGCTAATACTCCTGACTTACTTAAAACACAATATGTTGCTCATGAATCAGTAATCCTTGGGCTGGCAAATTCCATCCTGGCAAAACCGAGTTGCCAAGGACAATAATGAGTGTGATTTTGTTGGTTTGGTTTTGGGATTTTTTTGAAGAAGGCAAAGAAAAACCCTTCCTATTAAGAGTCCTTCGTCTCGTTCTTTTGTGAAAACATGTATCACTAAGTCATGGAAGAAAAAGGCTTCTCGATACTAAAACATCACGTTTGACTTCGGAGGCCCCAGAACCTCAAATTTCTGGAGGCCTGCCCGGTTTCCCAAAGCTTCACAGCAAGCTCGCCCTGTTGTCACGGTGTTTCCCAAGCAGCTGCTGTGTGCCACTTACACAAACTGCAATCTGAAATAGACAGACCTTTGGTCTCAGCCCACGCAGCTGTTTTAATTGCACGCTTCAACGTTTTAAGTCAAATTTAAGTACCGGGTGGGTATGCGATTCCTACACCTTTCGGGGAACCTTTCGGAAGCCAGGGTGCTCCAGCATGTTCGCACGGAGACGCTCACCGGCAGGCATGACGCGAAGGCACAGCACAAAAGAACGCGAGTCGCGCTCCTCGGGAGAATTTTACCGTACCGCGGGGTGCAAGTCTCACCCT
>VXBZ01012067.1:738580-755705 GCA_013399135.1 Heliornis fulica | reverse complement strand
CGTGACACACACCCCCCGCCACGTGACCACCACACTTCCCCGGCCCGGCTCCGGCTCCGCCCCCGCCGCCTCTCCCGCAGCGCCGGGCGCCGTCGGGGCCGCTCGGCCGGAATGGGCGGTGGTGCGGAGTGGGGGGAGGCAACGCCTCCCCCGGGGAGCCGCGGGCAGCCTCCGGCGCTCCTCGCGAGGCCAGTGCCAGTTCGTGAGGCCCCGGCAGCGCCATGACTGCGTGACACTGTAACGCGACGCGATCGCGGCTCATCTGACAAAGGGAAAGAGCAGTGGGGGGCCCGAGGCGGCCACCCCCGCGTCCCCCCCCTCAGCCCCTTCCCTTCCTCCGAAAAAGCAGCCGCGATTCGTGCGGCCTTAGACAAAGCCGAGGCTGTAGAAGCTTTATCCAGGGACACTGGGTAAGAGAGCTCTGGGAGCTGCCTTCCACCCTACGCCAGGGCTAGGCAAGAGGGGAGAGGAAGAAGTTGGTGCCGCCAGCCGGGGCATCGACACCCATCCCAGCACAATCCCCGGAGACCAGCACCACCACATTCCTGCGGTTTGACTCGCTTAACCTTTGCTCCCAGAAAATGATGCTTACAGTAATGCCCCGTGGGGAGTCTTATGGAAACGAATGTCTTTTTTCCTCAAGTTTGGCGATTCTGGGTACAAACCAGAGAGATGCCGCCTCTGCAAGGCCTGGGGAGCCTCCCTAAAATGGGGCTTATATTGCAAGCTGTAGTCGGGTACCACATTCAGCACGCGTCCCCTTTCCTCAAAATGAAGCAAAGAAATGCCTATATGCATGAAGTGCGAAGCACTTGGTACTTTAAGTAAGCCACCTTCCTGGATTCTAACTATCAGCTCTAGAAAAGCCATCTAAAGAGTAATATATGGGGAACAAGACATGAAAAGGCCAAATCCCCTGCTGGGTTTAGCAACCCGCACTTATTTACCTTTTCAGCTTCTGAAATGGTTGGTATTTTTCATGCTATTCCCAAAGCTCCGTAAGAATTTTCTCTCTCAAAGTGTAGCAACAAGGGGCCAAACTTTGTGCCATAGACTATCCAGGGTCTGCGAAAACCCAAAGCCTGAGAATATGCATAGCTGGGTATAGATTTCTTCCATTAATAATCTCATTTTGAAAGAAGTTTCATTTTTTTACTGAATATCTTCAGTTACACACACACAGGCTGAATCCTTGGGCACCTCTAAAGGTGGAACAACAGTCCTATAGCTAAAGTGCAATAAGGAGCTATCAGGGAGTTAGGACTCCATTTCTGGATGTCTTACAGCAGTTACTATCAACTGCTGAGCTTGTGAAGACCAGAGTCCTCAAATTACCTCCTAGATACCTGCAGAAAAACACCAACAGCCCTTACTGGCAGGCTTGGGTTTATTATATTTTGACTACTTCTTCACTAGAAAATGTTGAGGACCCAAAGTTTTTAAAATTACTGTGTCACTGAATTCTTCTGTTTAACTTAAGCACCTGCACCTTAACTAAATTTCTAATTTACAATCATAAGAATTAAATTTAGTTAGTGGAGAGAAAAAAAAACCACACCAAACAACCAAAAAAACATCACAGCGAGGTTTCCAAAACACTACTACAGTTTTAACCCGGTGTGTAATTCTGTCCTCTCCACCCCAGCACAGTGTTATCTGCTAGTCTCTTCTCTCAACTGTATTAGAAGTCTTCTGTAGCTGGGTTCATAATCACAAGAGAAAACTATGCATTTACCAGCCTCTAGAAACTACAACGGTGATTTTTGAGTGACATCTTGCAGGAGTCCTACCCATCCTGCAACCAACACATGTTGAGGACTGAAGAAAAATACACAGAAAGATGAACTCTTACCATTGCTGCAGCTCATTTTATCAACACAAAATATTTATTTCCAAAACCAGATTCACGCAGATACACAAGAGTCCCTGGAACTACAAACAGATTCTTCAGGCTATGTTTAAACCTTGCAACAGGGAGTAATTCCCCATCTTTTTCATCTCTGTGTGTGAATCAGCCAAGACCCGACTCCACATCAGGGATGGACTACAGCATTCACCCATGCTCAGAAGGAGAGCAACAGCAATCTAAAGTCAAGTCCTTAATCTGAGTGACAGGAACCCAGGAGTATCCTTGCAGTTAGGACAAGGCCTCAGCTTCCAAACGGAAAACAACTCAAAGCCTCTATTATTCATAGTCATAAGCACATGATCTTTTAACTTGCCTGCAGGACACTGCTGTAGGGACAGAAAACGAAGCACACGACTTGGTCACCTTCCAAATGCAAACGACATCAGCACTGCAAAGGACAAAACTGTGATTTCTGCAGGCATTATCTCCTCAGAACTGCTGAGCTGATAGTTCTCTATGTACTCTTCACATATAAAGTCAAGAGTGGTTGTTTTTTTACAATCATATAATCACTTCCTGGAAGCGTTCCATATGCTCCATGAGATAAGGGAAGCACACCTGAGAAATCAAATGTAACCACTGTTGGCAAGATCCTTTTGAAACTCTCAGTTTAACTCAGAGCTTTTTTGGTTTGGGTTTTGGTGTTTTTTTAAGACTCTTTTGGGGATGTAATTCTTCACAATTAATCTCATCCCAAAGAAAGTTTAATTTAAAGATGCTGATCTAGTAATTCCAGACAACTAAGCTGGGAAAAAGAAAAACAAAAAGCAGTTCTTGAGTTATCCGAGGGAAAAGTGGCCTATTTCTGCAAAACAGAGGTTCTTACCTCTTACAGGTGTCCTCATTAGCAGGTAAGCAAAATGAGTTCAACATTGGCATATACTTAAATCCACACTCAAGCCTAATTATTATAAAAACTTATCAACATCTTTGAGTTCAACAAACTAATATGGGTATTTGAAAGACTGAGGCCTTTGCATTGAATGTTTGCCCTGACCTTCTGAAAAATATATCACTGAATTTCTGTATGAATTGTCAACACAAAAAAGAAAAAAAAACAAAAACATTTTAGTCTAGAAGAGTGATGTAAAAGCAAATCATGGCCATACCTCTCATCGCTTTGATGCTCTACAAGAGCTGCCTCCATCAGACCATGACTGCATTTTTTGGTGCTGGCCAGTGACTTTTCAGAAGAGCACATCTGAACTGCTGCTCTACAGCTCCTGCATCGGACTTTCCAGTGTTGAGCAGAATGGATGTGGAAGGCTTGCTGAGCTCAGGGTAGGGTTTTGGTACACAGAAACATAGGCCAAATACTGTAGGAAGTCCATTAATATTTACAAATTTTAAGTAGACAAAATACTCCAATTTCAGGCAGTACTGGATGGATTTCTTCAAATGTCCCTACAAGGGCAAGCTCAGAGTAACCCATCTGCTGTGAAAGGCGTGTTAGGATTTGAAAAATATTTTGTAGGGAAGAACAAAGACACTTCAGTAAATGGGAGAATAGTCATTAAGCTGAATAGAAATGCAACTTATGTTTTTCTTTGTCAGATAACTCGTATGCTAAACACAGGAAATATATTAATGCATATATTTTTTTCTTAACTTTACTTAGCATTTCAAATGGTGCCACCCCAGATTTTAACTACACTTAAGAGGTGAGGATTAACACAGATGTCAAGGGGTGAGAATTAAGGATGGCAGTGGATGATGCTCCAAAGAAAGACTGAAGAGACAGGACTGATGGAGTTCCTGCACAATCAGTCATGATACTGACATTTTAAATATTTTTGTTAGTTGACCTTAGAACAAAAACATGTGTGCTAATAAAATTTGCTGACAACAAACTTAAGAAGCAACAGTAGAGACTAGGACCAGAATATATATCATTCAGAAAAGAACAGATGACCCACAGAAACAGACTTATAAAAAACAGGATGAAATATAGTACAGAATTCAAAATTATGAACTGAAGGAGTTATAAATGTTCATTTCAAACTTAAATCCTCAACTGAAAAGAGGAGAGAAAAAATATCTTTATCTGCCAATCAACAACAAAATATCCATAAGGCATCAATCTGATGCGATCATGAAAGATAACACCCCCAGGGGAACATCAAAGGATTTTTCGAGGAGACATCTGGAATATAAATGCTATTGCACTGGAACTGGGAAGGCTTTACCTAAAATACTGCTTACAGTTGTTAGTACTTACACTGAAGAGTGAGAAATTAAACTTGAAATGGGTACAGAGAAGTGCTGTTCTGTCTATATGCAACTCTATTAAACACAGTCAATTTTTGCCTATTTCTTTTGCTATATCGTGTTAGGTGCCCTTCTCATGCATTTCATAAGAAGTTTAGCATTACAAAACCCTAGTTCAAAGCGAGACCTTTGAAAATCTCTACAATATAAAAAAGCAATTAATATAACTTTCTCAGCAAAGCTCACATTATAATATTAAATAGCAGATGGTGGAAATACTTCCAAGGTCCCTAGGCATTTCCTCTAAGTGCTTTAATGGCTGAGATGTATCTTTTGAAGCCTGAATCTACAGAGATCCGTGCCATATATATACACACACACGTTCTTCACACCTTTTATTTTAAAGTGTGGTCTCGTGTGTATTTCAAGTAAGAGGTCAGCATCATAAAGCCTGAACAATGCTCTTTTTCTGTTGCAAAATTCAGTGTAGACAACATTCAAATGCAAAACATAGAGTTCTAAATAATTATGAAAGAGTAAGAGAAAAGCTATCAAAAAATTCAAGATTAAGCACCAGAATTCTAACAGCAGTTTATGACTAGAGTGCTAGATAAGTATACTCTGTACTATCAACTTACATAGTAGAAAATGCAATATTAATTCTTAAGAAATAATATACTTATGGCACAATATTTGCATTTGCTATGGGTAGTCCTAAAATGCAACACAATATTTAAGTCCTATTACTCTACTGGAAAAAATCTCAGCCTAGATTTAACATTAGGAAAACAGTGCAAGCTAAAATACAATTATAAAAAGCAGCTCTGTACAAAGAAAAAAACCCACATTTATTTTTATGAATACCTAATTAGGGATCTTACAAATCATTTTAATCCCAGTTTTAGAAGGGCACAAATTCCAGATGTTAAGGTCTGGTTATCCTCATTAGCAGCCTGATTTCTTATGTTCATACCCCTTGAGAACAAGGGGTAACTGCTCGAGGCTTACAGTGATGCTATTCAGTGCAAGGTCTGCAAAAGCATCCTTTTCCTCCCTGAATCATAAGAAATAATGCTGGGCCAGGAAAGGTATCCTTCTTCCACGATGTAAGCATACTGTAGCTACACTGATTACATACACATGGGTTAGGATTTTCTGTGTGTATATGTATATATATATGTGTGTGTGTGTGTATATATATGTCAATACTATTCAAAGTATTTTCAACCTGTTACTCATAATTGTGGTTAGGCCAGGATGTGATGCTATGAAGACCTATGAATCTTTGATTGACAGCAATATATAACATACATGCATGTAAGCTAAAATACTAGCATAACAAGATCTCCTACAACTGAAAGCATACTTTCCTGTGTATGTTCTGAAGAATCCCAACACTTACTTTAACAGGGAGAGCAGGACAGACTTCCATTATGCATTTTGTACAGATGGAATACAAAGCAAGGCTGAAGTTCTGCTTAGCAGAAGTAGCAGAAAATTAAGTACTCACCTGCACTTTACAGTGGGGAAATCTATGTGAGAGCAAAGGAAAGCTACCTGCTTAAAATCACAAAGCAACAACAGACTTTTCACTTCTCCACTAAACTGCACCAGTTAACTTAAAGGAGAACTATTCTATAAGTGGTAAAAGTTTTACCAAAAGTAATGTTTTTCACATCCTCCCTTCTCATAGAGAACCAATTTTCCAAGCTCTACTGGTAAGGCAGAGGCAAAAAATTACAGTTAAATGTAGCACTTGGTATCACATACGATCAGTTCTTGAAAGCTAGCAAGAAGTAAGTTCACATTTGCATGAACAAACCCTTAATTGCTTTGATAATATTTGCTTTGTATACTTATTGCTTTTTAATGATTTTCCTTACCAACATCTGCAAGGAATTGGAACTAATGACTTGGCATTTTGTCTGTGTTCTCAACACTTGTTACACAATTTACATATATTTAAATAGCAGCTTCATTAAAAAAGATCAATCATTTGGCACCAGAGATCGTACTTAAAATGAACCGCGTTCGATACTTACTGGTGTGCACACACATTATTCTCATCCATGTTGTTATTTCCATACTTTTAAAAGAGAATAAAATTAAATCTGTGTATCACCCTTTTAATTGTGCACAATACTTCATTACTGCATTATCATGTGTCATCACAGACATTACAAATGTGCATGACTCTCACTGTTACATACTGGGTGCTAGGGCAAAGAAGAAAAGCACTTCTCATGCTTGAGTGCGCCAGTTTTTGAGACTGAAAAATCCAGACTTTGATGTTCCCTGGCCCAAGCGTGACAGCATAGCCAGTTCAGGATTCTGCCCCAGGTGTCCCAAGGCAAGCCTCCTGACTACTAGAAAATAAAATACTGGCACAAGGGATTAATCTCAAGCTTGATGAAGTGTTGCCAATGTCTGACCACTAGTCTTAAACATTTACACCAGTCTTCTCTGTTTCTATGTTTTGTTTTGTAGCACATTTTAAAAATAGGAATGATCTAGAATAACTCTGCATGCCAAAAAGGCTGTTTCAGCTAGGTCTACTTTTTCATGCTATAGCAAACAACTTTATGAACCATCTTCTGAAACACATACACCCTCAGAATACCTGCTTCCCACTCCGCACAGCTCCTTCTGGCTCTTGCTGTTACACAACAGACTTAAAAGGCAGAAATGGCTCCTTTAAAAAAAGCTACTCAAAGCCAAATGGGGAAACATTTACTAGTTAGAACCACAGAATGCTTTGGGTTGGAAGTGACCTCAAAGATCATCTAGTTCTAAGACTTCAGGTTCCCTGGTCCTCCTGTCACCTTTTTCAGATTCTTTGCTTTGCCCACTCCTCATCCCTACTGTCCTGCTCCTCTCAAAACACTGTGAGCAGCTGCACTTGCCCAAATGACAACCTAGCCAGCAGCAAAAAGCCATCATCCTCTGTCACACTGACATCACCATGGCTATGCTTGACGACATCCATTTCAAATACCCCTTAAGCAACCAGGCCTCTTTTTTCTTAAATTTTATACTAACTTTATAACTTTCCAAAGTTAAAAGCTCTAATTGTCTCAGTTTAGACAAACAGCAAAACCAGATACTTCAATTTACAGGTGGATAGAATTTGGGTTTTTTTTTCCATACCTTAATTTCAAGCTGGTTGATGTTACGGAAGGCTATCATTACTCCAGGGTTACTCATATCTGCTCAAAGTCTAGCTTCTGGAATACCTATATACCTAATGATTTACATACCACACATATGCAAAACATACTTTCACAGGATCACAGAATGGTCTGGGTTGGAAGAGACCCCAAGGACCATCGAGTTCCAACCAACTCCCCTGCCACAGGCTGGGCCACCAACCTCCAGGCCTGCATTTAGACAAGGTTGCCCAGGGCCCCATCCAACCTGGCCTTGAACACCTCCAAGGTTGGGGCATCCACCACACAGAATCCTCTCTGGGCAGCCTGTTCCAGCATCTCAACACTCTTTCTGTAAAGAACTTTCCTCTGGCAACCAATCTAAACCTTCCCCTCTATCTTAAATCCATTCCCCCTTGTCCTACCACTATCTACCCTTGTATTTTATACCCAATAAAGGTGCCAATACAGGAGAATCCAGAGATTAAAGAGAAAAAAACAACACTGTTGCATATGGAAAAATGGTCTCATCTGTGACAGAAGCAAGGCAGAATAATAGGCATAAAATACTTGTTCTTCCAGGCCTCATGATGTGATTTCTCCAATTGTCAATACAGGACCTAATGTACACCAAATAAGTTCTAGTTCATTGGAAGTACATTTTTGGATATAAAATTCAGTGCAACCTGTCTCAATTTTGTCCTTATGGCCCTTATGATCTTGTTCACTTTCAGAATGAACAGGAAATGCTAGTTACAAGCCTAAATACTCCCCACCCCCCTCCATCTCATCCCTTTAGCTTTGAAACACCAGGAACACAATGCACAAAATGCTGACATTACAGAAGTTTGCTTACTGATGGCATATCAACTATACCAACATTATAGAAATGTGTAATATTTGCTTATCTGCAAGTGATCTTTTCATAGCTGCAAACGTGCCCATTGTTCTGCATGTCCCATAACATACAACTGAGTCCATCTTTCCTGTAATCAAAAAGCAAACAATTGCATAGCTCTGACAGCCAGCTCCTTCAATCAGAGGTTTGGACTTCATTTACTGTGTTCAAGCACATTCCTGTATGGGTATTATTAGACTCTGCTTTTCTTTAGTAAAAGAAAAATACTCATCCAAAAATGAGATCTCTTCCAGGAACCTTATACTGCTGTTTTTACTAACACAAAAAGCTAAAAGCTAACAATAATAGTCTAAGTTTTTCACATTTAATTTGTTCACAGGCAGCAATTTTATAGCTCATTTCTATTCTGCGGTTTATCTGTTTATTATCACTGCACAATCAGAGGACAGAAAATCACTTTTTCTGTCTATATGAAAAATACAACCACTAATGTCCACAGTAGAAGGATTTTTTCCCCTCACATTAAAACTTAACTGGTAGGTACTGTGGGTTTGTCAGTTGTTTAGGGAACATACTTTATTAGTTTACACATATATAAAGGTATATTAACTTTTGGGGGTAATCAGGGAAAAAACTTTATGTCTGGCTAATTTTCTATGTACTATCAGCAACACCTTTGAAATACGTAATTTTTTACATCTGTAGATTCACACAGATCAACCCCTAAAGGTGTGGAGCTATACAGACCTACTAGTAACGTCTGAAAGAAAGACCATGTATGAGAACATCATTTCAAAGTGACAGAATTGTGCACCTAAGCACAGAAAGAAAATACTGAATAACTACACATCTAATAAATTTCAGAGCTAAGGATACTACATTCCAAATTCTTACTACAAATATCATTCAGCAGGGAACTCTTCAAGTAGATGCACATCTGTAGCTGAAAGCACATCCAGAAAGATACTAATATTCCAAAACACAGTAAGTCTCTGCCCCACCACTGCCCATGGTGCAACAACTTCATAAAAAGCAATCTAAAATATTCGTAAGAGCTCCCCTTACTGGTCTGCCTTCATATTGTTAAGTCATCCTGAACATCTTTTTATACAAAACAAAGATGGGTAAAATATTACTTCTATTCCACATCTTTAAAAAAAAATAAAAATAAAAAGCTCCACACAATATTTTTATCAGAGACCTTATTTTTTTTAAATTTCTCATTAGTTGCTAAGTCATAAACCCAAAGATAATAACTTCATTTAGGAAGATTTTTTCTTCCACTGTTATGAACTTTAATTTATCAAATCCCTTTTTTTGTACAGCACATGTAAGCCTTGCTCAACTCAAACACAGACACCCAATTCTGACTTACAAAGTAATGGTTGACTTCACAGTAACTTCACCAGCTTTAACGGGATCATTTATGTGATAAACTATAGTCAGTGTGGGAAAAGGATCAGAATCTGCTGTGTAATCATGAAATACAAAAAGATTAGAAAAGCTTATGGTTTTCTTCTATAGCCTACTGCTTGGTTGGAAGAGCAAAATATGCTTCTTCCCCGGTGTTGGTTAATATGAATAAAGACTTGTTGTGTTATTTTTTTTTTTTTAGAACCCTACTTTTCCAAGCTCAACCTAGGGGCTGACTGAAGTTGGACACTTCCTTAGTTGGCATGATCACCACAAAAGAAACCATTTGAATAACAGCATGAAATACCATTATCTTTGATTCACATCGCTCCCATTAAGGCATAAAATACACAGTCTCTAGTTTGTTCTCACATAGTTGAGGTGGTCTGATGAGTTAGCTTGGGTGAGAAAAAGCAGTAAAATCTGTGTTGTGGTTGAGCTGCATCAGCAGCTGAGCCAGTAAGAAGATATGCTGAAGGCCATCAGAAATCAGCCTTTTGAATACACCCTACAATGCTGGGAAGACAGCAAAATAGGATCTCTTGATGTACTTGGAGAAGCTTTTGTATAGCATATCTACCCCTCAGCACTGTGCTACACAGAAATGTAATGTGCTTATAATGATAGAATGTTCTGGGGTTTTTTTGTTCTAAAAATGCCAAACAACACCCTACACACACTCGCTACCATTCTTTATTCTAAATTAACTCAGTTGCCTTTCTACAAAGCAACACTGACAGTTCAGCCACAAAGTCAAATCCACTCAGTCTGGGTTCTCTCAGGTAAAATCATGCATTTCCCTGTAGCATTCTCTATTTTCTTTCAATGCAGTTTTCTTTCTCAGTTCCACATCCACTCTCTCTACTGATCATTAGTTATTTCCTCCTTTAACTGCTCTGGTCACTTCTGCTGCCTGGGCTGACTGTTGTACTTGAGAGAAGGAAAGGCAACTTGCATGTTCGCAACAAGCTAAGAAATTCATTCTAATCCCTATCTATACCAACTAATTCCAGGTAATCTTTACATTAACCCCACCACCTTTCAGAATTAGCTTATCCCACAATGTCTTGAACTATCTAAATACATGACAGAATTTAGCCTTTTGTGGTACACCATGGCCACACTACACAGATTTTCTTCGAAGGCCATTAATTAACAAACTTAAAATAATCTGAGACTTGAACAAAACCCCCAAAACTCTAAATAGTGTCATTTTCAATAGAGATCTTCAGGTACTACATTTTAATAGGAAATTGCATTTTCATTTTCCACCCCTCTTCCATTCAACAAATACATTGCTTATATTGTTCAAACTCTCTTACCTCGCTTTAGAAATCTCATTTTTCTGTCAAATATGACTCTTTAGTTTCTGCATTTGTGATAAAAGTGGTATTTACAAGGCTGTTCAAAGTTACAGCAACTCAACAGAAGCTATTTACATCACAAAACAAACACAAGTGAACTTGCAAGTTTCTAAACTAAGTAAAAAATAAGTAGCAAGTAAGAAATGAAATTCAGAAGTCCTTTACGTAATTACTATACTCTTCCTCCAGTAGACAAGCTACTTCAAATTCAGACCAAAAGCAAAAAGTTGAGCACCAGCTCAACCCTTAGCAATGAAATCCTGCCAAAGTAAAATTTACTGCTTTAACAGGAAGCAACAAGCCTGCCATTCGAACTCCATTTCTGCTGCCATACTAGACACCAGCAAAAACTGGTGACCATGATAGCCATGGGTAGAAATGTCAAATTAACATATACTCTGCAGACAGTGAAAGCTGATGTTCACACCATATCATCTCCATTAGCAAAACACATATATATTTAAATATATCTCCTTAACGTTTTATTCCCAAATGCTTCCAGACTTAAATCAATTCAGAGGGTCTTAATACAATGTTTCATTCCCTGAGCTCCACTCACCAATAATTCTTCACACCTAAACAAATTCCAGGAAAAACATTCAAAATCTGCAAGCGTAAATGTTAACTATCTCAAAGTGCCTTGACATTTTTAAAGCAATCATCTGCTTTTCTCCCATCTGTGCAGTATGTATATGCATATGCATGCATATATGTATTTTTAAAAACATGTAAGTTCCAGGATGCCATGTGTTTGGAAAAGAAAAACCAAACCAAAACAAAAAAATAGCTTTCCAGGGTACAAATCATTTCCAGTCCAGAAACTCTTTTTGTTTATTTTTTAAACCACATATACACACTCAGGTTCTAAGAGTACCTTATTGAATTTCCTTCACCACGTGGTATGATTAAAGACCCCATTTTTCTTAGAAACTACAGGGAACTCAGTTCCTTAGTCCCCAAAGGAGATGCTAATTTGCTTCTTGATGTCTTTTGTTTAATCTTCCAGCACAGAATCAGTTAGGCCTGGTTAGGCTGCAGGAAGGATCTCAGCCTTGATAGGTTTAGAAGTTAAAATCCATGAACATGTTTGCTCAGAAAACAGTGTAAGAACATATGCGTAACTGCTAAGTTTATACAGTTTGGATCCTCTACCCCCCTGTATTACACATGCCACTTATCACCGGAAATATAAGCTGAAACACAGGTAATAATAAAGCAACAATGAAGCTGTATAATTAATCAAGAGAAAAAGAACTGCAAGAAGTTTATCACAGGCTCAAAGGAAATTGTAGCAGGGTGCCCAGAGACGTGGTAGTCACCAGCCCTGGAGGTGTTAAAAAAGAAATGGTGTAGATGTGGCACTCTAGGACATGGTTTATTTGACATGGTGGTATTGGACACACAGTTGGACTTGGTTATCTTGGAGGTCTTTTCTAACCTTAAATGAAAATTACAGCAGAAACATAGCAGTAAACATGCTAAATAGAAGTTTAACTGGTGCAATTCTAACAAAACTTTTCAAATACTGTTATTTGAGAAGAGTGCGAGAGATTGTTTACCCTTGATCAAAATAGAAATAATGAACTAGGATGGAAAATAAATTGGGATTCCAAAGACAGGATATAAAACACAAACTGCACTATGCTATCATGCCATGTTAAGACTTTTGATTATCTCTTCATTCAATAAGCATCCAGTATTGCCCAAAAAAGCAATTCTGAAGTCCATTATTTCATCAATCTCAAGAAAGAGGTAAGGAACCATAAGCCATTCGTTAAAAATTTTAACTTTTTATTTTGAGTGAAGATGTCTAGCTGGTTCTTGATCTAAGTGACTGGTGAAAATCCGCTTGTAAAACAAAGATGAAATGATTTGGATCAAAACCCATCAATATATACAGTCAGAAGAGGGTGGACTAGAAACTACCTGAACCTTATTTCCACAGAGCTATCTGATCATCCACATAAATACAATTCTGCAGAGCTTTCTTTGGACAGCTTTTAAATTTAAACCATCAAATGCAACTTTCTTCTGGATTCCTTGTTCCTGGGGAAAGAACCCACAACAAGCAAGCAAGTAAACCCAAACCCACCAACTAATCTGGTACCTACTTGATAAGAAAAAAAAAAAAAAGCAGTGGTGGGAGAGTCAGTAAAGAAAACTGTTCTTTATAAAAGCCTTTTATTTACACTTGGTTCTTTTTTCCCCCAGAGATAAAAAGATGGCATTTATCTAATGTACACGATCATCCCGGAAAACCAAGCTTCCCTGTGTATCCTAGAAGTCTTTCATTTTAAAATGATTATTTATAAATAAATTTTACTTTGAGTATCAAGTATGATAAGAGAAAAAGTAATACATGTTATTCTTTCTGTAATCTGCATTCCACCGTATCTGTAGACAGAAATCTTCACAGGTTTTATCATCATACATGAGCTGACTTAGTAAGTCAGTGAGTGAGTTAGAGATGCAAATCCAAGTATTTTTTAATCTCAGTGTAAAACAAGCCTATGAAACCCTTTCTCTGCAGCAAAGAACAATAGGAAAGGAAGAGCTACACTGAAGAAAAAACCCAAAACCCCTCAAGAACACAAAACCAGCTTTCTTCTTCATAGGCTGAGGAACCTATGTCTTATCCTTCCTGATCCCATAGCTTATTGTGACTAGGTAGTAGCTTCAGTGTAAAAATACAAGTGGTTATATCTAAAGCACTGGTCTCCCATTTATGTTACCCATTTAATTTGCTATTATTAAAATGCACGTAATCAGTTTATAATTAAAACAAGATGATCTGGGGTACTGGATTTTGACCCCATTCCCCCACATGCCCCTCTCACCACCAGTCCACAAAGCCAGACCACTACAGCAAGCACAGCCTTGGTAAGAGTAAGCAAACAGACAATCTTTACATTCTATCAGTCACACTATAACCAGATTTGACCAATTCCACAGGAATGTAATGTCAGGAGTTCATACAGCATTCCAAAACAGAACGTTTTGGTCATACCATCTTGCAAAATTAAAAAATCCCCAAGGAAAAGCCAAGAGCATGCATCAAAAATTCTCTAGTCAAGTTCTCAAGTGTATAATTTTAATACAGATACCATAACCTTTAAAATGACAAAAAAATCCAAATTGAGTATTTTGCTTATGAAAATGATCCACTTCCTAAAGTAGCCACTTCCATACAGAACTTACTAATCACAGTGTATCTAATGAAACAGTTACAACCCAAGCTACTGAAATTCACTATTCCAAAACTCACAGCATTTCTCTAGTCTCTTCACTTTTGAGTAATAGGAAAAGAGTTCTGGTCCATTAACTCGCCCACTCTCTCCTGGAGGAAGTTAACCAACTCTGCTAATACAAAGACATGAGTCTCATCCAGGTCTTGTATGATGAACTTCTTTCCCAATGCATTTGACTCATCCAAGTAGAGCAGAAACTGCTTCATTGCTGGGTCACTGCAGAGACAAACACACATCAGCTCCAACCTCACAGCAATAAAAGACAGTTAAAAACAAACAAAAACGATCCCACCCTTTGAAGAAACTCCCAAAGTACCTTGTAACATTAGTATTCATTTCAAGAATTGCTCACAATTTAAAGAAAGTTCCTGACGCTTTTGAAAAAGCTTTTTCTTTCACAATACTAATCGCTTCAGTCAGTTTAGAGATAAAAATAAAATGATAATGAAGTTTAAAGAGAAGAACTGCTTGACACAGTGCTCCCTTATGCTGCTGCTAAAGTAGCCTAAAGTAAAAAACCCTAGGTGTCCTGGATACAATGCTGCCTTCTGTTCTGTTTGGATTTTCATTGAAGATGAGAATAATGTTGACAGCACACTGATGTTTCAGTTGTTGCAGTCAAGTACTTCTCAGTTTTTCATACTGCCCTGTCAACAAGACAGCAGGGGTGGCCAAGAAGCTGAGAGGGGACACAGCCAGGATAGCTGACCCAAACTGGCCACAAGGATATTCCATACCATGACATCATGCTCCATACATAACTGGGGAAGTTGTCCAGAAGGTGAGGTGGCTCTAGAAGTAATCAAGCATTGGCTTAAGGTGGTGAGCACAGCAGTGCTGTGCATCACTTATTCTGTATATTCTATTTATCATCATGATTATTCTCTTATGTTTCTGTCCTATTAAACTGTCTTTATCTCAACTCACTAGTTTTACCTTTTCTCTTTTCAATTCTCTCCCCCATCCCACTGCAGGGGAAGACAGCATTATTCTGACAGCAGTGTTAACAAAACATGAAAAGCATGCTCTTTGCTAATACTTAGTACTTGATTGCAAGTGAGGAATATTTGCAAGAAACATGGGAAGTAAGAATCAGCTAGCTCAGGTTATTTTCAAAGCTGTGGCCATACTTGTTTTGGCAACATAGTAATTCTTAAAAAGAATTAATGTGATAGTACATCTTAAAGGAATGCCTTTGCTAATCTTCTCTTTCAAATGCAGCAGGACTAATTCTCCCTTACCTAAAAGTATACGTGGTGCAAAGACACGCACCAAGCCAAACCTTCCCTCTGACTCCTATCTAGCAAATCAAAAGACAATCTTTATCAGTAGCCTCAGACATGCAGAATCGTGACTAGAGTAAGATGAGTTTTCGCAGCACAAAGTAATTTTGAGGAAAGGAGAATATGAAAGTCTGGAAGATGCATCTTCTTTAGAAGCTGTTATTTATGTGTTCTGGCACATGAGAAGAGAAACAAGAGGAACAAGAGGAACAGAAGAGTTGAGAAAAATCAAATATGGGAATATGTAGTTCCCACCATTCTTCAATATCCTCTTTCCAATGAGAGAAGCAAGGTTTATTTTTTGTTTGTTTTATTCAGCTGGATCTTACTGACTTACATTAGTAGTACTAGGTGGCACCAGCTTTTGAGCTAGCAACACCAACTCAAAGGTCAGTTTCCCAGGGGAGCTTTTGAAGCTCTCTGATGGCATAACCAAGACAGAAAATTCACTTCCCTTCCAGGGAGGATGCTGAAGTTCTATGCTAATACTCCCACAGAGCCAAGTTAAGAACACAGAGATCTTTAGGTATGCATAAAATAAACACATACGGTACAAAATAAAATACTGTGCTAACTGCCTGAGATTTTAGAACTTGCCTTGCCAATCAAGAATTCTGCTCTGAGCATCCTTACATAATCAGCTGCAGGCCTGCAATTTTTCTTGTGCTTCAGAGGCTTTGACAATGTAGTAGCACAGAAATTTAAGAAGACAGGCCCTTTGTTACAGCAGAGTTTAGACTCTGAACTGCTCACATGCAGGTATTAGCCATTATAATCTGTTAAATTGTTTACAATCCAAGCTTACAGCAGAAGTCTTACATGCATATCAATGATATGTAATGACCCCACAAATTTTGATGGATGCTTCTCTTCGGAGATAACCAGTCATTCTTAGCCTAGAGAGTTCATATTGCATGAAAACATTAGCTGTATACACACCAAAAGCCTACTTGCACAAATGACAAGAATATTCCTCTATGATCTACAAAGAGAGCTACATGTCAGCCTTGAACAGATTCTGGATTGGAGCTGATGAGAAAAGACAGAAAAGAAAGGATGCAAGATTCTCTCATCTCCCTCTAAAATCTGGAAAGAAATACATTGCTCAGAAACAACAACAGAACCCCACGTTATTTGGCTAAGTGTAAACAGAAAACAGAATTTTGAAGAGAAAAAAGCTGCTTGGAAATAAAATTACCCAATATCACACCTTTCCTCCCCTCTCTCCTCCCCCAAGGCCATATTTTTCTCATCTGTTCACACCACGCACGTTCACAACTCCTCTTTATTTTTGGTCTAGACTTCTAGAGTATTTCCCTCTCCAAAGTAGTAAGCAGACTCTGACACAAGAGCAAACAGCGAGTGCTGTTACTAACCATTCGATCAGAACACCTTTCAGAACATTCACCATCTTCTCGCTCCTCTTACAAACGCTGAAAGGAAGAGGCGACCGGTACAACTCGGAGACCTAAAAGAAACAACGCCCTGGATGAACTCAGCGACGCCCGAAGGCACCCCGCCTCCCCCAGGACAGCAGCGCTGCCCCCCCGTTAGGCCGAGGGGCCGGGTGGGCTTGTGGAGAGGCGCACAGGGCCACGCCAGAGTACCAGGGCCCGCTCAGGCGCGGCACCGCGCCCTGAAAGCCTCTTCCCTCGGCCCCGAGAGTAGCCCGGGCGGCTCTGCACACCCCACCCC
>VXBZ01012067.1:585113-738031 GCA_013399135.1 Heliornis fulica | reverse complement strand
CCAGGAGTGGAGCCTTTGGCTCCTCTGCCTCCCCGCCGGCCTCGGAAGGGAAACGAGCGGGACACGGTCCCTTTGGAAAGGGGCGCAGGGTTACCCGCACCGTGACCGCTTAGGTGTGTCTTGGCCCGAAATGGTACGTGGTCTTGGTTGTGCGCTCTCGTTGTGATGCGGCAGCGCTCCAGCCCCGCGCTGGGGCAACAGCAGGACGCTGAGACCTCGCAGCCCGAGCGGCATGGGCCGGGGCAGGAGCTTCTTGCAGACCGCAGAGCTTCACGGGCCGTCCGTGAAGCGATGCACGATGGGGCCTTTTGCATTGTATTTGTATGTACTTGAGCATATTTGGTGGCGGACCCGAACAGAGCTACCCCACAATACAGAAGCGGTGCTCGCTTCGGCCACTTGGGTTTGCAGGTGCATGTTGTGAATAGAGGGAATTGTGGCACCGACTGTCACTAAGCTACAGAGTTATCGCAGGCTGTTGTTAGGTAGAATAATAAATGTGATACTGTTATTCTGTGAAAAAAAGATGGTAAAGGAACTGCCATAGGTTAGACAGAGTTTGGAAGCAGGGGAGGTATCTCCAGGGGGGCTGATTAGTAATGTCTTCATTATAATGTCTTCAAGTGTTTCATAGCATTGCGTCCCCTCTGAATTGAATGCTGAAATGATGGAAGCCAGAAGTTGTCTGCTGTGACTGCAGCAGTGACAGAGCAATGCTAACATTTTTCAGAAATCTCCCAAGCACAAGATCTGCTGGAAGGCAGGAAGGTCCTGCAGAGGGACCTGGACAGGCTGGATCCATGAGCAGAGGCCAACCTTACAGGTCCAACAAGGCCGAGTGCCGGGCCCTGCACTGTGGTCACAATAACCCCAGGCTTGGGGCAGAGTGGCTGGAGAGCTCCCTGGAGGAGAAGGGCCTGGGGGTTGACAGCTGGCTGGACATGAGCCAGCACTGTGCCTGGGTGGCCAAGAAGGCCAACAGCATCCTGGCCTGTATCAGGAGCAGTGTGACCAGCAGGAGTAGGGAAGTGACTGTCCCGTTGTACTCAGCTGTGATGAGGCCACACCTCGAGTGCACGGTGCAGTTTTGGGCCCCTCATTACGAGAAGGATATTGAAATGCTGAAGCGTGTCCAGAGAAGGTCAATGAAGCTGGTGAAGGGTCTGGAGCACAAGCCCTACAAGTTGTGGTTGAGGGAGCTGGGGCTTTTTAGTCTTGAAAAAATAGGAAGCTGAGGGGAGACTTTGTCTCTATGAGTACCTGCAAGGAGTGTGCAGAGAGGCAGGGGTTGGTCTCTTCCCTTAGGTAACAAGAGATAGGATGAGAGGAAATGGTTACAAACTGCACCAGGGGATATTTACATTAGATATCAGGAAGAATTTCTTTACTAAAAGAGTTGTTGGGCATTGGAACAGGTCGCCCAGGGAAGTGGTGGAGTCACCATCCCTGGAGGTATTTAAAAGGCAAATAGATGATGTGCTGAAGGACATGATCTAGAGGTAGACTAGGCAGGGTTAGGCTGTGGTTGGACACGATGATCTTAAAGGTCTTTTCCAATCCAAGTGATTCTATGATTCTAAGAACAGGGAAGATTTAAAACTTTGAGGGAAAAGAGGAAAGACATCCATGCAAGGAAACTAAAAAAAAAAAATCCCCTTTTTTAGAGAGAAATTGGATACTGACATTAAAAGCTACATAAACGCTATCTGTAGAGATTGCCTTAAAATCAAGGAAAA
The DNA here is from genome assembly GCA_013399135.1 of Heliornis fulica. NCBI lineage: Eukaryota > Metazoa > Chordata > Aves > Gruiformes > Heliornithidae > Heliornis > Heliornis fulica. Next base: position 736,295 of record VXBZ01012067.1, on the reverse strand, counting down.
TACCAAGGGTGCCTATATTTCAGGATTAGATTTGCTGATCAAGATTTACATATGTGGCATTTTATCATTTTGAGTTGTCATTGTGGTGGTACAGACTCAATTTGACATAAGGACATCTAAGTTTCCAACATAATAATTTGTTAAATATTTTATAGATGATGGTGTGGTTTTAAATCTATTTAAGCAGATTATTTTAATTCAGTATTTCAGTCAGCATAAGTGTATCAATGGAGACACTGAAATTTCACCTGCCATTAAAATATGAATTTCATATTACTTCTGTAGAGTATGCAGCAACATGCTTTTTGTGTATTTTGCAGTTGCTTTAGAAATTTAATATTCTTTGTGGAGTTTTGACATAATTCTTGCACTAAAAATACTGCATGTTCCATCTGTTAGGATATTAGATTAAATCTTCAGGAAGAGTAAGATAGAGAATTTGATTGTTGTGTATTGCTAAAGCCAGTTTGTGTATTTTCCTAATTTTAGGTAAGTTTTTCTTATATAAATAAAATGTAAAAACAGTAACATTTGGTAATACACAAAATGGTAAATACGTCTGAGTGGTAGAAACAGGAATGTGTGCTTTTGCTAGACCTAAATTGCCTTTGTATTCAATACTTGACTAATACACATTACACTTTATTTGAACTTCATTGTGCAGTGGTTAAGACCCAGCCCTGACCAGTGAGCAAAAGAGCATACAGTCCCCCAATGAATAGTCCCACTTGTTCAAAGAGGCAAGGTAATAACTAAAATGTATAAGGAAGCTGCAGTGTAGTTGTCTTAATTCTGTTTTCTACCTGTAAAATGGGGAAAATTTGGTGTCTTGCACCATACATATCTCAGAAGAAAACTTTTAATGAAGCAGTTGGATGCTATCTTTGTGGAGACCATATTGCTGTCATGAAGATTTGTGCTTGCATTGGGTTGCTTCATGCAGAACTTCAGTAGTTCTAAAATACGTTACGCACGTTTGCTTATGACTGTCTGAATAAAAAAATTCTGTATTACTTTCTTTGATTTCAGCATTCAGTGAACACCATGCAATTAGTCTGTCAGTATTCTGCTTCTTCATAGTGTTGAATTACTAAGGTTTTAATTTTAGCAAAGGTTCTCCTCGTCTGCATGGCTATGGCTACTTTACCATTCTTTTGCATGTGAAAGAATTACTCTAAAATGAGGTTCGTCCTCTGTGTTTTACCTGTAAGCTTGCCCTGTGAATTTCACAAACCCACAGAGTTAGAACGTTTTAGAGTAAATACTTATTTTCATTAACTGCAGAGCATTTACATTCTTGAAGTATTAGTCTGATTTGCTCTTTTACTAGTTCTTTGAGCTTTGTAGGTTGAAATAGAAGACTGAGTTGCTAACACAATCAATTATAAACTCTATAAGAATTTGGTTGTTGATTTGTATTACAGCCCATGTCATATTGAATAATATCTTGATAGAGGTATCACCATATGTGGCATTTCAAGGAGAGCTACTAAGAAGAAGGAAAGAAGGCTTATGAGCAGAGGAGTGAATTGGAGATGCACATTCACTAAACTGAACAGTAACCCATAATTGTTTGAAAAACTGCTTTCAGTTTTTCTTGTAATTGAAATGTAGCCTATTAAATGGAAAAGTTTATAGACTAATTAGAGAATTTTATATGAAGTGAAATGGTATAAATACGGTTTATTGTGACCTTTGCTCTAAATCATGACCTTTGCTGTAAAAAGACAGGAAAAACTCTGCTAGTTTTCTGCTGTAAGTCTCAACATAAGTAATGAATTTTTTTCTCTTTCTTTTTTTTTTTCTTTTGTGTTTCTTAGATACAGAATGTCAGTGGCCACTTACTGTATTTTTTGCTATAGAAAAATAGGAACTTCTGGTCCAGCCACAAAAACACACGTACCATGGAATGATCTCAGTAAGTACAGTTCTGTATGTATTAATTTGAGGTGTTAATAAAAAAGGAAAATATCTATTGATATAAAGCCATGCATAATTAAATAATGCAGAAGGTCTAGGTCACTGAATACTTTCTGACCAAAAGCTTTTATTTGCCTAAATAGATGTCTGCTACTGACTTTGATTTGCATGGTGATGTGTAAAATCACACCAGCAGGTTATCTGGGATTAAAACAGGAGATGAGGGGTGTTCCCCCTGCAGATGCAGTCTTATTGAACTGTCTTAAACTCTGTTTTGTATCTGATTTTATGTTTTTAAAAACTGCTGGAGACATGAGACAATTATGTTCATAAACTGTGAATAAATTTAGTTTCTGTTGTTGCTTCCTCTTTACTTACTGATTCTAGTTCTGCAGTCTTCTTAGTCTCTGCTTTCTTTGGTGCCTTCTGTATAGAATGACAGTTCTTACAATTCTAAAGTTTAATTTTGAGCATTAAAAGATAGGATATTTCCGTTTCTGCTCTACAGGAAGCATTGCAATTTTTTGCCTTTTCAACCTTCTCTGCCAGTTACTTCTTCAACATGTAGCTGCCTCTTTTCTGCATGCCAAAATTCTTATGGTCTCGCACAGACAGAACCTGGTGGCGGTGGTTGTGGGGCAAATCTCCCACTTCATGCTGAGGAAAAGAAATTATTCATGATAGGTGAGACGTGTTCCATTGGGTTTGCTGCTACTGCTGATAGGAAGAACTTCTCTGTTTTGAGATCATTACATCCAGATAATCAGCTCAGTTTTGTCCAGTTAAAATAGCTCAAATCTGACAAGAAGCTTTAGACTCAAAAGGGAAATTATTGCAGGTGACTTGTGGTTATTCAGCTATTTGCTTTGTAAATTAGTTTCATTTGAATAATTTAAAAATACTTAAGGAGTTTCTGTAGGACTTTTCAAGAACATACATTGTGTATGCATCCATACACACTCAAGTAATATTCACAACATGTAAGAAAAAGTTAATTCTTTAAAATAATCTGAAATTCCAAACGAATGCTAGTGATGCAGGCAGAGACAGTTTACAGTTGATACCTGCATCTAAGCAATGAATGTGTTTGGTAGGTAGCAGTACTCAAAGTAAATAGCACTGGCAGGATACATGTTTTATCATCTTGCCTTGGGGAGCAGAAAATACCACTAATGTAATGTTTTCTGTGTAGATTTAGGTAACGGTTTCCGAAAACCTGAGAGCAATAGAAAAAAAATTAAAAGCTTACTCTTAGTGACTGAAATTCTTACTGTGTGGTAATCAAATGTGTTTATATTGAGGTGATGCACACAACTCTGTTTGACATGAATTATTCTTTTTTTCAAGGAAAAATTGCAAAGATAACTGGATCCCTTATACTAGGGTAAGTTGTAACTGACAAACATGCAATCTGAATCCAGTTAAAATTTTAATTCACATGTCTCTCAAAAATGTGACAACATTAGGGGACTTTTAGATATGGCAGAATATAGTTTAAAGCATATTTTCTGGTAGTTATTTAAGAACTATAGAGTCTTTCCTGTTCTTTGCTACATTAAAATAATCTAGAAACTATTATTAATTTGGTAAAATCAGGGGGGTTTATAAAAAAAAAGATATTTAAAACATTTTTCCATAATAATTTAAAACTAATATTCATATGCAGTTTTATTTTATTTAAAGAGGTTTTGTATTCATTACATACGAAGTCCTGTCCTTAAAGAAGTTACTGCAAATTGATACTCAAGCTATACATCAAGAAAAACTTAAATCCTATGTATACATACGTACAACTTCTCTAAATCCAAGTGAATATCAAGGTAAGATGCATAATTGTTTGGATTCTAAAATTAGAATTTTAAGAACCTGGAATGTTTCTGGAAATCACCCCTGTGTGAGGAAAGATATATTTCCTGAGATTTGTTATGAAAATAATATCTTTACAACATCACCAAAGGTTGTGGCTGTTTTTTTAAGATAGTTCTATACATACAGTTCTTTCTGCGGCATAATATTTTACATATATAGAAATAATATATCCATTATATGTATCCATATTTGTATATGTGCTTGGGTATACATGTTTCATATCTGCATTTATATGAAAATAATTTAATAGAACTGTATTTCAGACTACCAGTAATCTAAAAATACTCCTATAGGGTTCACCTACCAAGCCAGAAGAGAAATCCATAAAGCAGTGAGGAAAATTCTAGAAACTGAAGCAAAAATTTTCCGGAGACCTTTTAAAGGTTGGTATTGAAAGCATGACTTTATCTGTGATTGCTATTTTTGAATTGTAAAGCATAAAGCCTTTAGCCATAAGCTTACAAGCTTAACATGTTATTTAGTGTTGGAAACTGGTAATATTACTGTAGCTTTCTGTATTAATATAGATCTTTTCTGGATATTAAAACCATTATTTAAGAAGAGATTTGAGTGTGGTTTTTTTTTTTCTCCTGTTTCAAAAGGGATTTGGAGCTTAAGGTAATGGATTAATATTTGATACTGGTTTTGAATTAAAATGTGTTTGGGGGATGAATTACTCTCAAAATGTCATTTTAGAAAAATATGTTATGCTTTTATCACAGTTGTCAACATTAACTGAAAGCACAGTTTCTTCATAATAGTGTGTCACTGCTAATAGAGTAATAAATAGTAATAATATTATCAAGAGTAATTTAAAATAAGGATTTCAATTCATATAAGAAACTGTGCTCCTGAGTCATACAATCTGTTCTCATTTAACTGTCTGTGTAACAGTTACAACAATACCTCCACTGTGATGCTATGAAATGAGTCTTTCAAGGTCAGAGCCTCCAGAGCTGCTAATCATTCCCAGCTCCTGCTGGAAGCTGGCAGTTATGGTTGGAAAGTGACAGCCAGGGTGCATGTATGTAACATATATGAAATATCAGCTTGGTGCCGCTAAAATGAATCACAACCACCCTGTTAGCTTAAGGACCAGCATTTCACTAATGTCATTTTGTCATTGTTTAATGTACTAATTTAATAGTAAAACATTGCACTTTTAATTTCTGTTAACTAATATTCAAATATTTAAATAGACACTTTTTTACTCATCAAATGGAAATGTGACAGTTAAAATGCATTAATAATGGCTTTTATTTCTTTCCTGGTGAAAGAACAATTCAGTACGTTTGATGGAGAAGATCATGAATGTGCCTTATGGCTCCTCTTAAAGAGATGTCAGTCAGAAGACAGAGAAATCCGTCTGCAGGCTGTACAAGACCTGGCAAACAACAGTCACTGGCATGGTAACATCTGCTGCTGATGTTTAATTCATCCCTGAAATGCAACAAAGTTACAGTTAGTTATTGCAAGTCTGCTACCAACATGAAAAAACCCAGGATATTAGCTGCCAAGTAGTGTAAATATGTGCTGAACATAGTCTAAAATCTGGAAGGTTTATTTACATTTCAAGAAATTCTTGTTTCCCTCTAGCCTGTTAGTGAGCATGTCTCTGCAGGGTGGGCCTCTCTGTTTCCCCACTGGAGAATCACAGCCACTGTCGTGGTGGGCCAGACCAGTTCATTAGTTCCTGAGCTGCTGTGTTGGGGCTGCCTACAAGGGCACTAGTTCTGGGGAGTGGGTTTAAGGCCATGGTTCAGTTACTAAAAATTGTCTAGGAGCTAATAGGTAGTCATGACAAACTAGAGGTAAAAATACTTGCACACACAAGTCAATCTGTGGCTGTTTGTGAAGAGTTTATCTTAGACGGCTTGTGAGTTTTGTCCTAGAATTGTGTAACTGTAACAAGGATAGAAACCGATTTTTGTAGAACAAGTATCAATCCACTTTAAGATTATATTTTCTTATCACTCATTTTGCCACTTAAAATCAGTATGTAATTTTCAGTTTCTCCAGCTATAAAGTCTTTCCCAACCTTAACAATTCTATGATTCTATGAAAGTGTATACATTTTGGAAAGGAATAATAGTTACTGTTTAAATCTGGTTTCCCTTTCAACAGGGCAACTGAAAGCCTGTCTTGTATCTTCACTAAGGAAGGGCTACTTAAAGCTGACCTCAGGTGCTAGCCTGCCTTTTCTGAGGTCACTTGATTTTGTGACTTTAACAATTCATTGAAATATAGCTTTTGTATCAAGTAAAATTAGGTGTCTCTCTTGGCAGCATCTTTGGATTTAAGACTGTGGTTTTTAATACTGAATGAAAAAAAAAAATTAACTCAGTCTCAGGGAATTAAGTGTGGGTTTGTAGTCCTTGTACTGCTTTCACAGTGACATTACTGAACATTGGATTTTGCTCATCTTTTATCTGAGGACCTTTACCAAACTGGTCTATAGTGAGCAGTCAGTGCCCCTGTGTATTGCAGTGTAGTGAAGGCTGCGGTGGTCCTTTTGAATTTGTGGTTACAAAATAAGCACTTAGTTAAGTAGGTTGCAGAGAGGTGATTCTATTTTCAAGTACACCAGCAAGGTAGATCAGCAACTAGATTTAAAGCCAAATTAAATATTTCAGGTTAGTTTTATACCTAACACTGAAGTTGTTCTGCTGCAGATTATCAGTATGGTACAGTTGCCCAAGCCTGTGATCAAAGGACTGCTATAGGTTTGGCTCGATCCAAAGATGTTGACCTCCGCTTTTTCCTGCCTCCCCCACCACTGCCAAAAATAAAGAATGTAAGTAAGTGAAAAAGTAGGTATTAGATGATTTTTGCTTGCTTGCTTGTTTTTTTAATGGTTTTGTTGCTGGTAACCATACTAAATTACTTTTAAAGTAATCAGTAATAAAATTAAGATCAAAATACAAAATCATAATATAATGATACCTCTGGGGTATATCTGCATTAGTGAGTGGCATGATGGAAAGAAGTAAGGGTTGGTGGTTATCACTTACTGTTCTTGGACTGTATGTCTGACATCACACATAATAAGGTATCCTAGATTGCTATGTTGATACTGACAGAATCCACTGCAGAGAAGCATTCTTGTTGCATCCTTGCTGCTAGTGTGGTGCTCTGGACACAGCTTTAACGTGGATTATGTGAGTAGGGAAACAATCTTCTCTGCACCATGTGACTCCCAAGTGCAGATGAAGGCAGATTTGCTTCCTGGAAAAATTCTTCTGCCACGTTGAATCACTAATGTAGAAGTACCCACTGTCACAAAAAATGCTGCTGTCTTCTTCTTTTGACAACTTAACTTCTAAATTCACACATAAGTAGATTACAGAAAGTGTTTGGAGCTGAGCTTTGCTGTTGTTAGTAACTAACTTCAGTTGTCACAGTACTTGTTAGATTTAATTGAATAGTTTTCCGACAGAAAATTCAGTAAATACAATTTTAGCTGCTGAAATACATTGCACCTCGATACAGTAACTGAGGATCAATCAGCTTTAAGTAATCTCTTAAATTCCAAAATGCTTCCAGAGACTGTGTGGTGGAGATCTGGCTCTTCCTCATCCTCTTTACTTATAGTAAAATCTACCAGCCTTGTTTTCTTTATACCTAGGCCTGCTGTAGATCCACCTCTTTATTGCCAGCTTTTGGGTACCAACAACTCTGAATTGGATAGATTTGACCTTGTTTTGGTTTTAATTAGTAAGCCTGTGGTTTGAGCAATCACGTGATCCTACCAGCTTCTTCAATAAGTAAAATTGGCACATGTAACATAAAACAAGGCCTTTTGTAATGCTGATAGAGTGAAGGCTGGCTAAAGGCCCTGCCAGAGAATACCTGTTAACCAGCAAAATGCTGAAAAACAGCTTTCCTTGGTAGTGATATTCTTGCTTCCTGGTTTCTTGCCTTTGTAATATATGATGGTGGATTTGTACCCTTCAGACCTGAAGTACTAAAGTGTACTACTCTATGGTTGTGTTTATTTTTGCATTGATGTAAAAACATCGAAGCTAAGAGTTCCCAATCTGCAGCTTAGGAAGTTGAAGGAAATCATTGGGGCAGCAAGTGGTGTTCTGCGTATCAGATCTGTCTAAATATCTGATTGTAGGAAGGATTAGAATAACTCCAAGTTTCATGGCTGGGGGCAAGTAAAATTACTTTGTTGAGTCTTTTTCTGACACCTACTCTGTGTTACTGTTAAAAAATTATTAAACAATTATTAAACAACCATCTATATTAAAATTTTAAAGATTAAAGATTGCAATAAGTGTTACCTGTGTTTTTCAGTGCTAGATTGTACATTAATTTTAGCAGAGCAGCACCAGAAGTAGTGTAGCTAAGGGTGAACTTTTAAGCTCTGTGTACCAAGAGGAACCTTCTCCTGTCCTTCTGGACCTATTAGAATAAGGCCACCAAAATACAAAGTTTAAAGCTTACGTTTTCATCACTCGATTCCTGGTTTTCAGAGAAGAGATTTAAGTTAGGGAAATTTAGGTTAAACATCAGGATATTATTTTTTTTTTACTAAAGAAACTGCTATTTCTTTACTAAAAGAGTTGTTGGGCATTGGAACAGGTCACCCAGGTAAGTGGTGGAGTCACCATCCCTGGAGATATTTAAAAGGCAAATAGATGATGTGCTGAAGAACATGATCTAGAGATGGACTAGGCAGGGTTAGAGTGTGGTTGGACTCAATGATCTTAAAGGTCTCTTCCAACCCAAGTGATTCTATGATTCTAACTGTTAATCTCCAAAGACTTTACAGGTGTAACTGTTAAATGGCAGTTGCAGAGCACGCAAGTCTATGGTTCCTATTTTACGGTCTTGTTAATAGGTCTGAGCCCATTATTTCAGACCTTTGTTTTCTCTGAGCTTCTTCTTCATACTTGGAACAGAACTAAAAGCTGTTTGTTCTTGCTTCTCACAGGATTATCCCATAGAAGATGAACTTCGCTTGTTGTTAGTATCTTTACCTCAGACTGGCCTTGATCCGTGTGTCCAGTACTTTACATCTCTCGCTTTACGTGAAAGTAGTCAGACTCTTGCAGCACAAAGGGTGAGTTCCCACCTGCATAATAGAACTGTTTGGGTTCTTTGTTCCTGTAGAGCTTGGATTTTTGGATTCAAACCTGTTTCTACATTTTTTGAGAATTATAAGAGGGAGAGAAATGCAGAGACTTTGTGACCATATAACATAAGTAATATCTCTTGTGGGTGTTGAGCTTTTCTCTCAAGTAACAAGCAATAGAACAAGAGGAAATGGCCTCAAATTGCACGCCGGGAGGTTTAGATTGGATATTAGGAAGCTGGGTCATCAGTCACTGGAACAGGCTGCCCAGGGAAGTGGTTGAGTCGCCATCTCTGGAGGTATTTAAAACATGCATAGATGTGGTGCTGAGGGACGTGGTTTAGTCCCTCTGAGGGACTGCCAGTGCTACGTTAATGGTTGGACTTGTTGATCTTGAAGGTCTGTTCCGATGTAAATCATTCTGTGATTGTGTGATACAGTCTGTGTGCTTGAAGGTTTGTTTACCTTTACTTACAAGCCTTCCCATAAACTGCATTTTTCAACATTTTGTCCAGGACATTTCTTTCCCCTTACAGTGCTCATAAAATGTTTGTCACATTTCATCTTGCCATTGTTTGAGTGTTCTTTTACTGCTGAGATGATTAAACTCTTAAGTTTTACTAGAAAATCATTAAGTTGTTAGCACACCCCAAACTCTGTTACCATGTGGAAATGCCTCCCTGTAACAGGTGAATGTTGCCAAAACCAGGATTGGAATAGTGTTGTAGTCTGTTTGGACCTGGAACTTAGGAATTCTTCAGCTCTCTCTGTCCAACAGCTTCCTAAGTAGGTTTAGGAATGTCATTTAGAGTGTTGCTATTGCTTACAAATAATAATTGTAATGCCAGTGTCATCCACATTTACTGTCTCTTGAAGCTTGTTTTTTTGTTAAAAAGTTGAGATTTGTTTTTAAACCAGTGAATATTATTTTTTGTAAGATGTAATAATAAAAATACAGTCATGTTAACAATGATACCTGAAAGGCCTTATTTAGAGATTTTAGAATGCAGTAACTTGTTATTTCATATGATAAAATTATGTGTAATAGTTTTACACTATGATTCCCTTATTGTTTTCACAGACAGAGCTCTTGCTGTACAAAGAGAGCTGTGGTGAGACACCACACTTGGAAGCTTTTAGATAATCAACCTGTTCTACCAAATGTCTCTTTATTAAGGTTAAGCTGGTTTTCTTACTTGATGATTGAGACAGACTGGTCTTCAGGGACTATGCTAAGTGTTGAAAACCNTTTTTTTTTTTTGCAACTGTGGAAGTATATATGCTATCTGAGTCTTGCTTTTTCTTCTTCTTTTACTTAAGCAAACAATCTGAAACAAAGACATTCCTTAACAAAATGAAAATCTTACTTTTCCCCCCTTTATTTTATGTTTAATATTTCCAGTTAAAAGCAGTACATATTTTTATGCTCTACTGTTACATAATTTGTACATTTTGAGAAAATCAAGCATACTCTGCATTCCTTATAGCAATTTCTATAGATCATTACACACTTAATGTTTTAGTTTAGAAATGTTTATTTTATGTTACCATTTGGAATGCGGTGTAATTTTTATTGATTCTCATTTCAGGGAGGCTTATGGTGTTTTGGAGGAAATGGACTTCCATATTGTGAAACATTGAGTAAAATCCCTTCAGAGACAGTGGAGCTCTTTTGCTTGCAAGCTTTAGTGCAGCATTCTAAGGTAATTTGTCCTTTACACGTTGATATACATAAGCTACATTTAAAAACATTCCCTTCTAGTGCTTTCTCATATATTGGGAAGCAGTTGCCATTCCCTTGTCTCCTACTCCTTGCCCCTCTGTAAGGGTATTCAGACAACTGGACTGGTGTGAATTGGAAGGTAAGTCCTGTTACTGTTTCCAAATAGCCTGGATAAGTTCCCCTGTAAGATACATGCAAGTGTCTTTCAAGAGGTGCAACGGGCAGATCTGACACAGAAAAGCCGGAGCAAATGCCTGAAGGTCAGGTGACTTTAACAAGGCCTTTCTGCGTAGCACCACCTCCCAGTAGTGCAGTGTTGCCATTTTGCAGCTTCTCAGCAAGCAAGATACTGGTGGTATGAAACTACCTGTGCAGATTTGTGTGATTTGGTGTACATCAGTTCAGAAAGCTTACAAGCAGTCTCTTCTTACAGCTCGTAACTAGAGTGCCAAGTTTCCAGAAAGCAGAGTAGCCTCATGAATTCACTTTGATCAGAAGCCGGAATGAAATGCAAACCTTGGCATTTTGCAAAGGTCCATCCTTCAAGGGTCACTGACTCTGGGCAGAGTATTGCACAGCATGCAGCATGAACAGTGCATCTTCCCTGGTCCAGTATGTTCTTTTCAGATGCAGATGAAGAGTGTGGAAAATCTTGTGTAACAGTGATTCTTCTTGAGTCCTATTGCTGCACTCTTCAGTGTGCACTTAATTGCTCAGAAACCTAGAACATTGAGAAATAGCATTGCGGATACCAAATCGTTATTGGTAGCAGGGATGGATATAGTGCAGTTGGCCAGCATTCCTTTCCCTTTCCTTTTCCAGAAATGGCTTTCAGTATTTCCTGACTTGGTTTAGAATTGGTTAAATTCCAGATTTTCAGTTTAAACAAGTTGTGACTGCTTGTTCTGAATGTGTGTCTGTCTTTTCTTGAAAGCCTCGGTCTTGAGGATATCAGCAATTGAGTTACTACCACAAATTTTTAAGCACTGTAGACAACATGTTCAAGTTCCAAGTGTTTGACCAATATCAGTAGTTGACACTGCAGCTGATCAGTGCATGTTCATCTGCTTGGAGGAGAATCATTGCTGCCCTTAGGATCAATGATAGCAGTGCTATTGGGAAAGTAGAAATACCTTTGTATTTCAAAGAGAAGAGATTGTAGTGATTGCATTTTAGGTGGTGAACAGGAGGACAAGTAGCTCTGGTTGAGTTAGCGCTTTAACAAATGCAGACAGTTGTCCCGTTCAGACTCTGGTACTTGAGTTGAAATTTGATCATGCCAAGTGGAGAGCGATCTCACCTCCCTCAGAAATGGCGGAGACTAGGGTGATGGTACACAGCATCTTTCAGGCTGTAAATCCATAGATATTACATGCTTAGCATATTGAAATATTTGCTTCCTCTTCAACTGTGACATAATAAATTTTAGTTTAAGAAAAATGTCTACGTAATAAGGGCTCTGCATCATATTGGTTCTTTAAAATTCCTTAATTTGTGAACTAACAGCATCTCAACCTTTTACAGAACATCTACTTACTGTATTTACTGTATAATGCTAGGTTTCATCTCACTGTGATAAAATTGAAGCTAAAGGAGGCCTTCAGCTACTGCAGAGAATATACCACCTACGTAAAGATTCAGCAAAAATACAAAGGAACATCATTCGCATTATTGGAAACATGGCTTTGGATGAGCGGCTTCATTCATCCATAGTACGTGCAGGTAAAAGGAGAGCGAACACAAGCGGTCTGCCTGTCGGAGCTCTCTGACGAGAGTCTCGGAGGATTCAGTGCTTCTGTGAAATGCAGTGCACCACAGCAGCCACGTGGGGTTTGTGTTTGGGGGAGGTGGTGGTGTTTGGGGTTTTTTTGTACAAAATGACAGTTTAGATAGTGTTGATTTATGCTGCCTAGTCAGTACCTGTCAGTGCTACAGATGTGTTACAAGTCTGAGGGAATGCAAAAATTTGGTCAGTTTGGAGTTGGATGATACTCGTTTCACGTTACCGATGCGAATGGTGTGTTGCATATAGTAGCTGTGATGTGGTGTCTGGGGGCAGAGGGTATCTCAGGACCAATTTTGGCCCTTCATCTTGGCTCATTTAAGAGAAGGACAAACTAGAGACCTTGCTAGTTTCGATCAGACTGGCTTGGCACTCTCATTGTATTTTGGGAACTGAAAAGAAAGGTATTTTTCTTAAGGAGAACTTGCACAGTGGTCAACATCTTAGAGATATAACTTAAATACATAATTCTTAAAAATAATAAAAAAAGAAACAAAAAAAAAGGCAGAACTCAAAGGTACTTTCATCTAAACAAGATTAATGTGTCAATTATTTTCCTGATTCCACAGTGAACACACAGTGGTAAATTTAGGAAGGTTCCAGCTACACTAATTGCTCATTAAGAAAATTGTTTATCCTTTTTCAAATCAGCTTCCATTTGTAAATCTCTCTTCAAAATTTTCCTAGGTTTTATATATGAACTTAACTTTTAGTACAGTTGTGATTTACAGACTGCTCTTTCTAGCAGTAACAAGACTTATCAGTAAAGTATTATATCCTCCTCTGCATTTCTCAGTAGTCTGTGAACATCCCCATCCATGTCTAAGAAACTGCATTTTACACCTCAGGCAAGGTATTATAAAGTGTCTGGGTTTTTTTTTTAAGGAAGCTATGAGTTAAAATTTTATAAGGATTGTATTCGAAGGTTTTCTTCATTAATTCTCTTATGTTTCTTAGCTATAAATAGCATACTAGTTTTAGAATAGAAGGGACATTTTACTTCCTTAAACAGCTTTTCCCACAGTAGATTTTAAAATTAGAAATGATTGTACTCTCACACCAGATAGCATTTTTTTTTTCCACCTGCCTTTACTCCTATGGGTTGTTTTCTATGTCTGTTTTTATGTTTTAAGCTTCTATTTTCTCTCTGGGACATTTATTTTCTGTCTTTCTTGCATCTGACCTGCAAAAAGAGACTGAAGATCTGTTTGGTCTCTGACAACTGCCCTGACCCACTGATACACTTTCTTCTGAGAAGGAGTTCTCCTACTGAACATAAATACACTGCCTTCTCACGAGCCACTCTGGATTTTTGAATTTTGGAGGTTCCACTTATCTGTCATTGCTTTTTCTGTAGTAAAAAGAGTGAACTGAGATAATTTGCTTTGATGCTACCGTTCTCATGTTTTAACATTTATTTTCACATCTATACCTTGAAGAACAGTGCTTCTGAATTCTTCTGTTTGGATTAAATTTCTAATTAGTTAACCTGTTGCTTTTTGTTTTTGTTTTTTTTTTTCAATATAGGTTGGGTTTCTGTACTTGCTGAAGTAATGAAATCCCCACATGTCATTCAGTCTTCTCATGCATCCAGAGCTTTGGCTAATCTAGACAGGGACACAGTACAAGAAAAGTATCCAGATGGTGTTTATGTCTTACATCCACAGTATCGTAGCAGGTAAAGCAGAAGGAGAGACTGTACACAGTGTACTTCGGAGTTACTTGTACAGTTCAGGTACAAAACTTTGGAAAATTTGGCATCAGAGTACAGCTGTACTACTGATGTCACCTGCTCCTCCTGTTCTTTGGTGGGTTGAGAGACTGAATTTAGATCCTCAAATAGGAGAACAACAGAAGTGCTTGGAGCAGACCATAGCCACGACAAGAGGATTAGTGTTGCATGAAAAAAACAAACACAAGCCATGAGATAGATGAGGCACTGCTCTACTTGTGTTGGAACCATTTAACCTTTGCGCTGGCTGTCATGATTCTGCTGGCAGCAGCACATACTGGCCTAAGACACAGTAAATTTACAGCTTCAGCTTCTTTCAGTAGCGGTTGTGTATCTGGGACAGAAAGAGTCTCCAACGTAGTACATCACTTAGTAGGAACTATTCCCTGTGTCATTGGTGCTTGTCAGGTTACACTGTCATTGGTGCTTGTCAGTGAAGATATAATTTGATGGTAAAGCTGAAACTGCTGAGCTGCGTTAACAGTAGGTGGAGAGAATGGTCGTTTTCACTATAGAAAAATCCCACTTGTGATGTGGGTGCATTTTATACTTCTTTTTATATCTCTCCCTTCTGAGTGGATCCTTGGTTTTTGTCTTGATCTGAGTATGCTCTTTGGAATACTGTGAAATGTCCTGAACTGTAATCCGTGAAGTGAGAAATCATATACAGCCTTAAAAGTAGCATTTTAACATCCTTTGGTTGAAAGTTCAGTGTAAGTTTAATTTGCTAAAAGAATATGTAACACACATCGCTTAAAAATTCCCTTTTCCATATCAGTCAGCCCATCAGAGCAGACATCCTGTTTGTTCATGGTCTTTTGGGAGCAGCATTTAAAACTTGGCGACAGCAAGACATTGACCGGCGTTTGGATAAAAAGGCTTCAGAAGGGGAAGAGGACTACAGCCAGTGCTGGCCAAAGGTATGAAGGCAGTAACGTTTTCACATGTGGCCGCTGTTTTCTCATTCGTGGGAGCTGTCCAGAGGATCTAGGTCTGACAGTTGTGTGTTTTGAATCAAATGATTTGAATCTACCCTGTAAGTAGGACATTCCAAGTTTGTGGTAACGCTTTCGTTAGCAAGCTGAAATTTTGAAATGGATGGTTCTTAAAAAGGAAAATCCCTGCTAAATGTAATGCTCCCATCATTCTCGTGAAAGAGGATGCAGTGGCTGCTTTCCTCACGCTCCCTTTTAAAATTATTTCTTTAATGGAACGTTAATGGAGAGAGAGATACACATCCAGTTACATTTTTTAAGTAAGTGTGCTTTTTTACATGGATGTCTGAGTATTTCAGCTTTTTTTAAAATTGCTACTTAAATATTACTGGTAATTAAGTAATTACTGCTTCAAGCAGTTCACATTGCTAGAACCACCACAGTAGTTCTGCATCCTTAAGCTGATCAGTCCTACTGGTAATCTTAGTAGTTCTTGTTTCACCCAGGAGAGGGAGCCAGGGACGCGCGAGTTAGTAATTCGTCTCCGTTGCCTATTGGGTAGCTGGGGCACGTAATAAGAGTAATAGTCTAGGTGTAAGATGTGTTTGGGAATTAACTAAAAGACAGAAATCTTGCATGATGTTGTTCCCATAGTAACACCTTTGCTCCATTGCTGATAACTTGCTTGCAAGAGCTCAAATAAGTAAATTCTAAGCTCCTTTTGGTTTCATGTTTCTCTAATTTAGTCATGGCTGGCTTCAGACTGTCCCGCCCTTAGAATCATATCCGTGGAATATGACACCCATTTGAGTGACTGGAAAGCAAAATGCCCTGTTGAGGCTCACAGGTAACAAATGAAGTGTCTGCACTTTGGAGAGGGGGCAGGAGGGAGACCTGTAAAACCAATCCTTAGCATCACCTGGTGTGAAACCACTGTGGTGTGGAGGGGTTGGACTAGATGATCTTTCGAGGTCCCTTCCAACTCCTCACGTTCTGTGATTCTGTGAGGACAGAATTTAACTTTTCGTGTTGCATTTGAAAAATCGAGTTTGGAAAAACATTAGGTGGAGTCCTGCTATACTTGTACATTTCAGCCTTGTGGGTAAGTACTTGTGTCAACCTCCTAAATTCTTGTAGTCTGTTCTGGCATGTCAGCAAGGAGAGAATGGTTATTAATATGTCTATTTGAAATTAGGCAGAACAGTGACAGTAGAAAACATGTAGGTTATTGAATCTACAAGAGAACTTTTAGCCTGTGTCCCTTCTGGAGTAAGTATATTGAAAGAAAGTTTTTAAAGAATTAAACATATAATTATTTATTTTAAGATAATGTCTTTTTTATTACAAAATGGAAATTTACAATACCTTCTATTTGTTGTCACCCAGACACAGTATTTGATTATTTTATAATTTGATATGTTTAATAAACGATGAAGGATATTCAAGGCGTTTTTAACTAGAAGGACCAAAGTTGTAGCAGTAGCATCGCAGCCTGGACTGCTCCAAATGTATGGGCTCATTCACTGTTTCAAATGTTCATGTCCTTCAGCTGTCCTAAAGCCTGTGGTTCAGCTGGAAAGACACGTTTGAGTACCCTTCTCAGATGTGTTCTGAATACAGCTAGTGAGAATGCTGAGTACCAATAGAGATGAAGTGAATTAGACTCTGAGCAGAGGTTGCCCCAGTACCCTGATGTTTCCATTATCAAAGGATCTTCTATGATTACTTCTTGTTATGCTGCAAGGAGTAACGATGTTGCACTTTAAAGCTTAGGTTGGGAATGGGCATTGGTTCTTTTATACCTTGGATTCATTTCCATTTTATCCTTTCCAGGGCTCAGTCTCTTTGTTTATAAATTGGAGATTTTTATACTTTCACACTGTTCCAGTACAAAGCATTTGGTGGTTATTGTGTGGAAAGGAAACAGACTGTGATATTGTAATGTATTAGTTGGTCATGCATCTGGTTTTTAATTTCCTGTGCCTTGCCCCACCTGTTGAGCATTTTTAGCGAAGTAAATTGTTGTCAGACATCAGGTATGTTCTTGTTTCAGGGAATAAAGCTCATTATGCACGATGATGCTTCCATAAAATGGAAACATCATTTTGTTACAATGTGTAAATGAAACAATCTAAAAACCCATAAAGAGATTTGTGGAACTAAAGCGAAAGGAAATGAGGGGTGAGTGAAATGAAAATAAAACTTCTTAGCAAGATCAAGAAACTATATTTAGCTCAATTTAGCTCAGTTGTAGTTCTTGTGAAGTCAACCTTACAAAAACATCTTTCTTATGAGGAAAGGCTTGGGTGATGGCCAGTGATAGGACAAGAGATAATGGTTCCAAGATGGAACATAGGGAGTTCCATCTTAATATAAGGAGGAACTTTGTCACTATGAGGGTGACAGAGCACTGGAACAGGCTGCCCAGAGAGGTTGTGGAGTCTCCTCCTCTGGAGACATTCCAGACCAATCTGGACTCGTTCCTGTGTGATCTAATCTAGGTGATCCTGCTCAGGCAGGGGGGCTTGGACTAGATGATCTTTTGAGGTCCCTTCCAATTCCGAACGTTCTGTACTTCTGTGAATAATTAAGCAATTAATTATTATATTATTATAATTATATCAGGTTGATATTTTTATATCAAATTGACCTTCATAAATGTGCAGCACTGAAAATTCACTGTCTTTTAACCTGTCATGCTCCATCATGCTTCTATTTGGTTGTTCTTTGCAGGAAATCTATTGCTTACAGGAGCAATGAGCTGCTCGACAAGCTCAGAGCCGCTGGGATCGGAGACAGACCTCTGGTGTGGGTATCCCATAGCATGGGTGGTAAGCACATTGCCTGCTTGATATCAAGTATTTATCTGCCGTTATATTTCGGAACAAGCTGCTAACCACATTCAGGCTGAGATGCAAGTGTTCTGAACAGTTTATCTAAAAAATTTGTGAAGGCCTAGAAATGCAAAATTGACTTGTGCCTTCTGGATGGGTTATGGTCAGTAGCACATACATTTTGAAAGGATTGTTATTGTTGGTTTTCTTACTGTGTTGATTTGAAAACACAAAAATCAATGAGTTGAAATTCATGTAAATGCAAATCTAGAGGCAGAATTTTCTCCATGATCAGGCAAATAGTAAATGTCATTAGCGACACTTAGAGGAAACCAATATTGGATTTGCATCGTTCATTGACATTTTATTTTAATGCATCCTCAGATTTGGTTTGGGGTTTTTTTTTCAACTTAATTTTACATACTAGACAAACTGAGGACCAATCAACCGAGGCAAGAATATGGTTAGTTGTTTCATGGATAATGTAGCATGATCATTATTTTCACAGTGGTTTAAATCCCTGCATTAATTCAGTTTCCATTGCCAGGTCTTCTAGTCAAAAAGATGCTGGTGGACGCTTCCAAGAATCCAGAAATGGATAAAATTGTAAACAACACCAGAGGAATCATATTTTATAGCGTACCTCACCATGGTTCCCAGCTGGCTGAATATTCTATAAATGCCAGATATCTTCTCTTTCCATCTGTGGAGGTTAAAGAACTCAGCAAGGGTACGCTCGCTTTGCTACCATTAACAGCGGGGATCTGTGCTAATCTGTTCATGATGCTTTTTTTTTTTTTTTTATCATCATCATGCTGTCAGAAAAAAATAAGCTGGATAAAAACAACAAACCCACTTTTTATGGTTTGTGTTGCATATTAAATTACTGTAAGTAACTCTGAGTAACTCTTTCACCTCATTGCAGAGGTGAGGCGAAAAAAGATTCAGAACAAGTTTCTAGAAGAGTAATTTGGGCCATTTAGGAATGTAGTAACTCAACGTGTGCTGGACTTCAGGCTCTTCTAAACAAATTCCATGCTATGCCGAAATAAACAGTGGTTGCATGTCATGGCTGGATTACAAACAGAATGCTACTCCTTTTACTGGATTATTAGTGTCTCCAAAACAACTCTTTA
This sequence comes from Heliornis fulica, assembly GCA_013399135.1. Classification (NCBI taxonomy): domain Eukaryota; kingdom Metazoa; phylum Chordata; class Aves; order Gruiformes; family Heliornithidae; genus Heliornis; species Heliornis fulica. The sequence continues at coordinate 717,283 of VXBZ01012067.1, read as the reverse complement.
GGAATGCAGTCTTGCCAGACAAATCTTATGTTTAAATAATACTGCAAAAATTATGTTACTCTTTCCCAGATTCTCCTGCCCTTAAAGAGCTGAACGATGACTTCCTGTCTTTTGCCAAAGATAAGAAGTTTTCTGTGCTGAGTTTTGCAGAAACCTTACCCACACACATAGGCAGCATGATAAAACTGCATGTCGTACCTCTGGAGTCAGCAAGTAAGTCAAATAGCCATGTAACTGATTTGATTTTGTATATGTTCACGTAAGCATCAAGAATGAAGAAGGATTATCAATGCTGTGGTGGAAAGACCTAGAAAAATACATCTGCTGTGTTGTAGTGGGGTTTGTTTAAACTTTTGGCTGAGTTTAAACAACAGTCTCCCTGCTGAGCTCAGACACAGCTACGTTTATATCTTAGAACAGCAATTCCTTGGTTTGATTTTGCAAATACTGGTAACACTTGGTTCTTGAAAAATGCAATGTAGACCCCTGGTCTAACGTGACCTTGTTGTCCTTTCCTTTGTATTGACAAATAGCTGTTGTTATTTGTAGGTGGGCTCAGTAGTGTTTCAGAAGCCCATAGTGTTTCAAATTCCAGCTACTTGCTCCTTTAAAAAGTAAGGAAGAAAATTAGCAAATTGCTCACAGAAGGAAGAAAACACAAAAGCTGGTTTTGAGTGTTAAGTCCTTTATCTTCGGTGTCTCAGGTACTCAGGCAATAAAGTTTGCCCCCTGAAGAATTGCCCCCATCTTTTCTGCCTTTTGTAGGAGAAGGGAATACCAGACAGTTCTTTCCCTTGCTTTGTTAATGGGTGTTAAACTTAGAGAATTGTATTAGCTCTGATATTTTCAGATTTTCTCTGAGCAAAGCCTTCTGCACTGCCTGAGGTACCTGTAAGGCCTTGAACAGAAAGCACTGCTTTGTTGGGTTTTAGATCAGGCTTTCCACCACTGGGTCAGATGCAAGATTAGGCACTCTGGAAAGGTGCACTATACATCCCTGAGCTTATAGTTTTGTTGCATATTTCTCTTCTTCAGAGGTGACAGACAGAGCAGCACATGAGCCCTCTCGAAAGCCTCTGTTTAGAGAGGGTACATGATGGTTCATGGCACACCACTCATTTTGTTCAAAGCCCAAGCTGACAACCAGTGTGCTCGCTGTTACATGTGTGCCTGGGCACTTGAAAGCAAACCTTCATCCTGCTCTCCAGTAATTTGACATGCCTGAAGATTCAGAGTTCCAGGGGAAGTGGAGGATTTCTCCAGACGCTGAGTGAATAGATAGTAAACTGGAATGTGGCAGCCACAGCATCCCAACCAGAGAGTTCACTGGTAGTGGTGGCTGCCAGGGAAGAATAAGTGCTGTGGTGTGCCCCAGAATCAGTATCTGAAATGGAACGCTTGTGTTCTACGTTTAAGCAATGTAAATGTTTCACTTCCCCAGAAATGTGTGTAGTGATTTGTGGGGTATTTCAGGTTTATTCTAGTCCCATTTTTAATCTCCACATCAGAGTATTTTTATAAGGAATACGGACACTGAGTGGTGATCAGAAGTTGGAGACCCTGGATTAAATCCTATCGCTGTTCATGTCAAGGCTTCAGTCAGGACTTGGCTGTCACTCAGGTGTCGGTGAATGAAGTTTTGATTCTTCAAAGTAAGGAGACATGTACATTTGTGTATTGCCACACAAAGATGATCGATCTCTGACCTAAGGGTTTACCAGGGTGGGTTTTGTAGCAACATATAGCTCTGTCTGACTACAACAGTGTGTACTGGTGCTGTTCGCACGTTAAAAATTAATGGAGACAAATTGGTTACGCTGAGGACAGGGGGAGTTGCTCTTGAGAGAAATTGCTGATGCAAGATGTGCTTTTCAGTGTAGGTGTTCTTAGGAACTTAAGTTGGCTTTTTTCTTTTTTTTTTTTTCTTTCTTCCCTCACCCAGAGTTAGGAATTGGAGACCTTATTCCAGTGGATGTTAATCATTTAAATATTTGTAAGCCGAAGAAGAAGGACGCTTTCCTGTACCAGCGTACACTGAGGTTCATTCGGGATGTTTTAGCTCAAGAACTTGGAGACTGAGTTTTTGCCACCCTTGCCTGCTTGTTTCCTCTGTTTGGTGTAACACAGCAAGTTCTTCTCACGTTTGCCAGGAGATCTGCAGAACTACAAAGGGGCTATGTCAATAGTGTCTGCTGCTAACGTACTTTTCAGTGCATCTCCAACTTAAGACACCTCTCTAACTTTCTTTTAAAATATATTCAGAAAAAATACAAAATGAAGTCTTATAAGCATGACAAAAAGTAAGTGTTGGCTTAGAGGGACCATGATTTGTCAACACAATGTGTGCAGATTCTCCAGCAGCTTGGTTGGGAGGGGATGGGAAATTCAGCACAAGAAAAGTTTCTCTTAGTGTACAGACACCTTGTGGAGCAGCACAGCAGCTAGGCTACAGAGGGTGCCCAAAGACATCTTCTTTTAGTAGAAAACAAAAGATAAAAACAAAGAAAAAAGTGCTTGCTCTGGAGGTGGGTGGCCTTATTAAGGTAAATGTGTGCCTGGGACTAAAGCCTTTGAGAAGATCAGAAACACTTAACTCAGGAGGTTATTTGGTGTGGGAAAAGGGAGAAGCAGCATGTGGCTGCCTTAGACCTTCAAGTGTCTGACTGGAGCCCAAGGAAACTTATCCAGGCAAATGAAGGTACCGTTCTGGTCTAGTAGCCCAGTTACAGGAGATTTTGTAACTTGCCTTTTCATTTAAAAGACCACCTAGATTTGTCAGCAAATATGGCACCTGTTTTCTGCATGAGAAAGAGAGGGGCTGTTAGGGTGTCCTGCGTAGAGGGGTTACTTATTTCTCAACTTTTTACTGAGCTGATTTAAAGAGCAGCATTGAAAGTGCCGAGTGGAGTAAGACAAACATAGGCCCTGACATGGGCCGAAGCCGATGTTAGGAGTTTGGAGCTCAGCTAGAGAAAAAGTTAAGTGGGAGAAAATTCAAGTGATCATAAAGTCCCTCAGGAAATGCAGAAGTTCCCAGATGGTTTGGTTCCTTGAGCCCCAAGCATGTTTATTGTGTAGATACTGGGGGAACCAGCAGTGAGCTTATGTTAAAGGTACCTGAACAGTCCTGATGAGGTACAAGTATCTGGGGGGGGTGGGGAGGAAGGGCAGCACTAAGTCACTTCCATGAAGTCTCAGATAGTTCGCATTGTAGCTAAAAGCAGCCAAGTCTAATTGTGATCCTTTTTCTGCTCCCTTTCCACCACCCCCAACACCCCCCAGCCCCCTGAAGACAGGCACAGGCTGTGGTTAGGCTGCACTGCCCCAGCTGACCGTTTGTCAAATGAGGCCTGTGTTGATGACAGGCTCCAGACATCTCCTAGCATCCCTTACGTGAGATAGCTCTAGTAGTGCTGGCCTTAAAGCGATGGCAGGGAGAGCTCCCAGATAGGTGGGGTGCACCTTCCGCTCCTGCCTGGGCCTGGTGCAGGCCGCAGTGGCTCTTGCCTGCCGGGTCCTGAGACTGCCTCAGCTGGTCTCACTTCAAAACACTCCAGGGCAGAAGGCACCGCTCCTGGGAGTTGTTCAGCCTTGGCCTGCTGGAGCTGTGTTGTACAATTCCTGAGAGAGCACAGAGAACATGCGGCACTACGCTGGCAAAAGGGACGTTCCTCCCCCTGTAACCGATACGTAGGTAAGAGCACTGCATGGCAGTATTTCTGCTAGAAACCGTCACAGTGCTGTCCTAAATTCTAAAGGAGGTTTATCCTTTTTACACTGTGATTTAAACTTCAGGAGTGTAAACTTATGAGAACACTTTGTATTCACAAAGTAGAGGGAATGTGGAATTCATTGTGAATAGACACGAGTTGTAATAACTGAACACGTCTTCAGTGTGACAAAACTCGTAGTGCTTGTAACAGGTGTCTTGGGCTTACAGGGATTCGTCAGATCAGTGACGTTACACACTAATCCCATTTACTGCATCCATGTTTGCTACTGTAACTGGAACTCTTGAGGCAACTTGCTCTTTAACTGTATGTATATATGTGCAACTTTTAAAACTAGTATTTTGTGGGGGGAGTTGGTTTTGCTAGTTGGGGTTTTTTTGTCTTTTGGGGTTTTTTTTAACACAGTAATGAAATGTGTTTTTAAAAATGTCCTAGATGTGTCACAATATGTAGTAGTAAAGATGAACGACCTGCCAAAACGAATGCTCTGATCCTGTTCGCTTTTGTTGAAGACTTGCAGTGTTTCTTAGTGACCGTTGCATGCTGGATGAAGGCAATGTTTACCCTTCATCTTCAGTGAGAAGCATAGCACAGGGGAGCACAGCCCATCATCTCTGTTCTGCCAAACCAAAGTTGTGCTTTTAGACTTTGCAAAAGTGCCTCCTAAACCATGTTCAGACGTTGCTTTGAAGGCCAGAGGGTCATCCCATAGCATTTATGTTGGCTTCCCATTAGGAACTTATGCTTTTGTGCTTCCCTGGTGTCGCGCTAATTCCGAATAGTGTCTGTAGGAAATTTGTGAGGTCTCAAATGTGCCACTCATCCCAGGTGCAGACGTGGCTGTCGGGGGTGAGGATGGTATTTCATCCCCATCATGGCACCCAAGATTAAAGCATGAGACAGGAGGGGAGGCCTAATAGGAGTTTGTCGGTCCTCTTGCATGTGTTGTCCAGCACCCCCGTGTACCGGTGTCAGTACGTCTAGTGGCAGCAGTCACCAGCGCTTCCACTGCTGGGATTACAGAGCACAAACTGGCTTTGGCTGTGATTAGTGCCCCGTGGGGCAGGCAGAGCAGCTAGCTAGGAAGGAGAAACTTTCCTTGTGGCGAAAATGTCACTTGTGGGCAGAAAGGAAAAAAGCAAAATGCTGTTTTATCAGGGTGGAAATTGTGAGCTACAGAATTTTGGTTTTGTTTCTCTTGTCCAATTAAAGAGCTAATAAATCAGGCAATTGCCATTCTGAGAAGACCACTTACCACCCCGTGCACACATGCAGCCCATCAACCAGGATGCCTGTAGTGACTGAGAGCTGCTGTACTACAGGGCAAGCTCACGGGGTGTTGGGCTTTGCCAAAGTCCCTCCCCTAGGGAGGGACAAGTTCCCAGACTTTTGGATCCTTGCGTCTAGTCTAGTCAGTCATCCATGCCTGGCCTCACAGCCACTGGCTGCAATTTGAAGGTTTCCAAGTGCTGGGTTCAGAACCTGAAAAACATCCTGGGATCACCACCCCCCTCTGCCCGTTACACGGCCTTTGAGCCTGTTGGCTGTCACCAAGAATGTTGGTCTCCATCGCCAACATCCCAATGAGAAGGGGCAGCAGAGCTGAGGACAGGGCCATGCTGTGGGTTCCCTCCTTGGGGGCATCATCAGGTTACTTGGTTCAGGTTACTTGGCCTCTTCACGTTGCGGTGGGGCCTAGCTCAGTCATGAATGTAAAGGAATGAATCTCCAGGCCCTGCAGTCTGAGTTCCCCAAATGCAGGGCAACTCTGGCCCTGCTTTAGCTTCTGATCATGAAAATGAGAGCCCAGGTCCCAAGCACCTACCTCTGAAAAACACTTGACTGGGATTTTGGGCACCAGTGTGAAGATAACCTACTGCAACAGGAGATTCCTCAGTCTTTGCTGTAACCTTTTCAGCTGGACTGGCTGTTCCTTGCCCTTGATTTGCTGCGATTGAACGGCGTATGCTGTCACCAAAGGTATAAACTGGCTAGCGGTGGGGTTCAGACTTCAGTGGGCAGCTTGCCACATACATAGACACAAGATACAGTGCTAAAGGCCAGATACTTCTCTTATTCAAGGAGAGTAATAAAGCAGATTTTATTTGACTAGTATAAATCCACTTTAATTGGCTTTCCTGCTAACACTTTCATTAACATGTAAATTAGCTGTCCTAGAGCTGTTAATTATCTTTGCAGAGAATGTTGGATATGGTCATATAATGTACTCTTCCTTTTTTACTGCTCTTAATGTTTTATACTAAAAGGTGCCCATAAATATTCACTGTTATTTTTATATTTTGAGAGGAGGAGGAGGAAGAGGCTGTGGCTCTGAGTCAGTTTGTTAGGGGAACCGCTGTCTTGCTTTGGCGTTATTCACCAGCCGGCTGCCACGTTAAACGGGCACTCGTGTAAGCACCTTGGCCCTGCGCGTGGGTGGTTTGGCCTCTGAAGGATTTGGGGATTTCTTTNCTGGCAGTGAAGCAGGTAGGTGTTGCACAGGCAAGGCAAGCGCTGCACAGCCACAGCAGGTAACAGACATGTTTAGCACCATGGATTGTCCTCCTTGCCAGAACCATGGGTCTGGCTGCTGCCTTGCTAATGAGAGTTGGCTTCATTATGAAGATCAAAGTCTACTTTGAACTGAGCAGCGTGAGCCAGTCCACCGTGGTAAGTGACCTATACACTCCCACAAAACACTTGTCCCATAGGCTCTGCTGGACTCCTGGGTAAACGTAAGGAGAAGCAAAGTGGGCACACAGGCGTTCCTGCTCGGAGCTCCTACAGTGCTAACGGGACGCTCCCCCGAGCTGGGCCAGCACAGCCTGAATCACTGAACACAGTGCTTTGAAACCTCTTGTTTGCAAGAACCTGCACAGAAAGGACCGCGGCAGTTGCTCACCTGTGAGTCCTACAGCCTTGTGGCTGCCTCCTCAATACACTCCCTGTCCAGGCGGACAGTGACCAAACAGCTTTAGTAACAGCAGTGCATATGGGCCTTCAAGTCCTCCTCGGCTTTAGATGCAGTTTCCCCATCCAGTTCCATGTCTTGGCCTTCCCAGCTCCTGCTCAGTGAGCACACTGGTTATCGGGGCTGCCTGGCTCTCCACTGTGGCATGGCTTTACCACAGCTGCCCTCAAGGTGAAGGGGAAGCCGATGGCGACACCTTCCCCAGTATGCTGATATTAGCAGAACTGCACCGTGGCAGTACAGCAGCTCCACGTGTGTCCAGCCCTGCCAGCCCACCTGTTTGGTGTCTGGGTCAAGCTTTACTGCGAGCAGGCAAACATAGTGTTGGGGCCCCAAGTGCCTGTTCTGGGCACTTGGGGAGCTCTGCCCCCCCACGTCGTAGGCGCATGGCTGTGTTTGACAGTGTCACAGCTGTGCTGCATGTACACAAGCTCAGTGCCCGCAGCCAGCGTGTCCTCGGCTGCACTGTGGAAATAAAAGACCGATACAGCATTTTCTTAAAACGAGAAGCAGCAGACTGCAAACATGGATGCCCCAGCAGCGTTAAACCGTCTTTGGTGCAAGAAAGCAATATGCTAATGACCCGTGTCATCAGGAGGGCTCAGCTCTTCACTGTATTTCCACTCAGCTGATACGCAAGGTGACTGCAGCCTTTCTGCGAAGGGACTCTCGTCGTCTGTGCTGTAGCGCCCATGGGTCGCTATCCACCCGGGGTGTTTGGCACTGTGGTAGGAAACCTGCTGGGGCTCCCTCTGAGCTCATCGAAGGCCGGAGCGGTGCTCCGAGAGGCTCCCGTGTGCTTTTAGAGTAGCTGAGGCATGTTACCACAGCGCCATTGCCAGCACAGCACCCTGCTCTCCTGTACTGCTGGGGGTCACTTCCCGCTCCAGCGTGAAAGCTGGCATTTCTGGCTGAAGCCTCGGCACCACCTCTCATGGCGCTGCCACGCAGCCACACCGTGCATTCTCCTTTCAACCCAGGAACATGTTTAACAAGGTAAGTACCAGGGGCTGCTGACACTGCAGCAAGTTAGGAGCTACAAGAGGACGCTGCCTAAGCCTCATTTCCACAGCAGCACCATCGTAGCAGAACGATACCAGCGTTACTGTGTGCGTGTGTATGTACACACCAGTGGACACAGACACACACCCCTTTTGGGTGGCTGTTCTAGAATAACTGTAGCAGTCTGACTCTTCAAGTTAAGGGTGCTTTATTTCACCTGATAGAAACTGATTAATATATAAATTCCAGAGGAAAACATTACTCTTAACATCATACACGTTCTTACATGTGATCTGTACCTGAAATGAAATAAAACATCTTGAGGTGGATTATCGAAAAGAAATAACTTAAGAACATTTCAGACCAGCGGCAGACACGGTTAGGTTGTATACACACATCACTCCAGGGGCAGGATTTTTAGACATGAGAATGAAATGGAGCACGGACAGATGATCTGTTCCTTAAATAAAATCCTTTGTGCACAAAATGTATTTTCATTTTGCACCATAGCCATGATTTCTATAGGACAACTCAGAGGACACATTTTACAGCTCTAAATTGGTATTTGTGTTGATCAAGGCATTTTTGTTTGGTTCTAAGACAAGCAGTTCATTGAACCCTTTGGACAGTGTGCCACTGTCTTCATCATCACTAAATGTAACCCAGTGGCTGAAATCTATCAAGCTGGGGTGCGTTAAGTTCTCTGGAGTGTGTGATGGAGAAGCAGCTGCTGCCACATGTATGGAAAGAGGGCAGGAAGGCTCTGCATCCAGGTCCAAAAGGTTGGTGTCCTCAGGGCAGCAGATGGTGTCCGAGAGCTGTGGATGCTGGCTGCCCAGAGCAGGAGGGCTCTGCAGGTCAGCCATCAATTCTGCAGCATCTGGCCCCAGCTGCCTGGTTGTGGTGTTCTCTGGGCTGGTAGAGGGCGGAGGAGCTGAGAGAGCCGACTGTGCAGGGACACAAGTGTCCCGAGTCTGGGGGCAGAACCGAGGACAGTTGTTGTTGGAATTGAGCATTAACCCACTAAACAGGGGGATGTCGCTGCTCTGGAGAACTTGCAGATGAAGAGCTGCTGGGGCAGACTTCTTTCTTCGCGGTGGCACCTTTGGGGCAAAGGAAGCGTTTGGGGATGTTATCGTGCTGGCCTCGCTCATGCTTACCAGGGGAGGCTGCCTTTCAGCATCCCCCTTGCTCTCCAGAGGCTTCCCAGGTTGTGGTGTTCTGGGTTTAGGGACTGGAGTTATCTTGGTTGGACTAAGCACAGCTCCGGCTTCTAGGCAGGGCTCTGGTGAGCCAGAAGGGGCCTGCAGGGCCTGCGCGTCGGCCTGCTCTTCTGTAGCCGTGGCCTGGCAGGAGAAAGGAGAAGAAATCTGAGAACAAAGGGCACCCCAAACTCTGAGTCACTACTGGCACAAGTCTTACTGATGTTGTTACTGGGAAAAGCTGCCGGTACTGGGCGGGAAGGCAAGGGGTAGGCAGAGGCAGCCCCGACTCACACGCACCCACCCGGTTCTGTTCCCAAGCAGTGGCCTTGGCCCTGTCCTCTCACAGGGTGCTGTGTGAGGACAGAGCCCCTCCAGCCTCTGCGCTCGCTGCACGGGAAACACGTCTCCCTCACCGCCGCCCTCTTTTGCTCGGATTTTGCTCTGGACCAAATTAACGCAGTTCTGAAGAGTTATTTATTTGTTGTATCTCTCTGCTGACTACTATTATTTAAGCAAGGCTGCACGGGGAGGGCTAAATTAACAGGACCATTAGTGTGTGGCTTTGGGTATGTTCCAATGCATGAGGCCAAAGGACAATGTGCTTAAAGCTGACCCAATAAATGCATCGATGTCTCCCTCATGTCTCACTGGTGCTAGAGACTAAAGCTGCAAGTACAACTGAGCATATATCCACCATCTAAAAACATATATACAACTGGAACCCAGCTCAGTCCAAGAAGACAGGAGCTGCTTCAGCCTTCTCACGTTCAGTGCGACTGAATGGAAGCTTTTTAATTGCTTATTATCTTTTAATGCTGTGGAAGAGTAATGTACAGGCTTTTTAATGTCAGTCAAAATATTCAGTTGGTATTTCATGATGGACGTGTTCCCTGCCACTTCCGTCTATAAGCTTTTGTTACATTGCCTACATGTGACTCTGTGCTTTTTTTGAGGGTAGAGGTGGCCTGCAAAGAGGTTTCATTTACACAAGTCCCATCTGGACCCTCCTGGATGGGGAAGGAGTGGAAGTCTGAGATGAAACACAGTCAAACTGAAATGGACATGTCGCTGCAGGAGCTCTCATACAACTACTGCCAAAACAGTGATCCCTCCCCAGCACCTTTCAGGAGCCCCCTGGGAATGGTGACAACATGAACAAAATAAACAGACTGTTCCCTGTTACTGAATGTTTAAGGGCAAGAACTGTGCCTTCACGGGGTTGTTTATTGTCTTTTGTGAATCTACTAAGCAGAGATGGCACAAAGTCTGTGACAGGAAAGGGGTGAATGCCTTTACAAAGGAAGGCAAGGCACGAGCCATAACAACTCAGAGCTTCCTAGCAGAGGTTCTGTCAAAGGAAGCATAGAAAAGGTTGTATTTGTCTTTCTCTTGTACTCAAATTGCTTGCACTGCTAAATAATCATTTTAGCAGCCGCAGAGGTGAAGAACTATTATTTCTGTTGTAGAGGCCTGACAGAAGTTAAAGCCAGAACACCTACAGGGCTGTATTTTGAAGAACCTGAACTCCTGAGCAGAAGAATCCTGGATTCCAAGTGAAAGGCTGAACCCCACTGCAAGGTGTGCAAGGGAAGTTCAGCAGCTCTGAGTGGGGGACCCACCTGCATACAGGTGAGGAAGCTGCCTCAAATCACTGCAGAGATCAGAAGTACACACTGTGAAGAAGAGGGGACGAGTTCTAAATCCTCACAAGGTTTAGACAAACCAGAAGAAAAGTAGCAAAATCCAAGAGAACAGGCTGACAAATAGAAGAGCTGAGTAAGAACTCAAGGCTCTATGTCCCTTCCGAGCTCTCTTACATTTTCACACCTCGGTGACTACGACACACCACATCACTGGGGAGCCTGCTGACTAAGAGCTTTAACTGACAGGACTCTGTGGGAGCTGCTGACCAGCCCACCCCTCCCACCATCCTGTGCTCTGTGTAACGGAGCCTGGACCCATTTCGCTGCAACTCTCTTACGTTTTCTGCCTTGGCTCCTCCGGCCCTTTGCAAAGGCACGGGCTTCTTCACAGCCGGAACTTTGGGCGGCGGGCGATGGGGCAGGAGCGCTGGTCCTGCCTGCGACCCCTGAAACGATGATGACTTTGTGATGCTGGGAAGAGACTCGGGTTTGGAGAATGTTTGGTTTCTAGGTGGAGCGGGCTTCACTGCATCCTCCTGTAGTCCTGCAAAGCAAATCCAGACAGCGTCTGGGCCTGATCATAACATAGCTTCACAGAATCTCCTTCACAACCACGTTTCCCAGACCACGCGCGCCTGAGGGGCTGGCTCAGGAAGGTAGGTCTGGAAATGCACAGGAACTTCTGCAATCCTGGCACGTTTGTAGAAGTTAGAGAACATGCCAAACCAGCAGTGCTGTGCCACCATTTGGATACAGCACTGGCTGGGAGGTCAGGAGTACTGGACTCAGGTCCCAAGTCCCCTTTTGCCCTTGTGTCCTTCTCTGGATAACCAAGGTAACGATACTGAGCGTGTCTTGTACTTTGGAATAACTGGAAGTGCCAACTGGTACAGCACAAGGGACTGAAAGACCTGACTGGACCAGCTTCCTTACTGGCACCAAGTGGAACACCTAACATGAATTTCAAAATTAATTGAGAGTAAATTGGGTTTAAAACACAAATGTACATGCCTTTATTGTATTTCTAATTAACCTGGATTAATCCAAACTGCATTTGCTCTGTTTACAAAGGAAAAGGGATGTTCTTCTCCTGAACTGGGAGCTCTCTCACAGTCCCACTACCTTCTGTCTCCTTCACACAGCAACATCAGAAAGACAACTTGCAGCCCCAGGGGGGTATATTCACACTGCCTAAGTGTCAATACCTAAGGCAGCTTCCTGCTCTCCCCTGCCTTCAAGAAGATCTCTTCTCCAGGGGTTAGGCAGAGAGCTGGTACACTGAGTAGCCTTTTGGCTCAGCCATTCAAGCTGAAAGGGTGTGAGCTTCTATCTGGGTTACAACTATATTTGTGGCCAAATGTGAAACGAATCCAGGGCAGTGCTCCCAGAACTGTGTTTGCTCTCTAGTCCTGTGTGGAACAGGGAGCTTTCTGGCTAAACAGAGCAGCAACTGTTCTTTATGCTGCTCTGAGCTAACACTAGCACCATCGGTCTAGGAAGATCCCATCCTTATCTTTTATTTTTTCAGACTACATCTGGACATCACACCCCAAGGCGCTTCTAGTAACAGATTCTACAACAAAATACATAACTTTAAAAGAAGAAAAAAAAAGGTCTGTATTATCAAAAGTGATGAGAATGCCAAGTACAGTCTTGCAGGCAGCTGTATGGCAGTGTTCGGGTGAGCTTCTGAATAGACATAGGAGCACCTGAGCTGTGACTGAGGGATGAAGACACCTACAGTTTTCTTTTAAGATTTTTAGAAATCAGAAAGCTGAGCTCACCTCCTTTTGCTTCCATAAGACATCTAATGGCTTCTTCTGCTTCCTCAGCCGTGGTGGTTTTGATTTGCTTGACGTTGTAAGGTTTACTTATTCCAGTCCGGACTTTAGGCTTTAAAAAAACCCAAATCCACGAGAATGAGACACCTCGAGAAAACTGGGTAGTTTTTTTTGTGTACACCTGTAATCTCAGAGCTAAGCCCACGCACCTGGAAAGGTCTGGTTTTGCCAGTAGCTGTCAGCTGTCTATAAATACTACTGAAATGGTGGGGAGTCCTTAGGCAGATGTTACCTCTTTGCTACCATCTGACAGGCCAATGGCTTACTGCCACAGCTAGACCCTTACCCATCCCTTGTTCTACATGCTAGGTACTCATGTAGGTGAGAGGTGTTTCCACATCCCTGTCATGGTCTGCCCAGGGCCCATCAGAAAAGAGGTGACAGAAGAATTAAAGCATATTATCCTGGCGTTGAAAATGCAAGGTAGCACCTGTCAGAAAGCAGCACGTGGAATAAACCACCAGGTCTTGCACTGCTCTTTCTCCCTCTTTGCCCTTTCTCGTTTCTGGCAACTAAGTGACATTCTTAAGGTGTCGGGTAGGTCCTACAGTCTCTGGTTACAGCGCAGGAGTCCAGCTCGGGCACGTGATGGGCTTCCTTCCTGGTATGACAGGGTCTATCCGCACAGACAGGGGAGATGAGGACAATGCTGAGTGGCCACGCTGAGTGGCAGGGCTCACCGGCTGCTGCGGGGCTCCAGGTAGCAGCTTTGCCATTGCCAGGATGGAGCAGGTGGAACCATCTGAAGGGGACTTTTTGCCCGATGTTCCAGCTGAAAGAGAAACAAAAATGCCTTTATACATTCAAGAGCTGGAACAGGATTTTTTCTGTACCGGAGCAAACCCAACGTGCTTTCAAATTGTTTATGATGAATAAAAGAAATGCTGTCACCCTCCTTGCTCCTCCAGTGGCAAACATATTAGGGAAGACCTTCCTGCAGGACACCAGGGACCTTGGATTCCTCTGCCTAAGTGCCAAGAAACAGACACTTCCTTCCAGGAGGCACAATGGGCTGAACTGTTACTGGTCTGATCTAAGGTGAAAAGACACCACACCTCAACACAGAATAAAATGCTGAAAACTTGAGCTGTATCAGGAAGCAGTTTCCTTGTTAGTCCTGCTTTTTTTCTCATCAATTTAAGAACAGCTAAGCATTAACAATGCACTCCAGGCACAGAAATACAGGTGCCAGTGTTGTCACTTCTGTGCAGCAGGCTCAGAAATGAATAGGAGTAATCCTGAAGAACTCATCGCTCTGACAGAACCTTTAATTTAAGACTGGAAAATATACACGGAAGAAAAGCTTTTGGGCTGCAAGAAAAATGTGATGTATAGCTCATGTCACACAGAAGGCACAGATGATTATGCTGATCTAGCAATCGGCATTCACCCAGAAGTAGCCATAAAAACAGCGTAGCACTGATGGCATCTCAGGTAAAGAGCATCACTTCCCCTCTGTGCCTCAGGGAAAACCAGGGGCCGCTTTGCATTTCTCTCAAACACAAAAGCCAGACTTGCTTGTGAAGCAGGAAAGGACAAAAGCTGTCCAGAACAAGTGTTTTATCAAATCTTTTTAAAAATAAGATTACATTGAAGTCAGAAAAGAAACGAACTGAGTGAAGTCAGCAGGCATAAACACCAACACTTATCTTTACTGCCACGAAGTGGCTGGTCAGATTGCTAACCTGATAGGTTAGCATGGGATGTATGGGCCTCTCCTTCCATCCTCCCTAAAGGCATTTTTGTGCAGTATCTGTCAACCTAAAGACAAATTCCTCCCATTGCTCCCTGCAGCCATGGTCAGGCTGAAACAGACTGGAAAGCACTGACAGTACCTCAACCGCCTGACACCTCAGAACAGGGTATGACTTTCCTTGACACTCAGAAATGGCAGGAAAAAGCATTTGTCTGGGGCCAACACAACAGCAGAGAGAGTAAAACTCACCAGGAGGAGGCGGCCTCTGTGGTGGCTGAAGTGGCCGAGGCCTGGTAGGGATGGACAGAGACCTGCTTGGAGTCCGGCGCTGGCATTCCCCACCTGCCTCCAGTTCTTGCTTCAGATCAGCCAGGTCTGCATCATCTAGGGAGGTTTCAGAAAGGATCTGCATTAGATGTCCCCTTGGTGAGAGGCACCAAACCTGAGTGGCCCGGGAGAGGCGACTGTGAACAGGAAGCCTCAGGCAGATATCTCTGCAACACAACGCTGCTCCGTTCATACTGTTTCGCTGCCCCCAAATGCCTCCGTGCTCCCACTCCAGGAAACATCTACCCTTTTGTCAAATACTTCTCTCTCCTTTTCCAGCACTATTTAATTGTTTGCACTAACACAAAGGCTGCCTACATCTCATCTCAGGGCTACCAGTCACCTCGTCAGATTCTGAGCTTTTCCCATCCAGAACTGGCTCATTCAAACCGTGTTGTGGCAGCCTTCCTCTTCCTTCCTGAGCAAAAGAAGGACTGACAACTTCCCCTGCTCAGGAGAACTGGTTTTAGGTCAGAGGAAAATCTGTCTGGATGGCTCACTCAGCACACCTCTGCTTTCCTGCAACATCTCCTAACAGGTACAGCTGCCTGGACCTGGGAGCCCTTAGCTGCACCTTACAGGACAAGGCAGTTCCAGTCTTTCATGGTGTCTGAGCCCCTCGGACAGCTGGAGTGGGGAGCAGTGGGCACTGCATTAGTCTTCGGGTCTGCTGAAGCCTTCTGCTTCCGTTCTCTCACACCGCTCCTATGCTCTTCAGGGCTCCAAAATCCACCGCGTTTAGTTTTGTCCCTGGGATTTGGAGAGGATGAGGAAGAAATCGTGGGAGCAGGAGCCTCTTACACTTCAGGCATTAATTTACCCAAGTTCCTGGTTTTCAGAAAGCTGTGCTCTGCAGGGAATACCAAGCTGCCTCCCGGTTTCCCACTCCCACTCAGCAGCGGATGGCAGCCACAGAGACCCTGCCTGCGATCTGCCCAACCCGCACTCCCTCTTCTTCCTGCATCTGCAGTACTTCTGAGCTGCAGATATGGGCTCACTGGTGGGATCCAAGGAGTCATGAAGGTGCCTAAAAGCACAGCTTGAAATTCTGGCAGTCACACTGAGTACAAGGCAAACCCAGTCACCAACCACCCTATCCCTTCCCCTTAAAGGCTGCTGGCTTTAGGCAAAGGCTCCCAGGGACATCAGATTGCAGGTATCAGTACAGGGATGACCTCCTGGAGAGCAGCTCTGCAGAGAAGGACCTGGGGGTTCTGGTGGATGACAGATTTGCCATGAGCCAGCAGCGTGCCCTGGTGGCCAAGAAGGACAGTGGGATCCTGGGCTACATTAAGAGGAGCGTAGCCAGCAGGTCAAAGGAGGTGATCTTTCCCCTCTACTCTGCCCTGGTCAGGCCTCACCTGGAGTCCTGTGTCAAGTACTGAGCTCCCCAGTACAAAACAGACAGGGATCTCCTGGAGAGAGTCCAGTAGAAGCCACAAAGATGATCAAGGGTCTGGAGCATCTCCCCTCCGAGGAAAGGTTGAGTGAACTGGGGCTGTTCAGCCTTGAGAAGACTGAGAGGGGATCTGATCAATGTTTATAAATATCTGAAGTGTGGGAGACAAAGGGAGATGGCCAACCTCTTCTCAGTGGCCTGTGGGGACAGGACAAGGGGACAGTGATTACAAGTTGGACCACAGGAGGTTCCGCACCGATGTGAGAAAGAACTTCTTCAAAGTGAGGGTGACAGAGCACTGGAACAGGCTGCCCAGGGGGGATGTGGAGTCTCCTTCTCTGGAGACATTCAAGACCCATCTGGACACCTACCTGTGCGACCTGCTCTAGGGAACCTGCTTTGTCAGGGGGGGTGGACTCGATGATCTCTTGAGGTCCATACCAATCCCTACGATTCTGTGATTCATGAGGCCACGCCCATCTTGGACCTCAGAAACACACATACACACTGCTCTGCCCATCACTGGTTTCCATCTGTGTATCTTCAATGAGGAGTTATCAGGAAGAACTGGGAGCTTATGGAGCCATCTGAAATTGCAGAGACTTTCAAGATGGATCGAATGTATCTTATTTTGAGTTGTGTGAGATCATGACCCCATTTTGACCTCCTTCAAACTATACTTTATAATCTCCATTTATCTGTGCTGTTACAGAGGAGAAGAGTTAGGGTGGGTGAAAAGAATCACTTCGATTCTCTGTAGCTGAATGAATCATCACACAGTATGCCAGTGGAGAGGTGTTTGGAGGGCAAGGCATCCCATAATACAGAGCGACTGGCTTCACAGTATTGAGTAATGACAGATGACTCCTTGGCTCAGGGCTAAGGTTCTGGGTCTGGCCATGCTGCACCCAGCCTGTAACTCAAGGTGGGCAAGAAAGCTGTACATCACTCAGACTGTTTGGCAAATCTGCCTGCGTAAACGTACGAATTTCATTTAATCTTTCTGAACTCTACTTCTGACTCACCCCTTGCAGGTATTAAAGTTTTTGCTTTTATGTCAAAAGACAAAGCACATCTGAGCGAGCGCAGGATGACAGCTACTGAATCACTTGCTGTCACGATGTGCTGTTTGATACATGGCCCAGCCTGTCAAAGCTTGGTCGCCACAGCATGTCCTGATCACATCCCAACAGAAGACCACCACTGCTCTGGCCATCTCTCGCTGCAGTTTGTGTACGTATTCTCTTCGCAGCTTTATCTTCTCTTGACCAAGTTGCTCTGCTACAATGTGAAAACAAACCAGGTGACCAGAAAAAAGGTAACACATTTGTGGAGCACTGGAATGTATTTGTGGTACGAACCTCAGCTTCTTCAGAAACAAATCAAACAGGAACAGAGGAGAACCTTTACGCTTCTTTGAAGTAAATAATTTGAACACAACTTCCTGGACTGTCCAGTTCATGCCTGACTGCACTGCCACAGCTGCTGCTGGAAGAATGGGGCCAAGCCCACCACTAACTCACAGGATTCCTTTGGTTTCATTTTGTTCTGGCTGCACCAGTAAGAAAATACGGGACAATTTTTTGTTGTGTGCTCTGGTCCCAAACAATACAAATGGATAAAAGGTCCTAATTTCTCCCGACTGTAAAAGGAAATCAGTATTCCTCAGCACTCCCGCCTTGTCCTGGGCTAGAGAGGAGGAGGATCTAAGCCTGCATATTTGTATTGCTGTTATGCCCGAGGGCCACAGTTGCAGTCCCAAACTCAAGGGTGGCTGAGGACTGACCAAACATGTACCAAAAAGTTAACCAACAGCGAGACACAGGAGAACAAACAACAAGTCTTCAGGTATTACTTTAAGGAATGCAGATAATTTACCTTTATACAGCCGTGGGTTTTGTCCAGATTTGTTTGAGTGACCTATGGAAGCAAAATGTCCACAGCCCTCAGGTGTATCTTCTAGTGTATCTGCTACTAGGTCTTGACACGAAGTATCATCTAAATAATCATCTTCATCCTCCACTATATCACCTGAATTAAAGCAGTAGATAATGAAGACCTAATGAGGAAATGCATTCTCTGTCTCTCTCTCCTACCAATCAATGAATTTAATATGCGGGTTGGGTGACCCACACGTTTCATTAGTTTGCTTCTCTGCAGACCACCTTACCTTAGGCTGGCTTTGCTAATATGTAGTGCTAAATGTAGGATGATCCAAGCAACAGTTTTCTGCCCAGGCGCACTACAGGTCAGGGCTTTAGCTGCAACCCTCTTTTTAGGAAGTACAGCTTCATTACAAATTAAGGTACCACTGACACTCTGTGTCTTCTCTGTGTACCTTCTCTATGCAACCAAAGTCAGTGAAGGAGTTTCTCACAACTTCGCTTAAGAACCAAACCTGGTGCTCACCTTCCGAGTCATAGTCCAAACTTGAGAAGTCAAAATTTTCTTCCAGAAGACAGGAGTTTGCCGTGGGGGACATGGGGACAAAGCTGTCCCGTTTATGAGCAATTTCTTCCTGAAGGCCCTTCAGCCAGTCCTTGGTCTTGGGACGGATCTTCACTGTTCTGCCTTTGACCTAACGCAAAGAAAGACTTGTTTCCCCTTTGCCAAGTGGCTTCACAGAACACCTGAACAGGATAAGCAAGTGCTGCCCGCGTATCGCGCTTCAGAAACCGATCCAACCAAGTGAAAAGGAAGCACTCCTCCAACCCACCATAACCAAGTTTTCAGACTGTAACAATATTCTCGAAAGAAAGTTAGCATCACAGCTCAAAAGCACTGCACTTGGGAAATCCAAGTAGAAGCAGGTGAAACATCAAATATATTCAAAACTATACCATAGTAGTAATAATTAAATAGTAATAATAATAATAATAATAATAATAATAATAATAATAATAATAATAATAATAACCACCACAATAATAAATAATAATAATAGTGTGCAAGGGCTTCATTTTTGAATCAGCAGCTTTAAAACACATGAAGGTTTGCTACCTGCCACAATCTACAGAGCCTACAGGAAGGCTCTGCTCAGAAAACCAAGTATGATGGTTGATGCATATAGGAAGTATATTATTAAACAGATTAAGACCACAGACACTTGTTTGTGTTGCTCTGTGAGATGAAGCCAAGCCAGCAGCAAAATTTGTACTGAAAATTTGTGACCTGGGTTCCCAGCACCTTCACAGACCGTATTTCAGTCTGTGTGATAAACTACATCAATGGAGTGAGCCACATTAAAACATCAAAATTCCACATATGGAAGAAGAATGAGAGTTAAATCCATTACTTCAGTGTTAAGTTCACAGCCCAGCCGCATAAACAGTTTTGTCAGCACACATGAGGGGGTTGATGAATTGCAGAGCACGTGTGTGGGAAGGAAGAGCTGGGGATGGGAAGGCAAACACCTACAGCTAATGCTGAGTTTGCCGTGGAGGACAATGAATCATGTTGTTCCAGCTTGGCAGAAGGAGTTTATATGATACACTCAAGACAAACCAAAAAAAACCCCTCTCCAAACCACAGTCGTGTGGATGCTTTGGCAACAGCATAAAGTCACATAAAATCTCAGAAGAACTGCTTCAAGTGCCAGCAATGGCTGAGTCCATGTGTTCTGTACTGGTATCACAGTCAGATCCTAAGTGTTGCTTAGGAGCTCCAAGAAGTCACCTCCTGCTTTCCA
Organism: Heliornis fulica; assembly: GCA_013399135.1. Taxonomy (NCBI): domain Eukaryota; kingdom Metazoa; phylum Chordata; class Aves; order Gruiformes; family Heliornithidae; genus Heliornis; species Heliornis fulica. Next base: position 697,780 of record VXBZ01012067.1, on the reverse strand, counting down.
GAAACTGAAATACTGCATGAAAAGCCTCAGCAGCCATGAAAAGCTAAGGACTTTGTGAGCACAAAGTTTCTTCAAAATAATGCTACTTGATTTGGCTAGAAACATAATTATCATTTCACTTTTGAGAAATTTGTTAGGAAATTATTTTATAGGTTCAAGAGACTCTTACCTTGACACCGTCTATATCCATAACATGAAGGGCTGACTTGCTGTCTGCAAATGTCACCAGCATTTGACCACCACTGATCCTAGAAAAAAGGCAGATGAAAGAAAACAGTGCATTTTGCTTCACCACTGGATAAAAAGCTTCATGATAGCTTTGTACAGCTATGCATTTGGATTTTAGTGGTATTCTTCTAACAACTCCTACTTTTTGGGGAGGACAAAAGTCACTCAAAGTGATCTATGAACACTAGTTGGGCTCTTCTTCTCCCCACCGCCCTTGTGTGAGCCCATCACCCTGGTGGGTCACCCCTGAAGCACTAGTACAAACGTCTCAGCAGCCGTCTCCAAAGCCTAGTATATCATCAAGCCATAAAGCAATTAAAAACAAAACAGCACAGCACAAAAATCACCAAAAGCATGTTCTTCTCTTGCTGCTTTTCTTCACAAGCAAGGCAGTGCTGCTGTTCCTGCTGGGCTGCTTTTGAACCCTCAGCTTATAGTTGATACTTCATAAAACCACATAACAGGTCAGTTTTCTCCATTAAAAAATGGATCCAAATAGAGCATAAAGAAGTTTATGGTCTTGCTTCCCAGGTCAACTGTCAGGTCTGGACCAGTTCTGCCTGTATTTCTCAAATCTCACAGCTGTGCTGAAGCCCTGTGCAGAGTCAGCCCGAGTGAAACTGAACTGGTCTGGCAGAAGGTATCACACTCTCCCTCTCAAACACAGTAGATGCTGGACCTAGGAGAAGCAACACTATTAAAAAATAAGCAAAATGACCCCCAAAAGGAAGAGGAGACTGCCAGGAAATCCTAGTGAGTATGAGAGTGTGCTGGAAGAGAGCAGACCTCCTATGAGGAAGTACAGTCCAAGGACCTGCCAGCAGAAGCAATGGGTGGAAACTAGGCCTGAATCTAAAGGTGATGATTCACATCAAAGCCTCTGCTTTATGGTGCTGTACTGAAGAAAATTCTCCTCCACTCAGCCAAGACAGCTGTTAGACTATTTCTTTAACAGGATGATGAGAGGTAAAAGAGATTCAAACCAGTTTTGTTCAATTTCTGAGGAACAATTCAACATGCAGTAGAACTCAGCGCCGTACAAATTTAATTATGTCCAGACAAAAAGGGAATTTCTAGCCTGTGGTTTTGAATAGATGAGATGCCCTCTCAGGTCCCAGACTTACCTGACCAGAACAACAGTGCCATAATCCTCAAAGATTTGCATAAGCTCCGTACGCAAGTCCTCAGGAAAATCATTTTTCTCTTCAGGAACTGGTGACAGCAAATTTACCACTACTGTGGCATCCAGCGGACCCTGGAAAGATGACACTTCCTGGAAAACACTCTCACGGGCAGCTTGATTAACTTCCTGAACTTCCACTTCAACAATAGCTAGTACTGGCCTACAGAAAGAAAGGAGAAATGCTTATTGAAAATTAAGATCAACATCGCCCAACAGGAAATGCTTATATAAAATTAAAATCAGTGTCAAGTAGTAGGACAGGTAAGAAATTAGTTGTGTGAAGGATAAACAATGCATACTCTATACATCTGTGATCACTTCCACGATGTCAAATCTCATTACAAGTATTTAATTAAGCCTGCTATACCTTAGAAGTGATTATTATCAGAGAAGCAGAACAAATTACTTAAGGTCTCTCTGCAAAAAAGCACTGTGACTGGTAATATAACCCAGAAGTTCAGAGTCTGGGGGACTGTTTCCTTTTTCCTGCAGTGGAAGCTCATGCCTTGAGCACTGTTAATTATATTTACCAGCTGAATGTAACAGTGAACACACCATAAAAGAATTCAAATAACAATTGTGCGTAGCACTTCTGGCAAGCCTACAGTTTACATATACCAGGATACTTCACTCACGATCACACAGCTGTTTCCCTAAACATCATAGATTGGAAAGGCAATACATTATTTTCTGTTAGACAAGGCCACATAAAAAAAGCATTCTTCCAAAAACAAAGGACAGGTGCTCTAAGTGTATAAAGCAGGCATGAAGCAAACCGCAATCGTGTGTCGATCCATCACATTATGAGCAGCCATGACTGCTAACTTGCTTCTTGGGCCACTTCTTACGAATTACTTCTCCGTGTGTAGATCTAAATGGAACTGAGAGGGCCGTGTAAAAGAGTAAAGCACTTCTGCATCATCTCAGTGATTCAATCCACATTCTCAGACCTCCACCTGCTCGTACACACAAAGCAGTAACGGGGATGGCTGCTCTTGTAACCCAGTTAAAACTGTGATAGAGCTGGCTCCGGAATGCTTGCTATCAGAACTTAGGAAAGCAACAACTGCAGAGCTAGAAAGGGACAGTAAAGTGCAAAAGAAGTATGGGAAGCGTTAACTGTTTCTCTAAGCACTATGAATCATAATGCATTTCCATATGTCCCAAAGATACAGCTAAGCCCTTTTTCCAGCACAAACCTTGGGAAAGCAAACCTGCTGACTGTAATTAAAAAGCAGGTTTTGCAGTCAGGTTTGCTGCAACAGAAAAGCAATGTACAATAGCCTTGTTTCACAGATTGCATCCTCGGGGTCCTATATAATGAGAGCAACAATTCCACTGTGCTTTGCAGAACACAGCAGTGTCAAAGCCACTGCCAGAGGACTACAAACAGTCCTTGACGGTGAGAGCACCGTGAGGAGCACAGAGCCAGCTACCGCGGGTCACCGAGCACTGACACGGGAAACAGTACTGTGGCTTTTCCACAGGATAGGCATGTGTGACACAAACATTATTCTGAATGCAAGGGAGCTGTCAAGGTGTATTATAACAGAATATCTTTCAGAGAAGTGAAGTGGTGAAGAGTTTAACAAAGAAAGGTGACACATACACCTAAAGAGAAGTCACTGATACAGACCAACAAGAGCCTTTGTTTTCTCCTCTTCCATTTCTACACAAAGCCCAGAAGCCCAACAGTTCACTACTATGAAGAGGTCACACCTGGCCTCTCACAAGGCTTACACATCTTCAGGCCACACAGTCCCAACCTCCTCCTTTCCCACTCCAAGCTGACCAAACTGTCCATCAGAGCAGCTGGTTTTGGTATCGGAGCTTTCCAAAACTAGGCGACAGAAAGCCCTCAGTTTCCTATACCTGCTGCTGCAACTTCTCCAACCGCTGCTGAGATCACAATATAGCAGAAATCAATACCAGACCATAGACTCTTGCCACCCTAGTATAAAATCCATCACAAAGGAGGGGAGGGGGAAACCCCCACCAGATATTGAACACAGAAAAAAAGGTTTAATTCATAGTACAATCAGGCTCTGAAGGTGTAATCCAGTGTGACTCTAACCTAGCAGCCTGAGTATTTGCTTAAGAATTTACCTGTGGTCAGAAGCTTGCAGCTCTGCTCTCCCATAGTACATCAAGGCTCCAGGGGTCCAGGTGTGCCTGACTTTATTTTCAGCATTCAGATCACTGTCTAGAAGATTGATTTCTCCAGCTATGAAGCACAAAACACAAATTAAAACTTGCCCAAAGCTAGCTTCACTAACAGTTAAAAGCTATTTTATTAGGATGTGTTTCATAGACCCTTATAGTGGGTGGGGGGTGGGTTGTTTTTGTTCTTGTATATACCAAAGAAGAACTAAAAGATTTACAAGTCAGGGACTAGGAAAAAAATAGGGAAAGGACAGGGGATGCAACAGAGATTGCTGATCACTAGCATAAGACACCTGCATAACGGTTAACCTGAACATCACTTAGTTAATTACCTGTACAATCTGGGCTGACAGAGTCATATTAGTATTTTTCCTCCTGGCCCACTGCTGAGCATAGAAACAAACACTGTATTTGAAAATACACTGGAATTCTGAATTAATACACAGGGACTAGAGAACTAGTACACCAGAGATGGGAGAAAGCAAACACATGCAAATCCAACCTCTAAATACTTCCTCTGCAATGCATTAAGGTGACAGAAAGTGCTCGAGACGTTATGCTAGAGTGAGGTTTAATATTGCTGTCTGTAACATAAAAGCTTTTAGGCCACTGTTTGGACTAATGGATAACACTCCTTTTTGTGGGGTTGAAAATATCCTCTGTCCTAGAGCAGCAAAAAAGGAGCAAGTCAAAATAGACACACGATGCAGAAGGGCCTTGCCACCAGCAATAAAGGAGAGGAACTCTGGCAGCAAGCTAATTAGGAAACCTCTGCAGGCTGGGAAGGCGGGTGAACGGAGAAGGGCTCCGTTACGTATCCACAGGAACTATCTGTGGGAGGGCTACAAACTAAGGAAGCGAACCTGCCTTGGCCCTTGCAGACCAGCTAGGTGTGTCCTATATTCTGTGTGTTCAACTGATGTCCTCCCAAGGGCAAGCCTTGCCACACAAAATAAGGAATATGCATTGGAGATGGTGAAGGGTTTTCCTTCTCCTAAAAATCACAACAGACAGAGGGCTCTTTTTTAACTTCCTTTTCATGTCTTTTACAGTTTTCTTTCCCAGATAACATCTCTCTATTAATGGTTTAAGTTATTAATTTTCTTCTCTTTTTTTTTTGTTCCTTAAGGAAGAGTGAATAACTCTATATGACATTTGCATGTTCCCTCTGAATGCTCTAGTTTTGCTTTGTGGTTTTTTATACTTAGTGCATCCATGGTATGATTTGGATTTCAAATAGTTCCCAGGCATGTGAAAAATCTAATCTGCAGGCAGGAACCAAACTATTTCTCCAGTGATTACATTTTTAGTATGAATTTGTTTAGATTTTATAAACATCTGAAGATAGATGCACCTGCAGACTGAGGGAATGGTTATGAGAACTGCCCCTAGATACTCAAATAAATACTTCCTGTTATTGTAACTTTCAAATAACAAGTAAAAAACAGCCCTTCTTTTGCAGTGGCCACTCATGATCTCAAAGTACTTTAAAAGCACTGATTAAGGAAATCTCCGTCAATTCCAGAAACTAGCAGGAATGTTCCTAGGACCTACCAAAGCAGAAGGAATTACAGAAAAGCGCTTGCATACTGCCCGACGACAGCAGTTAGATCAATGTAGCTGTTAAAACAGGGGAACTTTATGTGGACTAATGATTCTGTTGGAAAGCAACAGAATAACGTCCAGATCGCTGCAGCTGGATTGTTTTCAGTTCCTCAGCAAGCTCCGGGTACCTACAGGGCACATCTAAAGACAGCTCTCAGCCCTGAACTCCCTAACTCCTCACCACTCACTAGATTAAACCACCTCACGTGGGTTCTGGATGAAATATCAACCAACTTGCAGATACAAAAGGAGGAATAACCCTACGTACCTGTTTTTTCAAAAGGCAGTTTCTTCCGCCACCAAAGCACTCTGTCAGTCCACGCTGGGGTTCTGCACTTATCACTTGTATCGTAAGCCTCTGAGCCAACATCGTACTTGTATGTTGGTCCAAAATTAATAGTCCCTTCATGGAAGTCTTTAAAAATCTATGGAAGGAAAGACCACCTCTTCAACTTACAGATGAGGTAGGTGCCAGCATGACATTATCAATGTTCTTGAAACCAAACAACATTACAATTTAAATAAACTGCTGCATTCAGGTATTACAAACAAGGGTCTGAAAAAGCAAAAACACTCTCTCGAGGAATCAGACCAAGCCAGCATGCTGGTATTCAAGAAAATGAGACACACTGCCTTACTTTCCCACTGGATTTTTGCTGCTGCAGTTGATCAAATTCCAAAAGTGTCTTCCAGTCTTGACGTTTGAGAAAATAGAAGACCTCCTCATATGTTAGATCAATGCGATAATTGAAATCACCACACCAGAAGACATAGTCATGTGAGAACACACTCTGTCCCTAGGTTAGAGGTAGAGAATACTGGTAATGGTAAATCACATTCTTGAAAACACCTTTTAAATGCACTAAAGTGTACAACTTGGTCTCCAAATACTGGACCTACTTGTCCCATTTTATTTATTAAAATCCATCCTAAAAGGGAATGCCCTTTGCATCCCACCGGGCTGGATTTTTCAGATTCTGAGCCCTGTTTCTTGAAGCTGTGTCACAAAGCTGGGAGCCCAGCTTTGCATTCATCAGTTGTCTATCACAAATATTAGAAATTCATGTTTGTTTCCCTAACACATTTTGCACACACATATTTACATAGTCTAAATACAACATAAAATGTGCCTCTGCTGGTACCAAGGCACATTCAGCAACAAAGGTCCTGAGTAAGAACAAGCTCCAAAATTGATCATATGTACATTATAGTTTTCTAAATGTATCAAAATAAAACGTCAATGAAAATTCACTCCGATTCTGTTTAACATCCTATGCTTTAACTAGTATTTACTAACCTGGAAACCTCTAAAATCCAGAGATTCGTACAGGAAATGTTCCAGACCTGTGGCTGTCACAGCACTAGAGGGCACTCTTTATATACATTATACACACAGGGTACATTTAGCTATTGTAAATGTACAAGGTGTAAAATAGTTAATGAGGTATTAGGAGGAAAAACTACCATAAGCACAACTTTATGGTCATTTGGAACAGATATTCTATGCAGGACGTTCAGACTGTCAGTATTAGCTCTTCTATAAAACAACTGATTGATATGCTTCATGTGCCCAGCCTCTGAACCTTGCAAACAGGGAGTTAAAACGTTACGCTCCGCAAGCTAAATGCCATTTGCTGCTGACTAACCAGAATAAACAAACTGGTCCATTCCCTCCCTGGTTTAGGACCTCTCTAGAGAGGTCTGAGACAGAAAGCACTGAGGAAATTAAAGCAACCAACATTACAGGAAGCAAAGCACCGAATCCCATGGGTTATCTGCTGGCCTGAGGAGACAAGTGGGAAGTAAAACACCCCAGTGATTGATTTGACATTGTTTGGGGGAAAAGTTATTCACACAGACCAACAGTGCCTGCTTGCCACCCTCTAGAAAAGCCAGGAGTTGCTTGACAGTGACACATTCATGAGCACACAATGAAGGGAACAGAAAGTACCATATCAGTGATCAAGAACAGATGTATCGTACCCAAGCAGGAGCAGCTAAATCAAAGTACATCTGCACTGAGGAGGATGGATGGTCCTTTAAAACCTGTACTAAGTAGCACCAGCAAGATATATTAATATCATGCTCTCCAGTTACACCAGTCATCTAGGTCTTATCCATGGGGCCTTACAGATTTGTCAGTTAAGTTGCACCTTTCTCAAAGATGGACCTTAAACTTGGCCAAAGGTCAGGACTTTTCAAGCACTGCACCATCTGTATTTCTGGAAAGGCACAGAACTTCTGTAACAAAGTGGAGTCCTGGGTGGTATCTGGCCTCTGTGAAACAGTTTGTTGTTTTTTTGTTTTTTTTTTAATGTTTACCATTTGCTGTTACGCCCATTCTGCATAGCACCCAGATGACTACTTTGCTGACCTGTCATCAAAGACAGCCTGAGACCAGCTTTCATATTGTAAAGACCCAGCCTGTATGTCCAATGTTTTTAGCATACATTTACCTACACTTACCATTGGGAAGCTGAGTTTCTGTGCGATTTCTTTATAGTCGTCATTCCTCTCTTTCACCTGAGTCTGCCCAGCAGTTAAGTGACTGCAGATAAAGCAGAAGCTGGTGCTATAGAACTGAAAACGAATGCTCACTGCCCCTTTGTTTCCAGCTTTTCCTCCCATTCCTGTCTTCACGGAGTCTATGGCTACATCCCTGTATTAAAAAAAAAAAAAAAAAAAAAGAATGAGAAGGAAGTAAAGGGCTGCAGATACAAACATTCAACTAACTCTGAGTGCCACATAAAGGAGATGCCAGTTTACAATGCTTGTCTTCTCCCATCAAGAAAGCTTGCTGCTTTTAGGTATCATCTCTTAGGCTAAGAAATTTCTTGATGATGCTCATGTACTTATGGTTCAAAGTAAGTACAGCAGTAAATAACTAGAACTATCTGAAAGTATTTTACTGCCCTTCTTGTCTTGCTGCATTGTTTGAAAGGGACATTATTTCTGAAATATCGTGAGTTTCTACAGAAAATACTTTAAGTTTACCTCTGCCTCGATCTGTGAAATAGTGGCAATAACTATTTTGGCAATTACATTTCCTTTTACTTCTGAACATACAGATCTATTTTTCAGACAGTCAACAATTTATTTAATGTTACTGTGTATTGAAACCAAACTTCTCAATTGATGCTGGATTTTGCAGTGAGTGAAAGAGCAACAGATCCAAACTCAAAATCGGTGGATACTGGATACGACTATTTATACCCAGTTCTGTACTGATGACAAATTGCTTAGGGCCTCCATGTTGTTAATTACACAGTATTTCAATGTCATGATTAGCACATACTTTATGACAGAAAGATGGCTTGGCAAAGCAGACCACCTGCTCACAGGATAATCTCTCCCAGATAACCAGTCTACTCTAAAACATGCCTGTCTAATCACATAAGTAAATGATGAGATCATTGTTGTGACCAACACCAGCACCACGCATGTCCTTCCCAGTGAGAAAACTACTTTCCAGATAGAAGTCGAGCAGGTCTGGACTAGAACATCACTGGTTTTAGGCAATGGGAAGGCAGAAAACGACTCAGTCTTATCTGAGCTCTTGTCAGGCACTCATAATCTGAATGATGCTGGATGTTACAGTCTCCCTTCCCCCCGCCCTTCATTTTCTTCTCTCTTCCCCTGCACGCTTTTCTTTTTTTTCCTCCCTCTTTATTTTCATCTCTTTTCCAGACTGCAATAAACCATCACAAGACACCCCCAGGGACGCAAAAGAGGACCATTGATGTTTTCTATGAAAAGATGGGTTTAAGCACTCCAAAAGAAGCTCGTGTCATTTCACTCTAAGGAGTTCTCCCTTCCTGCTGCCTGTTCTACCCAACTGCTGACCGGTATTTATCCGATTTACATTCATGGCAAAGGTTGTGTTGAGATAACCCACTGTACATCCAACTGCTTGTATTTCATCAACCCTTTCACGACTGTATAAGCTTCAGCTATTCCCTTGTTTTATTTCTCCCTTTCCTAACTTCTGACCTAATCTCTTCAACCTCTGTGAGCACAAAAGCCTTTTTTTTTTTTCATTTCCACATTTGATTATTTTTGTTTTCCTTTTCTAGACATAGGATAAACTACACAAGCATACAGGTTAGGTTTGATTCCACTCACATAACATGCAGTAGCACATCAGCATTAAATGATGAAACTTTGTCATTAAAATCAAACCCTTCCCCTTCTTCTCTGGAGTTTCAAAGGGCTACATCCACTTCCTAGAGCTCTGGTAACAACAACAGAGCCACAATGCTGTTCTGATTCTGATTTCCATTTAAACCATGTGCTTCCTACTGCATTACTCAACCTGTAAACCAGGTGAAAAATCAAAAGTTGACAGAAACACTTCTCTGGAATGCTTTGTATCAGCAAAAATAATGTGGGTTGTTTTTTTTTTTTTTCCAAATCATGTTTTAGAAAGGTTACTGGGAAGGTAGCAATGTGAGACCATCAGGGTTATCTGGACTGCATTACTCTGTCTAGCCTACAGCAGTTGATATCGCAAAAGCTCTGCATTGATCTTTTCAGTAGATAAAGAGATCAGAGGGAAGAAGGAGGCAGCTTTTGATATCTTAATCACAAAATAGAGCAGCCAAACGGTGCCCCTAATATGGAGTAGAGGGCACTGTTTGGGTCACTCTAGACTATAAGGTCAGACAGATGCCCAAAGACAGTTTTGGCTAATTATTAATTTTCTATCATTTACACTTAGCCTGCATGATTCTTGCCCAGGGCATAGGCACTTTAATGCAGATATCCCTGTGGCTAAGTAAACTTCTAGGGGCAAGAGGAGTCTGGTCAGTCTCCAGGGGCATCCATCAGTGCTAGCAAACTGACGCAGTTCTGCACCCTCCTGACTAGGCACATAGTTCTGGTTCTTGGGACATCTTGGGACACAAACGCTTATAGCCATCAATTCTATAAAATGTCAGGGGGCAAAACTAAGTCTCTTTCCCCCACACACACCCTTTCCCACTACTCTTTTCTGGTCTGGAACCAGCCCTGTTTTCATATGGAAACACTAAGGAGAGGGTTAGAAACTAAATCCTGCCCCTTGGGCAGAGGCAGGCACTTGCCTTCACCTGGTGCTCTAAACACTCTTGGACTAACTAGCTCAGGTCATTCTTTTTCCAGAAAGACAGCACCCAAACAAGGTGTTACCAAAACAAGGTGCATGTGGAGCATATCTGGCTTCTCAGCTGAACTGGAGGAAGATATTGGGGCTGCTCGGCTTTTGCGTGACCCAATAGGATGGACTCCAGACTACTGCTGCCCAGAAACATGTGTGTCTCCCCCACACTGAGATCATGAGTTTGCATGATTCCCACCAAGGTGAAAAATCACTCCCACCCTCTCTGGCCACACTCCAACAGCAAACTGGTAGAAGTTACTGAAGATGGAATACACAGATTGGGGTTTCTGTTTTGTGGGTTTTTTGGTTGGGTTTTGTTGGGTGTTTTATTTACCTGATGAAGGGGACATGATACGGTCGTACAAAGATGAAAAGACAAACACCAACGAGCTGTGCTGATGTAAGCTGAATGTAGCGATGAGTCCTGGAAATAGCTTTTTGAAGCTGCTCTCCCCACATTTTTCTATTTGTTGTACTGGAATAAACATAAAATCATTTAATGGAATCAAACCACACACAGTCAATAAAATGAGCAGATAATCTGTGCCTTAGGTTTACAGACACCCCATCAGGCTGTAGAACCGAAGTGCTGTATGATGCATGGCAGAGACAGATAACAGCTCCTTGTGGGCCAGCCCAGATTTAGCAGGCTCAGTGAGCCCAGGCACAGCACACAGTTATCCTGATTCTGGACATGAGAAGGATATTGCCTATTACGCTTAGCAAGATCCATGCTCGCATGACATTTGGTACCTCCTTTCACTGGGGATAACTAACTGCGAGCTGATAGTAGTAATCATAACCCTAAAACCAAAAATTCACATCAATCCCATGATTTGCAAGACTTCTTATGCTCACAGTAAAGAAATCTTCTCTTGATCTTCTCTGGCTGGGAGGTGACTGGCTACCCACAGCTGTAGGCTGTTCTTAGCTGATGGTTTGCGGGTGGCACATGCACCTTTGCTTCTCTAGATCTAGTTTTTTCTTACCTCCAAAGTCAATTGACACACGCAGAATGCCAGCCCAGCAGCCATGCTAAGCACTGCTATAACTTGTCATTCCCAAAACAGACAAGAAACTGGTCAGCCTCATGAATCAGCACTGGAAACATAATCTTCAGGCTTCCATCACGATTCAGATTCAAAAGGACAAGTACACACAACGACCTACTGTACATGCTGACGTGCCAAGCTCAGCCTTTGCCTTTAACTCCTTCTCTAGCCATAATTTTCACAAATACAATCAGCCACAGCGTCATTTCATTGATTTTAGAATTCCCACATGAATACCAATTTGCTTGCAGTCACTGTTCCCATTCTTCCAACATCAGACAGGGGTTTAAGGACAAGCATTAAATCGACATCAACCCTCAGAGGTCTTTTCTGCCAACATGAAGAGACTCAGAAAGCAGACGTATTCTACCGTACAGAAGTTCACATAGAAATAGCAATTTCAGTACCATCCCACTGACATTTGTTAATGGCAAACAGATTTCCAGCTATGATTATGGGCAACAGACTTGGAAGGAGGTATTCCACACATCTGACCATAAGAGAGAACTATGCTGGAAGCTTTTGTTTGGCTTGTTCCTTTGGGTGATAGGGTGCTCAGTTTGGGTTTGGGTTTATTTGTTTGGTTTGAGTTGTTGTTTGAGTTTTTTATGTTATTTTGGTGGGGTTTTTTTACCTACCTGGCATTCATAATATTTCCTGCACTTAATTCAACCATCTCTTCAAATCCCACTGCAAATATGTCAGGAGGGCAGTTATCATCATCTGTTGGCAAGACAGAAAAGTCATACAAGACTTACTGTTTTGTTGTTTCTTCTAATGACTTCTTCTCTAATTTCTGTCAGAGATCATTCCTGTAGTTCTGTCTTGTGTATCCCCTGCCAAGCTATACATATTCATAGCTCCTTTAATCTAATCTCACAAAACAACCCCTGCAGTTCCTCTGAATTTTTTCCTGCTTTTCGCCCACCAGTTGGTCTCCATCTCTCTTGCAGAAAGCAGTTCAGAACAGAGCATTATTTTGTAGCAATGTTAAGATGAGAAAATATTCAATATTTTCTCTCCCTCACCCCATTCATCACTAAAGCCACAACATCTCACTACCCACCCACCATCTTTCACCCATTCATCATTTTACCCAACATGTTTTTTCTTTTTGACACCGATTCCTATGTCTGAACTTACTGTCCACACACCAGTTTGTCACTTCCACCTCAATGCCTTTAGGAAATTTATTTACTAGTATAATGAAACCTTCAAAGTTTCTGCTTCTTTATTCCAAACCCTTCTTAAATCACCCACACTTAAGGTTAGATTAGGTCACTCTAGAGCGTGGTGCCTGTCCCTTCCCTGGCCCAGGCCTGTGGACGTTACCCTGGTAAAAAAATGAAGATCAAATGTTCTCATGTAAGAGCATGAAGCATATCTGTTGACCCATCAGGTTTGTCCATTGCCTAGAGTGATTTGTTTTTCAAACTGTCACACAGCCAAGGTAACAGTAACTTAATTCAAAATGAAGTCCTAAATAGTAAACAACCGTAGGAACCTCAATCAGATCTGCCTCGGAAAATAAGAATGTAAAGAGAAGTAAAATATGCAGCAGCTCTCTGCAGACACAAGGGTGAAACTAGCACGCAACGGCGAGCCTCCTTTGCTGGCACTGTCGCAGGCTTATTTACCGTTAACAGTTTTGGACATTTGCCTTTGAGCACGTACCCATCTGTGTGGACACTGCACTGCCACTGCCACAAACACAGACATCTGTGTGGTCATACCCTAGCTCTGCCCATTCTCATATCTCAGCTCTCTTCCAGAAGCTGCTTAGTCCTATCATGTTAAGGTTGCCCATACCACGAAGTCCTGCTCCTCTGACTCTCTCAGGGGAAGGCCTAGCAAGGCTTGCAAATGACAGGCGCCCAACAGATTTTACTATCATGGCCATAGTCCCGGGTTAACACATCTAAAGAGGTCCAGTCTGTTTCAGGAACAACTGTCCACCCAAGCAGCTCAGAGTACAGCAGTCTGCATCTAATCACACATCTATGCACTCAAACACTAAGGCTTCAAACCAGACAACTTGTATAAATAGACAAGGATTTGAGGACTGGATTGCTGAGCTTCAAGGTTAGACACAGGATTATCCCTGTGTCACCTGCAGGAAGCTAAATGCTCCACCATAACAACGGAAGCACAGATTTTGCCAGTTTTGCATCCACTCAATTTTTAAATGACAAAACATTCACCTTTCATTTTTCTTAATAAAATATGTAAATCAATGACAACACCTGACCCTGTTCTGTAAATACAACAAGAAATTCAGCAGACAATTCAAGTAAGCCACAAGCACAAGAGCATTCCATACAGTTTAAAAAAAAAAGGAAATCGCCATCAACGAAATACATCTTTTTGTCTGCAGGCTCCGATAGGAACATTTCCTGGCAAAGAGTCCAGACTGTACAGATGTACTTAGCTCTAGAAAAACACCAAGGAGACCTTCTGAGGGCACCTAAGCATGTTGCCCCTGCTCACAATGAAGAACAAAGAAGAGAGATAAAGAAGGAGAAAATGAAATATGGGATGTAGAATAGGCAGACAGAGCCTGAGAGAGACCTCTGAATTCTGACCTGCTGAAGGTTCAAAGCAGCTACATGGTATGAACTCAGGAGTTGCTCCGTCAGGAGCCCTTCAATCACCATTCCACTGCTGCAGGGAGGCAGCACAAGTCTACATGCAACTGAATACACCCCTAAGAACTGACAGAAAAATGCCCTCCAAGATGCTCTGCCTTTGGAAGCAACAGCTGTTCAAATCTTGTGTCCCAAGCCTCTGTCTCTATGGAAGCCAGGAAATACTGCTTACACATTTTGAGTGTGAAGTCTTACCCTGAAATTCAGAGACTCCCGAGAGCTTGGGAGAATCCAGCAGCCAGTCTGTCAGCTCGCTGGTCCCCAGGATGTTGCTCCGAAACTGCTTTCCCCCATTCACATTCCAGGTCCCCGTGGCAACACGAACACGCTTGAAGCTTGTGAATTCAAACTGCCGCTCTGACATGGCCTTCAAAATACTTGGAGTTACTAACAGAAGAGGAGGAAGAGGGTGTGTAAAAGAACAGAAAGCACACAGACCACAGCAACAGTCACTGTGAAATAATGACGTTACCCCAGCGGCAGTAACACAAAAGCTAAGGAATAACTCCAATGTCAATAACTACAAGCTAAGTGGGGTTGATATCAGCAATTTCTTTTCCAGAAACCAGGAACTCTTTGGAAGCTTGTCAAGTGTCACATAAAGGGTAAGACTCTGATGTGTAGCTGAGGGGGACCCTCCCTTTGAGTCATGGGTGCAATGAGTGCAATTCCCACGTGAAGGGATGGTCACTCTATTTCATCATGTTTTCCTGCACTCCAACTAATAAGCAAACAAATTGTTTTTCCTCCTTTGTACTTTCAATTTTTGCCTGCCGCTATCAAACGTCACAAGTATGACTTAAGCCCTAGAGTTTAGAGTGTGGAGGGGAAAGTGGAGAGCAGCACAAATCTCACATCATGTCCAATCTAGCGCTGCTGTGGCTCTCTAGACCTCTCAGAACTCCTCACAGGCAACTGCTATATTCACTTTTTTTTGGATGAGTATAGAAAACTGGCAGTGTGCTTTTTTTCATGTGGGTAACTGAGATATCCTTAGTCTTTAACTACCTGATTTGCACTGGCAGTCAGGCACCTGTATTTTCCTTGTGGTTCATATCAGAGAACAGCCCCAGGATTGAAGTGGTGCTGATAGCTCAAGTCTATCCTACTAAAATCCAGGGCTTCTCTGGAGCAAACTGACTATGTGATACTGCTGGTGGGTGCAATTATCCTGTATTTTGCCCACAAGTGTCTTCCCAGAGAGCACCAAGTTGGTTTACTCCAGATGAGTGCAGACAAATGTAAATATGTTATAGACTATCACAGACCTAGAGCAAAGCAGGGAATGAAACAACATAACATGAATGTGCCTTTAAAGATCCAAATGGCTAAAAGCATGTACAAACTGCAAGGCAAAAATAAGGAGATAAAAACTCTGAGCTCAGGAGACTTCCTCAAGACAAACTCAGACAGGACATGACAGAGAATATAGCCCTGAAATCTTTCCCTCTGGTCCAACTCCTCTGAACAGTCAGAGCAGATCATCATCAAAGAGCAGACAAACATACTCAGAAGTCCAAAACAAAATACAAAAAAATAAGCAGAGTGGAATTAAGTCACAGAGACCTGTGATACGGTCACTTCAAAGCACTGTTTTAAACAACAGATTTGTGCAAATTTTGTAGCTTATATATTTTTTCAAAAGGGTGCAATTGCTTATGTTTGACAGCTAAAAACAGACACGAAAAGTGAAGGGTTTACCCAGAAGTGCAGTGTGGTCCATAAGCATCTTGCCTTTGTCTGCATATTCCTCGCTGAAGAAGTCACCCATGAGCAGCAACTGGATGGCTTCCTGCTTTACGGCATCAAAGAAATTTGACTGAATGGTGCGAGAGACAGACCGTGCACTATCCTTGAGTTTGCCAACCTACATCAGACAGGAATCATCAGTGTGAGTGTCACTGAAGAGTAAATCAGACATCTTCCTTTACCTGTAAATACAGTTTTGCCATTTTTCTTTACCTTGTGTTTTCCCTCAAGGGCACGACTGCCAGTAAACACTCTGCTCAGATTATGACCGTTGAGAGTCCACATCACTTTGTAGGATTCCACAAAGCGCTCGACTACAGATTTAGAGTTCAACCCAAGGCTCTCTAATTGAGCAAGCAGGATCTGGATTAGGTGCAGAAGGAGAAAAAAAAACATTGTTCTTAAGTGTACTGAAGTGCTTTTAACCCTCAGTTTAACTATTCCAGCCAACCCATTCTATAACACAAAGCTGACGAGACAGACTTGTAAAGCTAAGGCTGATTCCCTCTGTGCTGTGTTTCCCATGGAACAGACAATGTATGCAGCACCAGCATCCACAAAAGGTCCTCTGACAAACTCACCTCCAGCGCAATGAAGGACTGTACGCTGTTAGTACGATCCAGGCAGTCCAAACAGTTCATTCGAAAAGTACCTGTCTGCAGACTTTGGTATGCAAACACAAGAAGGGCGAGGAAAAAAAGGTGTATTTTAGAATAACATTGGTTGAACAAGATCATCATATGTGCAGCCTCGATATACCCACCCATACTTTGATGGTGCAAGCACACTGTGCACAGTCTATTCCATTCACGTCTCACAACGTGACTACAACTGCCACACTGCATTAGCAAACCCACACACTGGTAATTTTGCAGATTCCAAACAATGGAGATGCAGTTAAGCCAATAATCTATTTAACACTGAGACTACATTTTGTTTCAAAATTGTATTCCAAGATGGCCATTTACACTCGTGGCCCAAACACAGCAATAAACCTGGGAAGGCCAGGGCAGGAGGTGCCTGGCTATGCTGGGACAGGGGGGCACGGACACTCACCGTGGACTTACATTCTCGCCCTTTGTGAAGATTCCAAAGTCTTCCCAGTGCAATTTCAGCTGAGGCCTCAGCAAATTTTCCAGTTTCTCAGTTTTCCCACCTTTTGCAAATTGGTGGTAGTCAAAGTTTATCATGGGAGTGTCTGCTGCATGGGAAGAGGCCCATAGCAGTTTCTGTTTAAATGGAGAATCAAAGAAAACAAATCCTGCTCAAGCCACAATGCAAGGATTGATACCAGCATGTTTTTAGCATTCCCAAACTTTGACTGTTTATCACATTTTTAATACTAAGAAGTTTGTAGGGAATTTTGAAAGGCCAAGCACGTAAAAAGCAACCGCTGTTCCATATTTGTTGGCTTCATAAAAGAAAACTGCCTTGACAGACCCCAACTTTTCTGCAGGGCAACTCAAAACTGTAACTGCAAAGCATACATCAGAATTGCTGTTGTCTGCACCTTGCCTAGTGCCAGCGCTGCAGCTGTGGGCTGCTACTTCTGTGTGCGTGAGGGTGTGCGGCAACAGCCATGCTCTGGGCAGGCTCAGGACTGGGACCCTGCTGGGAAGGGTGTCCAGGGCTGCTCAAGGTAGGTAGAAGAGCATAACAGTGCATGGGTGTATTTTTTTAACCATTCCCAAAGTGCCAAGACATGGGAAAACGTGGCCCTACATTTAAGTAGAGGGTGCCTGGGGAGGAAGTAAGTAAGAAAGAAATTATGTCACTGGAAAGATAATGTAAAATGTCTGCGGTAAGCCGCAAAGAAGAGACACAACTAGTCTCACCATTCCATCTCCAATTTCCATGACCTCACACACATTTCCATGACTACAAATTTCATTAGTGTATCTGTAACAGATACGACGATAGTACATCCTGCTCTCCACGGCAAAGCCAAAGAGAACTGCTGCATTAATTCCAACTACGCCAGCCTTTGTCTATTCCCTCCCTCCTGCTCTCTCTCATCTCAAGAGACAGATGCTTTTTTCCACTTAGACTGCAACACAAAACTGAACAAATGATTCTTCTCTTACAGTAAAAGTGCACATGTACTTGCTACACCCGCATAATTGTATTAAGAAAGCCATTGATTCTTTCCTGCAGAAACAAATTTGAAGGTGTTGCACAGGGTTTGCAGAGAGATGTGCAGAATAAATTTCATTCCTGTTAGAAAAGCCAAGACACTTGGTGTCCGCTCCTCTGTGGTCAACACCTCAACTTGCCTTTACAGCAGCCAGTACTAGTAATGCACTTAAGTGTGACATTTACCCACTGCCGCAGTGGAAAATCATTGTCAGAGTATTCTTAACTACACTACAGCCCTGCTTTTACTGCAAACATCATTACCTCTATTATAGGGAATTCTTATGAGAGTGACAGCATTACTGGAAACAGTATTGATTTTTGGTCTGGTAAGAGCTGATTCAGGTAACAGCTGGAGGTAAGTTGGTCATTTAGAATTTTTCATTTGTTCCCATGGAATAAATGAATGGAGCAGAGATGTTCTAATCAAGGAAACCCATCAGCAGTAATTACAAGAATATTTTTAACAAGCTCTGATAAGAATTACTAAAACTGCAACAAGAATTGTGAGAAGTGGAAGGAATGCAGGCAAAGGAACTTGGAGAAGCAAAGAAATAAGCTAATAACAGAAAAGGAAAAGAAAGTTTACATTCTTAATCATTCCTCTACTTCTTTTTTTTTACTTTGATTTTTAAAGGGCACGAATTAAAAATAACAACTTAATCTTTTCAAGCATCCATTTAATAGAACACAAAGGCAAGTAAAAGACCAAGAGGTGCTTGTTTTGAATGGCTACAAGACTTCATTTTCCAGGGCTGTCAGATGAAATTCTTTCAGCTCAGAGTGCTTTCACAACTTATTTATTTTGTAATGCAGGAATAAAGTTTAACAATTTAAACAAAGGTCTTAATTTAAATCAAATTAACAAATGCAAGGTATTTATTCTAAAGTTGCTGTTTTTCACTTAATTTCTGTTTGTATGATACTGGCCAGAACATCAGCCTTCAAGAATTTGAGAGTTTGATAAAATACCAATATTATATTCACAAGAAAAGTCCGACTTGTATCCTTGTAAGTTATGCGAGCGTTTCAGAAGTGATTATCTCTTACCCTTAAACTTAAATATTTTTGCAAAATAAATTATAAAAGCAATTTTAAAGATAGGGTAACCAAGAGACCATAGGTACTTAGCTGTGTCATGCAGAAATTCAGTAAGAAGCTGAAAACAGATGCTAGGACCAGACTACACTTCTGCATCTTACTCACTGCCTTGCAAGCTTTAGTCATAATCACTTTATTTGGCCATATTCTGTATGGGGGAGACTTACACTTGGTTACTTTCCACTGAGGAAGATGATAGACCTCCCCAACTCTTTTGGAGGAGGAAGAAAGGGTCACACAGAAAAACTTCCAATAAACTCCAGATACATCTTGTCTCAAGTATATTATTCCAACAGAGGGGAAACAAATCAGAAACTATCAGAAATTATTGTTTACTTACAAATTTAATTTTGCTTTATTTCACACAGTAAGTATTTTAGCTCAGAACTGTTGCACTATTCTTTACCAGTGATAAATACGTAACACTAGTGATGTGTACATAAACCATTCTTCATGTTATTCATAGGAAGATACACTCCAAAGTATCTGTGTCAGATTTCTAAAGCAACAGACACTTAGGAGGCAGAATTCCATCAACCTCCAGCCAGATTCAGGCAGCTACTGCACTGCTGCAAATCCTGCTCAGTGCCAATCTGGGGCTTCCAGCACACTTTAGCTTTACCAATCTGGCCATGAGAATACTGTGCTGGAACTCAGCATAGTGGTGCTCTCAGGTATTAATTGTGCCTAAGGACATTCAGGGGACATTCAGGGGGCAGGAAAACCTCTATTCATAAACCAGACTGTTATGTGGTGCTCAGACAGCCAATTCCTATCACAATTGGTGCAAGACAGCTATTTCCCATGACAATCAGAGGAAGACAGCTAGCTTACGCTCAGTGAGTCAGGGTCTGGGCCTGGCCCCCAAGCAGTTCCGGCATTCCAATGAGGTACCTGACTGCAGAGGTTACTGCATACGTGACTACACGCTATGACAGAGCTGACTACGATTAATTTTTTCAAAGGTAAATTACAGCATTGCTCTTTTAAAGTAGAGAGTGTAAGTATAAACACGTGAAGAAGCAGGAAGGCAGTGCTGGAAATTCGGCCATGAGACTATGAAACACCACTCTCTCAGTAAGTAACATCCAGTAAAAACACAACATCATTTCCCAAGATGTACCATTCATCACCTACTGGGCCAGAAGGGAAACAGAAGAACACAGAGGCTCAGGGGAAATCAGCAGTTAAAAAAAAAAAGGTATTGTTTTTACCTTAAAAGCTCTATTGAGCACCTCCTCCCCTCCTCTGCTTCCCAACAGGTTAACAATCACTTGTTTTCCATACTGCTCTTTCAGAAGCATCATATGCCTGCAGTAAAAGTAATCATAATATGAGGTACTAAACAAAACCGTGTCATGTCGCCTATGACTTTTTTCAGAATACCAAAGTAGAAATCACTGTTTTTTCCATCAGGCTGAAAGTTTCAGCCACAGCAGCTACAGACATGCTCCTCAGTTCCCTTGCAGTCAATTATTAAAGTGCAAATGGTGAAAGTATGCAATTAATGGACACAATATTTTGTACCAAACGCAAAGAATTAGCATCTTAGGGCCCCAGGTATTTTATGTCACTTTTAGCTTTGATAATGCCCTTTGTATGCTCTCACCTCTTGGCTGTCAGCCTGGGAACTACATAGGGAAGACAAGAAAAGCGGAAAACTTATTACACTTCAACAGGAATTGCCCAGCATCTTGCAGGGCTGAGACTACAAGAGGCAGCCATAGAGCCTAGGATTCCAGTGCCACAACCAGAGAGGCACAAACACACATCACAGGCAACAGAGTTCAAATGTCACTGAGCTACTGCAGCATTGAGACATTCACTCTCAACTTAATTACATTAAGCAGGAAGGTTAGTAGTCATAAGAACTGCTGCACTGGGTCAGACCCAAGATCCTTTTAGCCAAGCAGACTGGCCCAGATCCTTCAGGAAAAACACAAAATAGGACGAGTGCACGTGTGTGGTGGGGCTGGGAAAAGGTGCTTGGGATATATCTCCAACTTCTCAAGGTCTGACATTTAGGGACTCTCAAGTCAAAAGCAGACTTGCAGAGGCACCCATTCTCTCCTCAATACATTTGGGGTTTTTTTCAAGTTGGGATGCATCTGCTGCAGGAGCTGTGCTGGCTCATCAAGAAACAATTAGATCTTGAAGCCATCTTCCATCATGCACTAACAGCGCTGCAGTAGTTAGTACTTAAGAGGAAGCTGGAACTAGACAAGAAAAATAAAACACTCAGACAAATGAAAAGCTGTTCCATGCTGCAAAGCAGCATGGAATGGCAAGTGTCAGAGAAACAGCAAGTACACACCTTCTGGCACGCATGTCCTATAACCAGGAAAAAATCACACAGAAAACCATGGAAAGGGAGAAAGCAAAGGAAAAGTTATCAGCACGGCCTTGAAGAAACATGGCTAAATATCTTTTCCGGTGTTATTTATGTTTCTGATTCTCAACCAGTTCTCTGAATGCCAACTCTTCCCATAGTTTTGCACCTCTCTGATACCAGCAGCCAGGTCTTACTTCTCCACCAACGTTGCTTCCTTACAATAGGTAAGGAAAGTCACCTGCTTGAGTACTATAAGCAGACGTCTTTGAGGATTTCACAGGGAAATGGAATGAAAAAGATCCACTAACAAGATTACCATTCGATTCCAACAGTGCCTTCTCAATACATTTAACCTGTTGTTAAATGCAACACACTAATACACTCTAAACACTCTCAGGAAAGTTGTAGCAGGTTGTTAATTGGCATCTTTTCTATATAAACAGTCACTTAATCCTTACCCATTTTCAAAGGACTTTCTTTTGCAGATCTGTAAGCAGAGATATCCCTACCTTCACCTAACCTAAAGGTTTTACTGTACACAAAGTAAAGAAGGCACAGTATAAGTTGATCCTCATGTTCATGTTTCTTACAAGAAAGCCGTTTGCATTGGGGCAGACAGAAAAGATTCTCTGGGCTAACTGTTCTTACGGAGTTCTTTCTTGCTGAGCTCCACTAAATTTCTTGGGCAGCACAAGAAAATGCTTGAGTAGGTTACTGTTTTCTTCTTATGTGGAATACAAACCTCTAAGTTGGAGGTTTAGGGCCACTGGCAGGGCAAGTTATTACAACACCAGATGACCACAAGACCATGAGTCTAAAAGGCACTTAAATTCAGATTTAAGAGCCCTAAAAGGCTTGGAGAATGTAGGCTAAGGCCCTTCGGAGCAGTGATTGCTATGGTGCATAGTCCCTTTAGATTCTAAACCCTGTTTGGGGTCCTCAGTGCTGCAAAACTATTAATAGTCACTAATGTCGTGTTTGCTAACAGTTGCAGTAAATGAAATCGAGGGATTAAGAGTCCTTACCAAAAACAACACAAACTCTTATTTGCCAAAACCAAACCAAAGCAGAAAGTAATCACATGATTACTTGCAGGTTTTCAACACTTGCAGGTTGAAAATTTCCCACAGGACAAATTCTTCATGTCCTTTTTAGGCAACATTCCCACTACTATCCACAGGAATTTGCCCTTAAAGTCTGGCACTTCATAATCAGGCGTTCAAAGGAATCAAGCTACTGTATGGCTTTTTTTTACAGTTTCCAGCTGACAAGCAGAGGTTAATGGTTTAAAAGGGTTTACAAGCCAGTCTTTGGGTAAAATAGAAAAGAATCAGCATAATAGGATCACACAACACTGACCATAGAATAATATACAGTGATTTCTGTATAGCTGCAAAACAATGAGGAGAAAAATAAATCCAGAAAGTAGTGGAAGCCGTGTTTGATTTAAATTACACAGGTTGCAGTGGTAAAGAACATGTTCTGTGTACCTTCGGTGTAAAATTACATTTGTTGGGCCACAAAGAGTTACACAGACCTTCCTTTTCCATATAACTCAGTATTTCTTAGCTTTTACAGAAACAAGCCAGGAAACCAATCTATGTCAATTACTATTTAAAACAGAAAGGAAACAAATTTAAAAAAAAAATTAAAAAGTTAATAAATTAAGTAAACTCATTTAAGAATCCAGAACATATGGGAGCTTGGCTACATCATCTGAGAGATGTTCCACTAAGAGGTTTCACTGGGTGTTTCCTATCTCTCCAGATTTACTAGGAAGGCATAAAGTTGTGGAACCCTGGTTAAATGTAGGTTGATGGTGTTATTGCCAAAGTGGCATGAAGCTTACCTGTCAAAGGCAGGAGCATTAGCTTCCAAACCTCTGTTAAGCTTTAGATGATGAGAACCCACCTAAAACAAAATATTGGAAGGATAAGAGAAAGAGAAATAACCTCTTAAACTACTAGAGTCCTAAATCACTAGATGTCTCCCTTTTTCCTTCAGAGAAAAACATCTCTTTAACAGCACCAGACACCTCCTAACAGACTCCACACACCCCCACAGATAATAGCCTTAATACAAAAGCCACAGCTTTTATTAGACAATAACATTTACAACTGCAAGTGAAAACACAATTATCATTAAGCAAAGGGGTACCTACATATCTTTTTATGGCCAAACAAATCACATTCCTTTGCCAACTTCATCTAGCAAATATCCCACACTGCCTCATGACTATGCTGTGCCCAGCATTCTTCCTGCCCTTCCTTCGTTAGAAAGGGCTGCACTTATGCCAGTTCCATGGGCTGTGTGTCCCAAGTTCTTTCCTCTTTCATTATTTACACAAGCTACAAAGCGTAAGACCAGTCCTTTGAAACTATGAAGGATGAAATCCTGTGCCATTAATCCAACAGGACTTTTAATATGGATGTCAACAATGGTAGCCTCAAGCTCCTTTTGAATGCTAGCGAGTTAGTAGCATGCAAAAGGCTTCTTTACTCTCCAAAATCTATGCTGCTTGTTATTTATAGGATCATGCACTGTTTCCTGTGCTTTATCATCTTTCTTTGTTTTTTACAAAGTTTGTTTCTGAAATTCTTTCTAGCACCGCTGCCAGCACACACACATCCAAGGAATAAGAGTTATGATTATTCACCAACATAAGTGAAAGCTGAATAATCCAATCCACGTTAGGCAAAAAAGCAGACTGTGTCCCTGCTAGAAAGATGAAAACTCTGTTTAACTAGAGATTCTACCCACTAGCCAGAAATACATGGGGGAAAAGCTCTACGGATTCATAACACAGAACAAGAGTGCTCGACACAGCTACACCACTGGCCAGACACGTGCACACCAATATGCCAGACGTGCTTTAAAGAAGAAGCAAGTATTGCACTGGATGATGCTAACAGACAGCACAGATCCTTTAGTTGTCTTCTTTTTAGTTCCAAATAGTTCCATTAGTCCTGTACGGTTACCTAGGTGCTAGACTTAGTGACTAAAAAAAGTATCAAAAAACAATCAAAAAAGGGAGCTACAATATGTGGACTCGCTAATAAGGAGTCAGGATGGCCGAGCGGTCTAAGGCGCTGCGTTCAGGTCGCAGTCTCCCCTGGAGGCGTGGGTTCGAATCCCACTCCTGACATCTCCTTAACCTGGACAGGTTGTGTCAATGGGCAGAAGCCAGCATTGCTGGGTCCTGCACTTTTGTCATAGCAAAGCCAGGCTACAGTCTTGGCTGGAAAGCTCTTCAGAGGAAAAGGATCTGGGGGGCATTCGCCTGAACATGTGCCAGCAGAGTGTCCAGGTGGAGGTGGCCAAGAAGGCCAGTGGCATCCTGGCTCGTGTGTGTCAGGAATAGCTTAGCCAGCAGGACCAGGCTGAGGACCATCCCCCTGTACCCAACTCTGGTGAGGTCACAGCTCGAATACTGTGTTCAGTTTTGGGCCCCTCAATACAAGACAGACATCTGTAGTGTGCCCAGAAGGGCAACAAAGCTGGGTAAAGGTCTGGAATACAAATCTTATGAGGAGCAGCTGAGGGAACTGGGACTGTTTAGTCTGGAGGAGACCCGGGGGAGACCTTACTGCCCTCTACAACTACCTGGTGATGTGGTGAGCTGAGTGTCAGCCTCTTCTTGCAGATAAATAGCGACAGGGCAAGAGGGAATGGCTGCAA
This sequence comes from Heliornis fulica, assembly GCA_013399135.1. Classification (NCBI taxonomy): domain Eukaryota; kingdom Metazoa; phylum Chordata; class Aves; order Gruiformes; family Heliornithidae; genus Heliornis; species Heliornis fulica. The sequence continues at coordinate 672,774 of VXBZ01012067.1, read as the reverse complement.
GTTGCACCAGAGGAGGCTCAGGTAAATTACAAGAAATTTCTTCTCAGAGGAGTGGTTAGGCATTGGAATGGGTTGTCCAGGGAGGTGGTGGAGTCACTGTCCCTCAGGGTGTTTAAGGAAGGGTTGGATGAGGTACGTGAGGACATGGTTTAGTAAGTAGTATAGGTGGTAGGGAGATGGTTGGACTGGATGATCCTGGAGGTCTTTTCCAACCTTAATGATTCTATGTTTCTACTAATAGGTATGCATGTATGTGCTTACTTGCTCCAGGTGCTTACGCCTCTATGCAGAGAACACAAAGAGTGTTACAGTTATATACAGTTAAAAGATAAAGTCACAGATCATGTATAAGCCGCTAGGCTTAATGCAATAATCTGATGAAACCCTACATCTCTGCCTTGCTGAAGATCACATTAGATCATCATCACCCTTTTGACTGAAATCTAGCAAACACACCATCCAGACATTATGCTTTGTTTGAAGGTAACATGCTCCTACAGAGCTCCTAGTATCCCTACATACTCTAGCTTTATCATGGAGGTCAGTACCATCAAGCCAACTGGGCATTTCAGAAGGAAAGGTTATTACAAACCAAACTGAAAGTGTTCTAAAGATAGTGTAAACTTCAGTTTAGGATAGCAGGACACAATCCCTTACAAACAGTTCCCTGTAGAGGCACATGACCACAAGTTACACTTTAGTTAACTACGGCCATTTACTTGGCTTAGTTCTGTTTATCTAAAGATGTAAAATTTCCCATAAAGTAAACCTAAAACAAAAGAGCTCAGCATTTCCATGGAATAAGCTCTGCAGCTCATTAAAAAAAACAAACCACTAAAAAAAGCCCCAACATTTTTAATCTAACTTCTAAATTCTAAGCAGCAAGAAAGGTAAAGAAGATAGGCTGTTTGATTATTTGTTTACCTGAAGCCCCGGTTGCTCCCAAAACAGCGGAACAGATCCTCTGATCTGCACAAAGGAAGAGACGTCATCATCCAAGTAAATTGTCTGCAAAAATAAAGGGAATGAGTTCTGCAGTTAGATCTATCAATGTGTGACCCCTTCATCAGGTGACAGTTTAAGACACTGAACTCAAAGGGTAAAATGTAAACAGTGTATCTCATCGTATCCACTTACTGCTCAGCCATTTTTCCATAGTCTCACAGACAGCGGAACAAAGCACAACGTATTCGCTTTCATGTCATCTTAGCAGATTCAATTTACTACTCACCAGAAATGAGAGAAAATTTCAAACGCCACCACTGGCAAGAAGGAAGGAATCTCTCATCCACAGTGAAGATGGATTTGATCTACTGGTGGAGACACTCAGGAAGACCAGCCATATACTGTCCCTCTGTCTCGCTCACAAAATTTAACTGTGCAAAATGTCATTGCTCCTTGTGACTGATGATGGGTAATGTCAGGTGTGGGATAAGCTTACCTCCTGCTTTATTTACTATTTTTTATTCCGATGCATGTTATGCCTTGTCAGTGTCCAAATAAATCTCAGTGCAAACGGCAGCTCTGCCACTCCCACACCCCGATGCAGCAAACAGCACACGATCTAGTTTTCTTTTCCAGGAAGCTTACAGTGCGAGGCTCCAGACCCCTGCCTTCCTTCCCCGATCACACCTCCAACTCCCCCTTCACCTTTGTGATCACCGCCAACAAACAGGTCTTGGGTCAAATCGATGCAATGTACAAAGACCGGTACCCCCTTTTACCGCCCCCCTTCACCAGCCCCCCGAGCTGGTTAACATAGCACAAAAGGTACTATCTTCAGATTGAGAACGACCACAGAACAACTGTGCAAAGCCTGGCTCACTCCCCTGGCCTATACTTAGCAGTGGAATCCTGGCTGGTTTCCACAGGGGATACATGATACACATGATACACATCTCTGTTATCCCATGCATGACAATGAGTCTTCTGTGGTCTGCAGAGGACCAGTATCCATACCGATCATCCAGGTAGCTGCTCTAACCGCATCATAACATCTAGCACAACTGCTACCAGCTGGCTAGTAGCTCCCCAAATAGACAAGAACGTGAAAATGGGTTACTGTACAACTTTAATGTGGCTTGTGCTTTTGGATTTGCCACTAGACGTGCTGGCTGTGTGGCTCAGGTGAAATGCCTTCATTTGCCTTGAACTCTCATCTTGATAATCAATACCAGTGCACAATTGTTTAGAGGAACACATGTGCAAAGATCTAAGTATAGATACACCACAGAGATATGCATTTAAATATTATGTCACCAGTTTTATCTAGCTGATATTTACAGTTTTTTTGCAGACCACTTGCAACTATCCCCATTTCACTAAGATGAAAGATCCAAGTGGCTTCATCAGGGACACAATGTCAGTATTAGAACAAAAGCTAGCCCAGTTGTAGTACAAAAGTGTCTGTTTCCATGATTTTAGCCTCACACCAGTGAGTGGAGAACCCTTCTCTGTTGCACCTCATCCTAGCACAAACCCCTGCAAGAGAGAGTGTTGCTCAAAGAGGCTTCCTTGTAAGGCTTGCCCTCACAGCTTGAGAAACGTGGCTCTAAAAGCACTCTCCCAGGAAAGTCTTCTAATGATTGCTGGCACCCAAGTGCAAGAGCTAATTGCCATGGCAACCCAGTGATGCACCTGTCTCACTTCTGTGCTCATAAGAGTTTTCTCTGCAGTTGGCCTACAGGAGGAGTGAGCAGGCCCACCTTCTTCCTTTTTATCATATCCTCCCTCAGACAGGTTGTACCACGATGAGTCAGTGAGTTCTAAACACTGAATCATCTTTTCATGCACACTCATGGACCCAGAGGAGCCTAATCAAATGTAAAGCAAATTTGTGTAGCTCCACTGATAGCTCCAGCATTATCCTGACTCATACTAAATGAAGATCAAGCCCTGAATCTTGAGTACCATCATGAAAAAAAGACATGCAGGAAAACCAGGTGATCAGGACCAGTCAGCACGAGTTTATGAAAGGCAGATCATGCTTGACCAACCTGATCTCCTATGACAAGGTGACCTGCTCAGTGGATGAGGGCAAGGCTGGGGATGTAGTCTACCTGAAGACTTTACTTAAGTCCAACACCGTACCCCACAGCATCCTCCTAGAGAAACACCCTGCTCATGGGTTAGATGGGTACACTCTTCACTGGGTTAAAAATTGGCTGGGAGGTGGGAGAGTTGTGATGAATGATGTTAAATCCAGCTGGTGACAGGTCACAAGTGGTGTTCCCCAGGGCTTGGTGCCAGGGCCAGTTCTGTTTAGCAACTTCATTAATGTTCTGGATGAGGGGATCAAGTGCACCCTCAGTAAGTTTGTCGACAACACCAAATTACGTGTCAATCTGCTGGAAGGCAGGAAGGCCTTACAAAGGGACCTGGACAGGCTGGATCCATGGGCAGAGGCCAACCTTACGGGTTCAACAAGGCCAAGTGCCAGGCCCTGCACTTTGGTCACAATAACCCCAGGCTTGGGGCAGAGTGGCTGGAGAGCTCCCTGGAGGAGAAGAGCCTGGGGTTGTTAGTTGACAGCTGGCTGGACATGAGCTGGCACTGTGCCTGGGTGGCCAAGAAGGCCAACAGCATCCTGGCCTGTATCAGGAACAGTGTGACCAGCAGGAGTAGGGAAGTGACTGTCCCGTTGTACTCAGCTGTGGTGAGGCCACACCTCGAGTGCACGGTGCAGTTTTAGGCCCCTCATTACAAGAAGGATATTGAAATGCTGAAGTGTGTCCAGAGAAGGTCAATGAAGCTGGTGAAGGGTCTGGAGCACAAATCCTACAAGAAGCAGCTGAGGGAGCTGGGGCTTTTTAGTCTTGAGAAAAGGAGGCAGAGGGGAGACCTTATTGCTCTCTACAGCTACCTGCAAGAAAGGTGTGGAGAGGCGGGAGTTGGTCTCTCTCTCGGGTAACAAGAGATAGGATGAGAGGAAATGGTTACAAACTGCACTTACATTAGATATCAAGAAGAATTTCTTTACTGAAAGAGTTGTTAGGCATTGGAATGGATTGCCCAGGCAAGTGGTGGAGTCACCATCACTGGAGGTATTTAAAAGGCGGACAGATGATGTACTGAAGGACATGATCTAGAGGTAGACTAGGCAGGGTTAGGCTGTGGTTGGACACGATGATCTTAAAGGTTTCTTCCAACCCAAGTGATTCTATGATTCTATTATCTGTGTACAAAAAAAGTCCAGGCTGACTCACTTCAAATTTGACACAAATCATCAACTTTGTGATGCAAAGAGTTTAAATGAAACATCTAATAATGATAATTACAGACAAAACCTCATAGGAGTTACAGTTTAAACTGAAAGTATTTCATCACATTGCAGACCATGAATATACAGCCTCCCTTCTTTATGTCAAAAACCAGTAGAAAAACACTGACCATAACTTTGTGCCTTTCTGCATTATCACATGCTCATATTTCCACTTACACTAGGTGATTCAACACTGTAACAGTTAGGAGATGTTTGTTATTACTATCAGTCACATTTTCTGTTCACTGGTTTTCACCCATTACCGCCGCTGTTTTCTACTCTATTACATCACCCATTTGGTGAACTGAACAATAACAAAAATATCAAACTATATAGGGATCATTCCTGTGATCTAAACAGGATGCCCCCCATCCTGATGTGATGGGCTGGGGATGTCCTCTGTTGGGATGATGTCTAAACCAGAACTCCCCTATGATGATGGAGCATTTTAAAGAAACTGATATTTTTATGCACATTGCCATGTAACTTCTAGAAATTCAGATGAGGGTTTTGAACTGGGTGCATGGCCTCTCCAATGTAGTCGTTCACAAGAAAGTTCTCTACTTTTTATGTATTTTTTTTTTCTTTTCACTTACAGGGTCCATCACTCTGTTCTCTGGAGCAATTCTGTGGTCTTTCACAATCCTCTCACCTCATTCTCATGACCCAGATGAATCTAAAACTATTTTCTTCCAAGCTGCCAGTGAGTTGGAAAAAGACCTAGTATTTTTAATGAGTGAGAGAATAACACCCTTTTCTGCCAGTCATTCCTTCCTAAACAGACTGCAACCACTCTATTAAGCATTATAACTGAGTAAATCTTCCCTGAATTTCAGCAATAACCACTGTCCTTCATTCACCACTCCAAGGAACATGACCCTGATCCTAATGTTGCTTTCTACTATGTGTGCCCCTGGACATTATGACAATAGCGGCAATAGCTTTCCTACTAACAGACTTGATAAGCAATAGGGTTAAAGACTCAGACTTAAAAGACTTTCCAGCTAAAAAATTGACAGAATCTTAACGCCCGTATATACTATAAGAAACCCCACTTGTTAAAATCTTAAATACATCCAGGTTAAAATGACACTCACAAATACAATATTCCAACTTGTTTATGCATGGATTCCAGCATTTATGCATGGATAAGTTCTTTTCTCATATTCTTATGAGCCTTGATCATTTTTGTTCGCAATGTAATGTCTTTTACAAGTGTGCTATCTGTCCAATTCTCCGTCATTCCAGTTTTTATTTCATTAGCCCATCATCTAGTAGATCCAGGTCTCCTATTTTAAGGCACTACACAAAAGATTAATTGTTCTTTCAGGAAAAAAAAACAAACAAACCAAAACAAAACTTAAAAATAAACAGCACTTTGTTTCCAGAATTTTTCTGTTCACTGTTTACCTAAACTCATGGACAAGAAATACATCCAAGATCACATGGGTTTTTGTCTGAAAGTTCAACAGCAATCAGTTACATTTTAGAAAACCATGTGTCATTAGGGTTGATACATACTGCTAAATCATTTTCTTTGGGCTTCATAAAACTATTGTGGAGTTATATCCTTTGTCTTAGAACCAAAATGACAGCAAGTTATTGCCCACTTGCTCCAGGAACAACATTTATTCCTACCAAATCCTCAGAATACTTGAGGACTCTACTTCATTAGTTTCAAAGGGTCTGCCCACAGAACAATCCAATCCAGTCAGTGGGATGGCTTTTCAAACACATTTCCTGCAGATGATGTAACAGCAACTGGATATTTAACCCATGTGAAGGATCTCTTTGACTTGATAACACATTACTTGTCCTCTGACCTCTGGCAGAATTTGCCATGGTTTTCTTCCAACCTCTGCTGTCTTTGTGTGGTCTCTTTCTCCAACTCTAGGATCAAGGGGAATAGTGCTGACAGTTCAAGAGAACGTTTCCCAATCTTTCACTTCTGCTGCATTGGTCCAGACCTTGCCCCTGTGATCCAAGGACCTTTCCTGGTAACGCAAGCTTCATGCCTAGGTACTACTAGTTAACTTCTGAGCAAGAAGCAAACATCTGCAACAATCAGATGGTGTTCTAATCCCAGAGTGCTGTTCCCATTCATCACGTGAAATTATGTATTTGCTCGTTTCCATCACTCAGCTTCATTAGAAAGAAGTGATTATCCAGTCACAATTTCAAATGGCAAAATTCATTACAGACTCAAGGGGCACAGAGATACAGTCCATGATGAAATGGACACTCACACAGTTTGTTCTGGGATCCCCAGCTCTGCCACACAACCCACAAAACGCACAGATAACAGATGGCCTAAACATACCTCTCCTAAGTCCCTTTAACTCAGACCACAGGATCCAAGTATATACTTGCCAAAATAATCCTCTTTGCCCCGTCTGGGGCCATACTGGAACTTGATCCAGAAAATAAATTAACCACATGATTGTATCTATTCCTCTCCTGGAGAGCTATCCAACATGGTCTAGGAGTTATTGTGAAATAGGGATCGTTTTTCTTAATCCATGCCTGACACTTTTCTTAAACTGGACAAAAGGGAAGGTTAATCCAAATTCATGGCATTTCCATTTAATGCCTCATCAAGGTTTCCATTTTCTTCTTTCCATCAAGTAGAAAATAACTGAAACTGTTCAGTTACCTTTGGTAAATCTGAATTGTTGAACTGTTCTCTGTAAGTCACATACTAAGAGTTTAGCATGACTTTTCTAGAGTATAACTGGGGGAGGAGCTGAAATGTACGCATGTACAAACTAAAGGAAGAAAGCATGCTTGTTCCTCAACACTATCAGCAGAAAAGAATTAAAAGAATGTGATATAGTCTCAAATTTAGGGACTTACTAGAGGAGAAAGAGAGTGTGAAGGAAAACATTTAAGCTATTAGTTGGAAACAGAGACTTGGGAATTAATTGCAACATGCAAGTAGAACAGGCTGCCATCACCTTACAAAATACAGGCAGCAAATCTGGAAGTACCCATTAGAGGAATTTCAAAAAAAGCCCTCTCTTTCCTTCATATTTTGTTTTTTTTTATTATGTGTTTCCTAACATTATTTCCGTTGTTTTTTTCCTTGTAAAGATGCAAACCAAATGATCAAATATCTGAAAGATCTACTAGCAGCTTTTCTCTTTTTTTTAAGCAAAAGAGAAGTGAGATATTTAACTTTTTCCCCCTTTTTCTCAAACACTGTGAGTCACAGCAGTTAAGTGAGCCCACAAAAAAATGACTCATTGCAGAGCTCAAATGCCACACAGCTAACTCAGTGGGAGACAAAAGCATACCAACTTTGCATAAAAGAGCTGCCTGGAGATAAGACTAATTGTTTCTCCCTCTTCTAAAACCAGGAAAATGTTAGAAGTAATTCCTATAAAGGGGGAAAAGTCCTGGCTTTTCAGAATCCTAGGGCGCTATTTACCCATGAAAGCACAGAGCAGGCATGCCATTACACTGTACAGGCTGCAGCAAATGCAAACGACATGCTACTCAGCCAAGATATTACCTCACAGGCGATTAGTCAGTAGTCTACTATGAAAGTAGGGGAGAGTTTATTCTAGGACTCTTCCTTCCTAACGGTAAGTGGGTGCCAGCTTGAACTGGATCTCAGGCATCCCAGTGGTTAGCCCAACTTTACTTTCTTAGGACGCGCAACTTGGTAAAACTGCTGTTTATCACCATTAGCAACAGCAACCTTCTTTTCTCCTTTAAAAACAAAAAAAAAAAAATCAAACAAAACCACACAATCCCTTCTTATAATTTTCAGCCTACTTGAGCCTTTCACCTTATAACCATTTCACTCTTGCACTTTTGCCTACCCAACTGCAAAACACTCAGCAGACCTCAGTCCTCCCACTTCACGGCTGAGGAGGAACAAAGCCCAGCATTTCCTGCGAAGAGCCCCGTCCAGCCCCAGCTACAGGAAGCATTAGCGACCGAGTACTGCTCTGACACTCACCAGGAGCCAACCTTAGGTTTTCTGCTGGGATGCAAAGACCGTCTTATTTTTCATGTGAGACATTTGCAACATGATGTACTCCAGGAATATAGTTAAATAGAATTACTTCTGACCCAAATAGTCAGCAGGATAGATCTCCCATAATTAGACAACTGCTAAGTGCAGTGCCGCAAATGTGAGACTGATCTGAAAGCTGACAAACCTTTCTAACATTTTCTTTCCTCTGAATTCCAGCAAGAGAACATTCTTCAAATCCTGACTAACATGCTTTGCATTAATGTTCATGAGAAGGCACTCAGCTAAAACAGCAGACTGTAACAAGTTATTACTTATAATAGCAAATATGTCCCTTCTTCTGTTCCCAAGCTCCAGAGAAAATTCCACTTTTTGGTGAGCAGACCCATCTCAATCTCCCAATGCACCAACAGACTTTCTAGAAAGATTTAGATGCTGCAGGACTTGACTTGCTGTTGCTTTGGACCAGAGGGACAAAAGAGAATTATTAGCAGAGAATTCAGAGGCTGACATTTGAGACCCAAGCACTGCAGAGGAAGAGTTTGGCATCCACCAAGCAGAATGTGTGGAAGCCTGAACGCTAAGTGGAAATGCAGACAAGCCAGGAAAACTAGGGACATGAGCAAAAAAAGCCACTTGCATGCCCTGATGAGAAAGTGTAGCATTGTGCATGCTTTGAGCATGTCTTGGGGATCAAACCCAATCAGCAGGCTGAGAATACCAGTCTGCAACTCCTTCAGTCCTTCTGCTGAGCAACGTAGCTAGCTCAGTCCAAGGTAGCTCTACACATGTCCTTAGGTAGAACCAGGTAAAGAAGTTAAAGGTGTACTATAAAGGCAACATCTTAGAGAACATTTTCAAAGTGCCCAACCAGTGCTGGATTTTGGACAAACAAGCACCTGAAGGTATGCCTACATCATACATCAACACTGAGAGTCAACTCCTACACTTATACAATGCTGTGAAGAAATACCAGTGCTGAAATATGGATACTTTTGAGGGCGATTGCCACCCTCGGCAGTCAGGCACAGCCCTACAACGACACAGCTCTAACTCTTCCTAAACTGATGACACAGCTAGCTTAAGCGCTACACTCATTGCGCCACCTACAGATGCTTCACTAGCCTCCTTTTACGAGCATCACCTAAGCCATCTAGTTTCACTGCATGTGCACATACATCTATAGATACATACATAGACACACATAAAATACCCAATATACACTCCTTACACAGTTTTGTAGATCCAACCAGATTTTAGCAGATCATTGTCCTTTACTGAAAGTTACTACCAGCTATTTATTTATTCTGCTTATAGAGACATCCATTTTTGTATGATGGCTCTGACTAATTACTACTTTTATTCAAAAAGGAAAAGGTGATTATACTCGAATAATAGAACACTAATTTGAACTGGCACAGAAGATTTCAGATTCTGCAGGGTCCACTGCTTTTTGTTCATTTTCAAGATAGTAAGCCAAACCACATGTAATAAAATCAATCAACTCTTACTTTGTTTGGCTGTGTCAAACAAGGGAACCTGCAGAATGCATTTCACCCACATTTTGTGACAGCATCATCTGGAAGTAAGATTTTTACACTGAACGTACAAAACTGTGTCATACCACCTCTCACTGGAGAAAATCCCCCACAAAGCAAAGGGGAATAAAGACCAAAAGTGTCTTTCAAAATGAGATGCACTGAATTTTCCTTACTTGAGAAGATGGTGGTTCTTCTCCATTTCCTTTACTAGTCAAGGATTATTTGATTCCCATGAACACAGTTACTTTGCTGGGCAGCTTCCTCTTAATGAGAATGATATATTTTGCTTCTGAGAGTTCTTCATCAGAGCACCACACACATGACCTACCTTCTATAAATGTTGTCCTCACTGATCTGCAAAAGTCCTGTGAGGCAGGAAATTATAATCACCCTCATTTTATAGCTGAAAAATTTTGCAAAGAACTGGTGGCTTCAATCCAATACAGCAGGCAGGAGGAACGTGAAACATGAATATTTATGATCATCAGATTTTATATGATTCTAAGTGACTTCCTTAGAGCCAAACGCAAATCTCAGCTCTAGTCATTGCTGAAAAAAACCAAACACCCTATCCAAATCCTTTTACATCAGTAGTAAGCCACTGTGGTGCAAGAGACTTTCAATAGCTAGTCCAGCAAACCTGGTGGCATTAACAGAGTTACAAAAAATGAAAGAGAAATGAACTGTAGAGACCATTATTTTGTAGAAAAATCTTTCAAACTCATTCTTCTCCAACATTCTATAGCATGGGAAACATGATGAACTTTTAAATGTATGCAGAATAAATAAAAGTATGACATTTATTCTGGAACAGATTTGAAAACAGTTTTTAGTTTAATACATGGGCCTTATGACTGATAATTCTAAGCAAGTTTCATGCAATTGAGAAACTTCTTGTTACACGTTTATTATGCATGATTTAACATACAGAGCTCTCTCTCAATGGTTTAAAATCCCACATCTCTATTTCACTATAATATCAAATGGCCAAATTTTCACATTCAGGAAAAGAAAATCAAAAGTTTTAGTGAAAATTGTATGCATGGAAAAATGAGAATAACAGATTGCAAATAAATGCTTAATAGGCAAGAAGAAATACATCTTTCATGCAACAATATTTTAATTATTCCTGGAAAAAACACTTGCCAAACTCCTTTAATTCTTGTTGGAAACTCTGCCTCAATTAAACTTAGTGGACTGAATTATTTAAAGCTATTGGATACATCCGCTTACCTGCTCTGTCTCAACAAAGTTAGACACATGTCCATCATCACTGACCCCTCGAATGTGAAACCGGGCACCAGCTCGCTCGCAGCTGATGCGAGAGATGAGGCAGGCTTTCGCCTTCTTGTGGGAAGCATAGACAGTGCGAATGTCCACTACGCCACAGATCACTTTCAGCAACCAGTCAGAGCAGTTTACCTGGTAGTGTCTGAAGGGCACGTGCAATAGCTGGTTCCTGAAAGGTTCAACAACATGAATCAAGTAAGACAGACAGGTACGGGTACCGCCCCATAACAATCACTAATTTAATCAATTAATGTTTTGTGACCAATTCTCTGTTGCATCTTTATCCAAAACCAGCAAATATGAGGAAGAAATCCTTGTGAACTACTAGAGTGAACACAACATGGCAAATTTTAATAACACAGCTCCCACTAAAGTGATGTCCTTATATCTTGTACCTCTGTCTTAAAATTCAGATACAAATGCCACCTCTTGCAGCTCCATAAATTCATTTATATTTAATAATCTTTTCCATAAATTACAGTGCTGTCAAGCTAATTAGTTTTGACCAGTATTTTCTGAACCTTAGCATACACTAGAGGATGAAGAGCTCTTTTAAACCTCACGACTATCATGAAATATTTCTAAGCAGATACTGAGCCCTTAAGTCAATAGAGTTAATGCAAAAAGTGCTAAATTAAGAGGAATGTCTGTTTTGACCTTCTAATTATTTTACAATTAACAACCCAAGAAACCTATCAAGCCCGACTAACAGTGATGCTAATCTATTCTATTGTGATAGCTTTCCTCGTTTCATTTTTCAAAGTGTGCCTTTAGTCACAGATGAGGGCTTTCTTACAATCATTTATTGTTCAACAGCAGACCTGTACAGGAGTTACTACACGCAGTGAAACGCCTAAAGAATTGTTCTTCTAGAGTACAACATCACGCTGAAAAAGGTGCAACTCACTCTTACACTTTTAAATTAAATGCGTAACTGAAAAGACAGCTCTCAAGCAATCTCTTCCACTTCCTTCTAGCTCTGCTCACAGAAGAAGTCCTCACTCAAATTCCAGGTTGTTTGTTTTTTTTTTTTTCTTCTGTTTGCAGTTCATTTATCAGGCAGTTTGTGTTGCTTATCACTAAGGACACCTGGCACTTTTAACAGTGTAACTACGCCATTGTTTACTTTTCTCAAGAATTTTTTCATCTGAAATCTCTCATATCACGAAACTGCCTCGAGATAAATTTTCTTTGAAGCATCTTTATGCCCTTCATTGAATGTCACTGTTCATTCCTGCTCTACAACACACAGGAGAATGGAACCTCTTCAAGGGCTACTTCTAGATTAGTCAAAAGCAGCAAAGAAGAAAATTTCAAATACCTTCCAAGAAAACTTCAAATGACAGTATGAGTCAAAGGAGTTACTTTGAATGTTGTTCCTTTATTAAGTACCACCTTAGGATTTTTATCACTCGGACACAGCTCATTTGTGCCATGTGCTTAACTTGATATGTTTTAAGAACTTTTTGAGAGGGTTGAGTAATTACCAGAGCTGAAAGCAAGTTTTATCTCTGAGTTAAACTCAAGACAGTAGATCTTACCAGAAAAAAATTACATCTTAGCTAGAAAGCTTAGTCAGAATGAACTGCTCACTTATGTTTATTATCCATTCTGAACTTTTTTTCTTATTTAATACTCATCTTACTTAGGGACACAAGGCTTACATACTCTTACATATTCTACCAGCACACCCACTTCCAATTCTACCAGTTATTTTCCACCTACCTCATATAACCCTTACTTATTTCTAGTACAGCTTTCCCTCTGTGTGACTACCTTTCTTGTTTAGAAAAAGAAAAAAAAAAAGAAAGAAAATGAAAGTAGAGATAGGAGAGAAGAGAGTAAGAGAGAGAGGCGAAAATAAAGAAGAGAGAAAAAGAGAAAAGGAAAAAAGTGAGGGAAAAAAGGAAAAAAGAAAAAAAAAGAGAAAGAAACAAAGAAGAAGGTGTAGGAATTCAAGCATTCTACCAAAACTTTTAAAGCAAACAAACTGAATCACACCTAGGCAAGACAAAACCCAGAATTCTTGTGTTTTCCTTTCCACTCAACCAATACTTACCACAAGAAATACCTTTTCTTTGGTTTGTAGGCACAAGAAAGTAGTAAGTACAGAACAGTGTATCAGAGGAGTGTAAATGCATGTTCTACAGGGGAAACTGAGCTGTCAACACATTAATACTGACATTCTCAACATAAAAACTATGGCACATTATTGAAACATTAAACCTCAGACTTTAAAACACACACAGAGAAAATATTTCAGCACAGATGATGGGATTTATGAACAGTTCAAACAAAGGTTTCTATTGCATAACTTTTAAAGCAAATTATTAGAAAAAACTGCAGAGGAAACTATTAATGACACAGAGAGACATGTTTCTGTACTGTGAGCAATACAGAGAATCACAGAATGGTTTGGGTTAGAAGGGGCCTTGATCATCATGTAGTTCTTGCACTTCCTTCTTAAATCCACAGAAGGTCTAACTATTAGAATTGCATTTCACTATCAGATTAATTTTAATTAAATAAAATATTTTTGTTAGGCCCAGGTTTACCATAACTTCACTAAAGCCACATGCTCTCTGACATGACAATGAAATGAAAGGAGGTGCACCTGAAATGCCTATGTTCTCTTCCTTCTGAGAATGTCTGACCAACAAGATACAGGTAAGAACATCAGCAGATATGGATATAACACGCAGTACTAACCAGAAGAACGAGTTACCAGATTCATAGCTGTTATCACCCTGCTTCTGAGCCCGCACAGTCAGGTCAAAGTTTGAGCCTGCACTAGGCCAGGAGAAATAGAACATCCCAGAGTTCAGTATTTTCCTCAAGGCAGTAACACGCTCCTCTTCCTTGCTTTCTTCCTGGAGAGGACAGAAATCTGTTGCAGTAATTTTGTAAACTTCAGCGTCCAGGATTTTTCCCACCGATGTACAGCCTGTCACCAGGACCAGAAAGTGCAGCCGAGTGTTACCTAGAAGGTGACAGATAAAGGGTTACAGGTGGACACAGGATGCATGTCATGTCACATCAGTCATGTCATATGCAATGCTGACAGGGCTCCAGCAGAGGCCAGTATCTTTGCTTAGGAACAAAACAAACACGACCAAGCACTCAGCCTATACTCATTCACATTGCTGAACTCCTCCTGACTGCAGGTATGAGAGCACATTTGCACAGTATTCCAGAACACTCAAACATTCACATCGCTGCATTAGAGTCTGCTTTTCCCACTTTATGAAATAGTGAGCTTGGCCTTGAACCACTACTCAAAATTCAAATTTCACCATCTAGAACACCTACAGTTCTCATCAGATTTGATTAAAGGAAAAGGTAAAATACTCATTTATGAGATAAAGTGTATTCCTCACTGTGGATTTTTCAACTGATTTCTGAATTTTAAAGATATGAAGATTCAGCCTTCTTATTGGCTTCAGCTGAAGCTGGGAGTGTTCAGCCACTTCAGTGTTATTAGTTCTTGAGATCACAGAATCACAGAATGTTACGAGCTGGAAGGGACCTCAAAAGATCACCTAGTCCAACCCCCCTGCCTAAGCAAGATCACCTAGATTAAATCACACAGGAATGTGTCCAGATTGGTCTTGAATGTCTCCAGAGAAAGAGACTCCACAACCTCTCTGGGCAGCCTGTTCCAGTGCTCCGTCACCCTCACAGTGAAACAGTTTTTCCTTAGATTCACATGGAATTTCCTAAGCTCCATCTTGGACCCATTGCCCCTTGTCCTATCACTGGCCATCACTGAGAAGATCTTGCTTTTTATGTCGTAGAAGAGTGTACATAATTAGATGACAACCTCAAATATCACTAGAGAATTCCAGCTCTTGTGCCTGTGAAGCAAAGTGTGAAATCATGGGGCAGTTCAACTTCTAGGCCCCATAACTAAAATCTTAAAATTGTAAAGCTTATGAACAACACTCTAATTAGATCTTATGTGCACAGAAAGATTTCAACCTCTGCTCCTTCTCTTTGAAATAATAAAGTAATTAAGAAAGAGCAGAACAACTGTTCTGAAAACACCAGTTTTGCTAGGAAGAAACTGTTTGACTCACTAAAATTGGCCTCTAATGTAGACAATGTCATCCCATTCACTCCAGTTAGTAAGAAAAGGTGGAAGTGAGCCAAGATTTATTGCTCTAGCATAGCAGAAACAACCTGCTGTGAGCAAGCTAATTACCTAAGGACATGGTGACAGGCAGGGATGCAAGATCTCAGACCCCAAAAGGAATGCTTTGAGGAACCACTCTTCTACCCTCCACAGTGGCTCACTGCATGAAAATGCAGGCCAACTGTTATGCAATTAATATTTTCTTCCTGAAACTCCAGCAAGGAGAGTCCTCGCTTCCAGATCACAGGCTGGCCACAGAAACTTGACTTAGGGGTGGCTTTCAGCTAAAGCGGAATATTTGCGTAGGCACATGGGACTGGAATGGCAGGACAGGGTGGGAGATTAGATCTTATTCATTCTGCTCTGCTGACTCCAGTTTTGCATGAAGGCCGCTGTAGGTGGTGTTTACTAAAAAGCGCTGTTCAACACATTTCTCTCTGTAACAAGGGTATGCTTGTTCTCCTTCTCACATGTTTTTAAGAAATACATCTTCTGTATTTCTCCAAATGACATGGTGCTGGGGGGTTAGAAATATATAAAACCTGATGGTTTATTCCATCTTTGCACATTTTGCATAATTATAAAGGATTACAGGAGTAGGAGATACATCAGTTATCACCAAGGTAGTTCACACCTGCCTAAATACTGCCTTGCAGCCTCTAGGAGGGGTTAGGAGGCATTAGTTGTCTCAGAATAGCTAAAGGCTTCTGTGACTGATGAAACCATGCAAAATTGAGCAGCTCAAATTAAGCTTCACTCAAAAGAATCTGGAAGCAACATATAGAAACACTATTAATATGCCTTACTACCTGTCAGTCTCAGGCACAGAAAACCAGTAGGTACAGACTCAGAGAGCTGACTGGCTGGCTGGGATGCTGAGACAAAGAATACAAGCCCGTTTGTTGGCTTCAGTGACCTTAAGCTTTCCTACAGGATTCAGAAGAGATGGAATGGAAAGTTAACATTAAAATAATCAAAAAGAACAAATAACTGGTAGTAGTGGTCTTGTTATCTGTAGTTCTGTCCTTCAAGGAGCTTGTAATGAGGAAAAACAACTGGATGTAAACAACAGAATTATTTTGTTTAAGAAAGCAACGAGTAGGAATAAAGCATGGCAGAAAACCCAATCAAAACCACACACATTTTGCCTTACCTAGAAACATGCTATCCCTTAGTAGAGATCCTACATTCTTTCTACTACCTCATCCACTCAACCACTCATCTCTGAAAGGGAAGACACATTTACACATGCAGAGGTCCAGCATCTCTACTACCCCAAATAACAAGCTCATGAGCTCAAAACCTGTGATCACAGCTAAGAAGCTGTTGCATTGTCCCTGAAGCATCAGAGACTGATGGCTTTCTGATGCTCTAATACTCTCCTAACCCAAGGAGCTGGGGTTGTTCAGCCAGAAGAAGAGAAGGTTCTGGAGAGATCTTAGTGCAACCTTTCCATATATAAAGTGTGGTTATAAGGAAGATGGAGAGACTTTCTACCAAGGCCTGTAAAGACAGGACAAGGTGTAATGCTTTCAAACTGAGAGAGGGTAGATTTAGACTGGCTATAACAAAGTTTTTTACAATGAGGGTAGTAAGACACTGGAAAGAGCTGCCCAGAGAAACTGTGGATGCTCCAGTTCTGGAAGTGTTCATGGTCAGGCTGGATGAGGTTTTGAGCAACATGATGATCTACTGAAAGATGTCCCTGCCCATGGCAGGGCACTTGGACTAGATGATCTCTAAATGTCCCTTCTGACCCAACATTCTATGATTCTGTATACACAGAATAAGTCTCCTTGCAATACTGAAAATTACGGAGTAGCCTTTGCAGTTTTCATGATGCCTTTGAACAGAGTCAGGCTGGCAAAGGAGTTTACAGAGTTATGCCTCACACTTGCAGCCCAGGAAATTTGAGAAAGATAAAAAGGAAGAAGAGAGGCAAATGTATTTAAGCTACGATAAAGCTAGCCTGCTACTTAGTCCTCCTGGACTGCTCTGTGAGATGAGGTGGTCTTCAGAACAACTCCAACCAATTTGTTTATATTGCTTAGGATATACTACAAAACTGCCAGAATTGAGAAACACTACAAAACTACAGCCTCAGCTTAAAACTAATCTCTGTGACTCTGCACTGTGGAAAAGAAAGTCTCTAGTCCTGTCTGCTAATTCACCTGTATCTCAAGTGGTATTTGGACAGTGTCCCTGGGAATCGATGCTCTGGGCTATCGCTGCCCTGTCTGAAGGAAGATGACTACCTGAAGTGCATGCTGCTCTTGGCAGAGGGAGCAAGCTAATGACAGCGCTCAAGCCTGTGCCCTGCCCCGCTGTTTCACAGCACAAATGTAGCCACAGGGTCCTGAGCAGAGGCAGAGCTCCTGTAAGCCCTTCACTTTTTTAGAACTTCCCACTGCAAAATCAATGCTATTAAACCACTGTTTTGCTATTCACGTTTTAATCATGTCACCATTAAGGTCTAAAAAATTGCCCACCACTAGGATACACAGCTGTAAGTAATGAAACCCAGCTTTTTGCACCTTCCCTTCCTTGCCAGCAACATCAATCCGTGCCTGGGAACCTCTTCTTTCAATCCCAAACCTCTTTTCCTCACACTGTCCTTACACAGTGTCTTTCTCCTCAACCCAAGCTGCCAATGTTTTTAAACATATTGATAACTATGTCAGACCAGTTTGTGCTGAAAACTATAATTGTGCCCCTTTCACCCATACTTTCACTTAAGCATTTTGTTCAGACTGAAAATGCCATTCCAAGGAATAAAACCAAAGTGTTACATATCCATATAGTAGTACCTAATATGGCAAAAACCTAACATTACCAGCCACAGGAAAAATGCTTCTGCTTATTTGCCAGTCACTGAAAGTCTGATTATTACAGTTATATTAAAGCCAAAAATGAATCCATTTACTTCTAAATTTAAGCTTTTAAAAGTCATTGTGTCTTCATTTCTGGTATGTAAATGTCAACCAGCCATGATCTTTTCTGTTGAAAATAACTATTTAATGTAAAAACATCTGTATCAACCACAACCCTACCTAAAGGCACTTAAACTTAAGGGCATAAATTTCTTCAATCAGGACAAATGCTGCTACTGAATCAAGGAATTTTTGTAAAAAGCAAAATTAAAATAAACTTTCTCAATTTCTAAAAATTGAAGATGCAAAGCTAATTGTTCAGTCATCACAAGGAAAGAAACATTCTTTGACAACAATTTTTTTTTTTTGTTCCTAAACAATTCATTTTTATTATTGCACAAAAGAATGCAAGAAATGCATTCCTGGTTTACTAAACCCACCCCCTCAAAGAAAACCCAAAAGAAAACTGAAACAACCCCCCCCCCCAAAAAAAAACCAAAACAAAACCCAGAACATCCTTGCTATCAATGCATCATGGAATTTCCTAATTTTCCTATGATGGGTGGATTTGTGAGGCCATGAAACGAGAAGATTTTTAAAATAAAACTGGTTTTACAGAGCAAACAGAAAATATCTCACTCTAATGAAACAGATCAAATTGAAACACCCAGATGTTCCTTAAAACTGGAAGGTATTTCTGCTTTAAGCAATCGAGACTACTCCATTAATCCCCACGGCATTAACTTTTCAAAACTGCAGTTACTGTTTCCAGTTCTCTAACTATATTGGAAATACTGTTCTTTCTAAGTGTCTAGTGAACTGAAAACTGATTTTATGAAAGCAGCACTTGAAGTAGCAGGCTAACACCAATCACAAAAATACAGTCAAATTCACCTGGCAGCAATCTTAGGAAGAACATTACAGGTTACAACCACTGAAAGGAACTAAACAGTATTCAAGCTATTTATGAATATTACCTTGAAACAGGAGCCCAACAATCTTGATCAAAAAAAGTAATTAATGGAGTACACTGGGAGGAAAGTTTGAGGTAATCTTTCCTTGATTTCATGTGCAGTACAGCAGCAGAAAGCATGTTATACTCGGCTGACAGTTGCAAAGTGCATGATAAATGGGGTTGGCACTAAGGCAAATAAAAAACAGCCCAAAGAAAGTTAAACTTTTTCCTGTGAAGTAATTGAGGCTCCAGGTCTGGCTCTGACACTTCCCTTTGTACCATCAACCACATTAGCTGCAGACTACTTACAGGCCGACCCACTTTGGAAAAGAACTCTTTTTAAAAACAAAAAAAAAAGGAAAAAAAATGTACATGTAGTTAATGTGTACTCTTGCTTCATATTAACCTTTCTAAACCTTACACATAGGTGGAAGTGATTTAGGACCATAAGAACTGCAATTGACAATCATACCTGTGGGAATGTCCCAAATCCCTTAGGATGCAATCTGGAACATTTTAAAGAAATCTCCGACATAATTTTAGAGCAAGAAGTGAAGTTTTCCTTACTGGTCATGCTCTCTACAGTAACACATCTACAAAAAAGCAAGGCCCATCTACAGTACAGAAGGCCTAGCAACTACATCAGCCAATTCCCTCAAAACTCTTGAGATGCAGTTTGTCAAGTACTATAGATTTATGTATATTTGGGTTCCTCAGGTCACCAACTTGACCTTCTCTTACAGTGAAAGTACTAACAACAACAAAAAATCTTCCAAAGCTTATGGACCAAATTTTGATCTCAGAGAGGTTCATGCACCAAGATCATTATTTTGCCCCATTACAGCTATAAATCACCAGACTTGTCTGCAAAGAACACTCTCGAAGAAATATAACAAATCTTTTGCTCACGTTGATTTGTGTTGAATACCCTTTTATCAGGTGGCACAAGGGAGGCACACAATGGAGAATACTTGGCACAGAAACAAGACAAAAATAACCTGCATCCATTTATTCAAAAGCTCTTGTGAAACCAACAGCCTTAATCCACACTGAACAGGAAGCACAGTTCTGGTACGTCACACCCTGCAATAATAAGCTGCAGTTTCTGTATTTAACCTGTCTTAGATGACTCAAGGCAATTGTTTCCTCTGCAGTTTATGGCATGACTCAGAGTTGCCTATTATGAACTGCAGTGAAAAGGAGGCAATTTTCAATTCTTATTTTACCCTTCTTAACTGTAAATATTTCATTCAAGACTGCCTTTTCCCTTTAAAAGTGAATTTGATCCAGTTTTTGCTCTTTCTCCATTCCAACACAGTCAAGCCATTGCTTTATGCTCTCTCAGCCTGTCCTGTCTCCACTCCACACATACCTCCACTTCACTTTATAGTCCACTGAAAAATAATTTGCAAGGAATTTTTGCATCTCACCTGCCTTCAAAATAAGCAAGAGCACACAGCACAGAACTGATTCTAAGCAACTAGCTGAAAAACTCCAAGGAAATCTATAGCAGAATTATAAAGAGCTACGATTTTCCAAACTATCAAAGATACTTTCTCCCTTTTCTAAATACTAAATATTAATATTTATAAAACCCCTTCTAAACACACATTAGGAAATGCTCAAAAGGAATAGAAAACAAGTACTTAGTTGCCCTTTTTACCTCTGAAGCTTCTTCAACTACCCAACATCTATGTGCAAGCCTAAGGGTATATCCAGGCTGAGATGAACTCAGAGTGCCTCCCCAAACTGCAGCTGCAGTAAATTTGGTGATGTGGTGATGGTATCAAATGCTACCTTATATAATTATCCTATGTACCCTTTCTTGACATCACAGTGTCTAAACCAAACACCTCAAAGCCAGCTCTTTTAACACTTTGCTTAAGATGTATTTGCCACTGCTACATCTTCTTTGGCAGCAAAATCTTGGCTGCGCTACAGCTCAGAAACACTGCACAATTCATTCTGCTGCCATCCATCTCACAAAAGAAAGCAGAAGAACTTAGTGAGTCATGTTAACAGACACAAGCACATAGCAGTGATCGTTATTACTGGTGGGAAACGTTAACCTTGTGAGCCAGTTTCACATATTTCATCTACTTTTTGTGAAAAGCACCATCTACTTTGGCAGTCATACAGCATGATTTATTTGGATTCCTGAGTAGCGATATTTGCACATTAATTAAAGTGCTCACAGACATCTTTCATGTCTTGAAAAAAAGTCTTCCCTTCTTCTCTGCAAACATACTCTTTTAATATCCCTATGGAATGTACTTCCACAAATATTTTCAATTAATTCAGTACTTACAGTCTGCAGGTTTCCACTAATAAAAAAAACCCAAAATACTGAAACTCCTGAACCAAGTTCATGTGATCACTGATGCTCAGTGAAGAGCTGGGCAATTATGCCCTTGTTTGCAGCTGCTAGAGTACATTACATATATATTTTAAAAGTTACACTGCATTCCTTTCTAGTGTTAATCTTTTACATCAGCAATAGCTAAAAGGATAAAACTTACTTATATGAAAAATGGAGTATCAAAAAGAGGCTGAAAAAAACCTGGGCCTGAGCTACTCTTGCATGATGAGATATCAAACATGCATTCATCTTCACTTTTTAAACATGTTCAGCAGTAGAAAATGTTTGCTTACCCTTGCTTATCAGCACAGCATGCCCATCCTGACTTTTCACTCAATCAAAATCAGAGTTTGCCTCCAGTATTTAACTTTTTAATGCAATTACCAATGAATATTTTAACAATCCTTTCCAAAGGAGGTCCTGAACAAGGACCTGTAATTTAATGCTAAAACTAGACAGAAGTTCAGTGACAAAGCTCAGTGAGGAAAAACTCCACACTTTAACAGCACTGAAGTAAAGCACACGTTGCTCAGAAAGAAATATGGACATGGAAAACTCAGAAATACTAGGATAAAAGAAAAAGTTAAGGTTGAGAATATTTCACACCTCACTGGAAATTGCCTTTTAACAAGAAGACTAAAACCTGGATATATTTAGTTCCCGTCACATACATGAAACTACACTTATATGTAGCTTTAAGAGCTTGAATTCAATAGTTACATTCCTTTACTATTACAGCACGATTCATTTGACTCCTATGAAGAAAAACAGATCCAAGCGCCAAGAAAAACTAATCACAAGCCCTCCATTTTAATTACATTAGCAAACTGATATTAATCTCCATAAAAATGCCTAATTAATTCCTCAAGAAAAAAAAAACAAACAACAAACAAACAAAAAAAAGCAAGCCAACATTCATTAAAAAAATCTAGATGGGCCTACAGTTTTAAATGATGACACAGAAATCTTTCAGAATGCAATCGTCTCTTCAGATCAATCTCAAGTAGTATCACTCAAGTCAGAAAATTATAAGCAGGCTATAAAAGATAGCTTATATCTACCAGTCTAAATACATCAGTGCTCACACCACCACTGTCTTTGGCAGATTTCTTGATCAAGCATCAAATAATATGGAAAACAGTCTTGCCATTCCTCCAAGTCAAAAGTAAGGCCAACTGCAAGAAGGCCATAGGAACAAGGCATATAGTGCTTTTTCACAGTATCACAGACCAGTCTGGGTTGGAAGGCACCTCAAAAATCATCTAGTTCCAACACCCCTGCCATTGGCAGGGATACCCTTCACTAGTTAAGGCTGCCCAAAGCCTCATCCAACCTGGCCTTAAACATCTCTTTCATCAGTGATTTTGAAGTCTGCTGTGTAAGGTACTATTACCTTCAAATCAATGACTGCAGTTCTCTCCCCAAAACATGTTATTTCCATTAACATTCCTGTAGGCAGTGTAATAGCAAGTCCTTTGCTCAATCAAGATTCCCAAACCGCACAGAAAATTACAAGAATGGCAATAAATATTCCTTACTACACTAGTTAAAGGCCTACTTCTGCAAATCCCTATCAACGTAAATTACCCAATTAAGGGCATTCCAGCAAGGTCTGGGAAAAAGTGGCACCGCAGTCTCAGATGATCTAGTGAAGTTGTCCCTGCTCACTGCAGGGGCGTTGCACTAGAAGACCTTTAAAGGTCCCTTCCTAATGCGTTCTATGATTCTATAACCATGATTAATCAGTACTTAAACACAACTCCTCACAAAAAGTAAGACATCATAGCTTGCCTTGCACAAATGTGACAGGAGAAAAAACTGCAATTATCTTCAGGCATTTAAGGATATTAGACAAAACACACGTGAGAAAAAATCCAAAATTCTTAGACTATCATCATTTAGTGACATGCTTTTGACACAGCACAGAAAAACAAAAAGATCTTTTATAAACTGTACATAGCAAGGTGAATTAGCTTTCACAAGCTAAGGAATGGGACAACTTTAGCAGCCTGGGTATTTTATAATCTCAGTCCTGCAGATGGTTACTTACCATATTTAAGCTGAAGCTCTCCTAGGCAGCCATAAGCATCTACAAGTTTTTCATATTGTCCTTTAATTGCATCCTTTTCTTCAGGAGCTGAGAAACAAAAAGAAAGGCAGCAAAACTTAGTTTTCTGGTCTTTATAAAATGTTCAGATTGCTATTGCTTACACCAAGGCTTGCCAGTTGATCTGGCACAGGAAACAAGAGTACAAAGGTGGGGCAACAGTGATGGGACAGAAATGCAGAAACTCTCCACACACCACCCTAGAAGAAAGAAGAGCACTCATTACCTTTCCAAACAACGTGATCACTAGTAATGTTCTTGTTCTATGGTACCAGTGTCACACCAGTTCCAGAGTAAGTAAACGAACATACAGGCATATGGAAACTTTACACCAAAGACTATATGTTTGGGCATAACCTAAAATATATATTTTCTTGATGTGCAAAAAGAGATGGTTTCTCTTTCCAAATTCTCACAGTCCAATTTCAGACGGAACTGGAATTATTTTATACAGGATAGCATACTTTGACATAGATACCACATCAGATGCTCACTTCAAGAGAAATTAAACTTATATTTAATAAAGAAAGAATCCGCTGATTAAAAATAAATAAATGGTCAGATGCTGATGTTAGATTTGTGTATTTCAGCACAAACTAAACAGATATTAAGCCAGAACATGGCCCAAACTTGTTCCTGACTCCTTTAAAGAAAACCCTGAAGAAGTTTGAATTTTGTATATATTTCCCAGTGAGGAGTAAAGTTAGCCTTGTGAATAAGGAAAACAGGCTGTGACCCCCAAATGTCCATTCACACTTCTTAAAACAGATAAAACAGCAACATGGTGTTTTCAGAGGTTATCTAGGACTTTACAATCTTACACTCCTAATAAACTCCAGCAGCTAAAAAATCTGAAACCTCTGGGCACATAAAGGACAAACTGAACTGCCTGCAATGGATGACAGAACAGAAAAGAAAGAAACAGACTTCTCTTTATAAATCTCAAGAGGCAAGTAGCTCTGTGAGAAGCATGGAAAACAAATAAATATCCCGTATATTGCTGACATTTGGAAGTGGAAGGAAGAACAATTGCACTTGCAAAACTCCTTACCAGAGGCAACCCTCAAAGGAAATCAAAAGATGTCTGTCTCAATATTTGCACCAATGACAAAAAAAGACAATTTGTGAAAGTCTGAGAGTAAAAATAAAATTAAGAAAAAAATAACAAGTTATCTAGCCTGCTTTCTGCAAAACAGTGAATCTGGAGAAACTAGTAAAATGCTGATACCACACATCACAGAAACAAAACAGAAGTCACAGAAAGAGGATAAAGGGATTTTTATTTAGCAATGTAAAGTGGACAGTAACAACTGAACTATTCAGCAACAGCACATCTTAGGAGCTATGATTCTGGAAGCTCAGTTCTCTGGCACTTCATATAAAACTTCAGCAAAAATAGTTGATAGACTATATAATGTTTAATTTAAAAAAAAAATAAACAAAATTCTTGCTCCAAATATTCTACCTTTAGGAAGAAATAGAGAATGACAGAAATGGCGAGAGATCCAGATCTCAGACTGAGGCAAGAGCTTGCAAGCTGGCAGGCTAGGCACAGCCTGAAAGCGTTTAAAAGGCACCTGGAAAGCACGGTGATACTCTTGCAAGGAGAAGTGCGCGTTGGTAAGCTGACTGTTAAAGTGCCCGAGAGGAACAAGATCCGAGAGAATAGGATTTGTTTCAGCATGGAAATAAGCAACACAACTCATGGTGCTAACAGCAAGAAGCACCTGACGCTGGCACGTAGAGAAGCCACTGAAGTTTTCCAGGTCAGGCCTGCGGCATCACACACACATCAGCTCCTGGCGTGGGATGGTTCCATACATACAGATCGCTGTGTGTTTGCCAGCAGCGGTGCAGAAATGTCCCACCGGCCCGGGCAGGCCACTGGGCAGAACCTCTGCCTGCACAGCAGCATCTATCAGGGTGCAGCAGCTCCAGCAGAGCCGCCTGGAAGGGAGGAGCAGGCTCTGAACACAAAGCTCCAGGAGGACTCGGCTGCACTGCCACTCTTTTGGGCTGGCTAATGACTTGCCAATACTTGTTATCACATGCCAGAATCTGGTATTTATTCCAGTGTTCATTTTGCTCCCTGAAGCAAGTGACTCAGAAAACAAAGAAGTGATGAGGTGATCTTTCCTTGACACCTCCACACCCTCCAAGGCTGCAGATACTTGGAGAGAGGAACATACCAAACAGACACAGTTATGCCTGTGGGACACACAAATGGAGAGGCCAGAGTATTTTAGTGCAGAGACCAGATTTGTGTAGTGAAAAAAATTAAATACCCCTTTGTCTTACACAGATGGAACCTGAAGCCTCCTGTCCCATTTTACTCCCTGGTGCTGCAAAAACTCCTGCAATGCACTGCAACCATCACCATTTTGCGTGGGGCAAGGCAGGGGTCAGGCAGCAGATCCCATGCACTGCACCTCCCTCTGCAAGGGCTGGGGGGAGGTCTCCTTCGATCCTCTCTGCCTCCAGCCCCCACAGTGCTGTCTCACTCCATGCCCTGCCAGTTTGCAAGCGAGGATGCAGTGTCATCTTCCAGCACCAGGAGGTCCTGGCTAGATTCTGACAGGCTCAGCTAACTTATTACTTATTTAATTATTTATTGGGGGAAGGGGAAGGAAGAGGAATACTCAACAGCGAGTCTAAAAAGCAATCATAAAAAAATGGTAACTGGATTATTTGGGGTTTGTTTTGTTTGTTTGGGTTTTTTTTTAATTTAAACAAGAAGTTTCAGAAATACATGTAGAACAGGGAGATTGTTTACATAAATATCCTAGCACAAAAGTAAAAATCAGACATCCTGTAGGGCTCACTGTTTTGGAGACAGCATGTAGGGAATAGAAACGCATTCACAATATGCTCACACAAGTGTTGGTGTTTGATTTCCAAACCCAACTCAGTGGCATATTTATCCACCTAAATAAAACACTAAAGCTAACTGTAAATAGTGAGTGTATGAACAGCACAGAAACTGCATTTTGTAATTAAAATATAAAAAACAATAAAACTCATCAAAAACCCGAGTAGCAACAACAAAAAAAAAACCAAAACAAAAAACAAAACAAAAAATACAATAAACACCACCACAGGTAAATGTCACCTCCTGGGTTTTAATCCCCAACTGCCTGCTGTACCCTGATTTCACTCAGCCACATCTAAGAACCACACAGATACACCTGGCACTGAAGCTGCAGAGGTGGCACCAAAAAAGTGAAAAAGTCTGCAAAGTGAACACACACCTTAATGCTACATAACCTTGTCTCTAGTGAAGGCTTACTTCCCAGATCTTTTGGTGGAAGTCTGGAGGAAAAAAGGCCAAGATGTATTTGTAAAATAAACACTGCATTGGCTTTGAATTTTGGCATTTTAAGATCACCATGGTCATTCAGGATCCACTGTCACTGGTGTTGTAACATACCTTTATAAAGACAACTGCAGAATCAAAGTGCTTACCAAAAAAATAAAATCAGAGCCTTTGACTCTGTCCTTGTAAAAACATACATTTAGGCTGAATTTCAATTGCAGAGCATTCACTGAGATGACCTACTATAATAAAATTAAATAACTGTATTTTCAGCACTATAGCCTTACTTCAGTTCAGTGACTACCTTATGCAGTTCATCCATAAAGTGTTAAAGCTGTAATGTGTTAAAAGCAGGAACAGCATTTGTATCTATACTCCATCTTGTATAAGAAAAAACTTCTAAAACAGTGAGTTTTTCTTCATCCTTCATGAAGTTTGTTCCAAAGAATCTAACTCTAATGTTCTCATTCAGAGAATTCCTTGAACTGTTTCAGGCTGTCACCTATTCTTCTGGAGAGGAGTGAAGCTTCAGGTCTGGCTGTGACAAAAATGCCTCTTGCAAAATGTGTTGTTAAAATAGTGAGTTTTATCCCCCACTTCACAGTGACATCACAAGAAGTCGAAACTCCCATCTCCAAAATTTTTATAAAAATAAATTTAATTTATGATAGAACAGAAAGCTTTTCTGTTCACATTACATCACTATACAGGTTAAGTTAAGGGTCTTGGGGAAATGTAGCTTGGTTGCCTGATGTCATTTTTGATTCCTTGACTTTTCCAAAAGTTTCTTTTGAGTTAGGTTTCCTTCACAACCTAAGCATGCTCATCTTATAAATTTTTCAGGTCAGACGTATTAAATCTATATGCAATATGGAAATTCTGAAATATATCCAATTTATAACTAAAACTATCATAATTATCTTTATAACAAACTATAAAGTCATGCATTCAGAAGACGTATCAAATTTTTACTTACATATTTCAAAGGGCCTATTTTAATTATGATTTTGCAAACTGACAAACCATTTACACAACTGTGTGCGGGTTGTTTTAGATTTCCTTTTTGTGCAGCCTCTTCTGGGATGATTTTCACTCCTTTTTGCCACTTGAACTAGGTTAAGTTCAACATTTAAGTTTTTTCTAATACAAAAGTATTACATTAGTATTAGAGGAACAGAACTTTCTTTAAAAATATGCAGATGCCATGCCTATTCAAGGGTAAAGAGTCACTAGGTCATTATGGAAAAAGAATTAGTGAGCAACGACTAAAATTTGCTCTCAGACCCTCGCTCATCCATTCTATTGACAGGAAGCTGCTACTGCAAAACTGCATGAACTATTTTACAATTTAAGTGCTTCAGGTATACATATCTGCTTTTAATTACTGTGGCAGTTTGCTCAAGGCACAGTTGCATAATTCCTCCTCACCGCAGGCATGCAATTTAAAAAAAATTATTTTGGAACTGGAAAATTAGACAGAGAAACCCAAATCAACACAATCCTAGGACTAGTATGTCTGAAACCACACATAACACAAAGTACTAACCTTCCACAGTGTTCTGTGGTTAATAACAACCTAAAGACCAGTCAATCAAAACAGAATTAATGTTTCTGTTACCACCCTGGTTGTGGAGCTTCCTCTTCATGATTCTTGTAAATCTGCCATCACAGTATCTACTGCTGGTTTTCCCTCCTTTTCTGGTTCTTTGCTGTATGAATGTAAGAAACAGCCTAAACAGGCTCAACTAGATAAACTAGCTTTTCCTACTATATAGGAACCAAATGAGGCTCAGGAAAAGAAGAACCAAATTATATTTAATGGTAAAGTGGTTAACATGGAGTGGGCTGTATGCCAACGCTCACACGATTACAGTTATCTCAAGAGGCGACACTGGACTTTCAAATGGGATAGTAAACACGCTTTTAGACTAGCCACTACACAGATCACTACTTCAAAATTCTTCTAACAATTTTTTTAAAGACTATATAAATTCTCTAATAATTTTTAGCTATAGCAATTCAAACTGGGGGTAGCAACACAGGGAGGGAGAAAAAAATCTACTGGGAATTGGTGATTCCCCTAATGAGATTGCAAATAATCTTTCCAATTACTGGTCATACAAATGGCCTGCAGTTGCTAGATCAAAACTGGTCTCTCAATTTTATCCACGCACATTGGCTTCAGGCAGTGGAACCATTCTAGATTTGTACCAGAATAATAAAATATAGACCAAAGCCCTCTGATATCTATTAAGAGCTTCAATGCAACAGGTTTCTGAATCAGGGAAAGTGACTAAAATTCTGCTTAGTACTACCAGGCTTTTCACTTTGTCAGTTCATTGAAAACTGACACAAAAAACCCTAGAAGAACGTAACACATGAATGTCCACTATTAGCAATGAATGTAACAAGCAACTCCACTCCCAAAATATCACACAATATAAAGTTCCAATAAAATTTATATAAGAACCCCAGTGTGGCAATAACAGATCTTTGTCACAATAAGTGAAAATTTATCCAGTATCACAAAAAAAAACCCAGCTTCCACTTGAAGACCTTTTTGGGTTTTTTCATTCATAAAATCCCCAATACATGAAAATATGGCATTTTAGTCTACATGTCTTGCCATCATGTATCATGGAAGATTCAGTTGTGGGTCTGCATCCTGCGCTGACATTGTGACTAACATTAATAACACTGTATTGTTGAAGTTGTACACAGAGTTAACAGCTTAAGTCTTTCCCTTTTCCTTTGAGATGTTTGAAGATGGACTCTTAGAACACTGCAAGCAGTGGCATGATCACAGGCACAGGTTAAGTACTACACACAAACCAATTTAAGAACACAGCACAAGCACAATTTGTTTCCCTGCATTACTTTTTGCACCTTATGTTCTCAATCATCTCATTTTTCCATGTCTGCCTCAACCTTAGAATTGCACTGACTCCTGGGTGGCAAGTATCAAAACACAAGATGAGACAACCCTGAGCACACTTACAACTTCCACTGCTGCAGGTTGAGACTCGAGCTCCTCCAATAAAAGCCACTCAAGTTACCAGACACAATGCGAACCACGGGAACAGGTATGGCACCACAGCACGGAGCGAGGTTTTCCTTACGGCACATGCATCTCAAGTCAGTCATCCAAAAGAATCTCTGATGTGAACTGGATGTCCACACTGGTGGTCAGCACCCCATGTAGTTGAACAGAAATTTCTTTAGGGGACAGTGGGCCCCATTCCTTCAGCTGGACCCTTCTCTACAGTCAGCAGAGCACACACAAGGCTGCAGAGTACAAGCCTTGCACAGTAAAGGTGCCCTGCGCTGAGACCCCAGAGCCACCAGGCACGCAGGAGGCTTCTCCTGCTTCTTCCACCCCAGCTGCTGGTGAAGAAGCCAAAGACATCCAGACCAGACAAAGAGGCGGCCGGACGCAGATCAGGCCCGGGGTCGCACAAGGAGGACATGCTTGCCAGTCCCCCCTTCGTGGCAGGGCACTGGGCGATGACCCCAAAACGGCAGCGAGTGGGCAGGCCTGGAGGGCCACGCTGGAGGCTTAAAGTGAGGTGCGTGAGCTCGCTACGGGCAGTGTCCCACCGGGCCCAGACCTGCGCTCCCCCCTTGCTCTCTGCCACAGGGGGAAGCTCCCCAGACCTCCAGGGGATCGGCCCCCGCACCCACCCCGCCGCCCCTTCGCAGGCAACGAGCGCGTCCCCCCAGACACGCCACCTCCCCATCCCACACACGCATCGTGCGGGAAACCGCCCGGCCCGGCCCGGGGCACTTACTGAGCGCCGCCACGGTGCCGGCCTCCAGCAACAGGCAGTCCTGGCGGGTACGCGACTCCAACAGGGCGCTCGGCCCCGGCTCCTGCTTCCAGAGCAACCGCAGCCCTTTGCTCAGAGCCATGAGAGCCGCTGGTGGCACAGAGGAAAGAGGAGGGGGCGCCGGCGAACGGGGGACGCGACCCCCAGCGCGGCTGGCGAAGGAGCCTCCGTCTCCTCAAGCGCACGAAGCGCAGCACTCGGGGGTGCCGCCAGCAGCCCTGCGACCCCGCGGGAGCTCCCTTCGAGCGCAGGCTCCCTGATGCTGGCAGCCCAACGAGGAGGGCAACGACGGGCGTGTGCCCTTCCCAGGCGCCGGTCAGCTCAGCAGCCCCCCGAGCGCCTCTGAGGGGGCGCCCGGAGGTGATGGGCGCAGAGCGTTTGCGGCTGCCGCTCCTCCCGGTCCGCTGCGGCCCCGTGGCACGGCTGCGGCTTCCTCGGGAGTCCCCCGGCTGCGACCTTCCCCTTTCCGCCTTTCCCTTTCCACCTACGTCTCCCTGTAAACTTTCCAGAGTTAACTTTGTCCCTCTGGGCCACGGCTCCTCCTCCTCCGGGACAGGTACAAGCCGCCGGCGGGCAGCCAACTGCCCGCCCTTCCCGCGGGGGAGGATGGGGAGGAGCGGCGGCGCCGCCCAGGACCGCCCGCAACTGCCGCGTCGCGTTGCCGCTCCCGGTGGGGCGTTGGGAGCCCGGCCGGAGGCCGCCACTCCCCGCCCCGTAAGCAGCGTGGCCGGGCCGCGGCGGCTGAGGTGAAGCTCGCCGTCGAGCTCCTGGCAGCGCGAAGGGCCCACCAGCGGCTCAGCAGCCGCGCGTGTCCGGGAGGGCAACGCCTTGTAGAAGCGCCGAAGCTGTAGCGAGGGGAGGCTGCTGCCCGGCTTCGCCCTGGGAGAGGCTGTCCTCCTTCCCGCTTCCTGTGTGGAGCGGCTGTCCGCTCCGCCTCGGCCTGCCTCTCGGGGCGGCGAGGCGATTCCCGCTCCCTCAGCCGAGCAGCGCGGCTTCTCCGCGGCCTCCTGTGTCTGTTTAAAGCGTTTGGGGTAGAAGGCGCGTTGCCCGTTAGTAACCAAAGAGCAGCGGGTTTGTTGGGGGTTGTGCCCACCCCCGATTTGGCTGCCCAGGGGGGTTGTGGAGTCTCCTCTGGAGATATTCGAGACCCGTCTGGACACCTACCTGTGCGACCTGCGCTAGGGAACCTGCTTTGGCAGGGGAGGTTGGACTGGATGATCTCTCGAGGTCCTTTCCAACCCCTACAATTCTGTGATAATGCAGGAAACCTATCGCAATTCCCAGTCGAGGGTTAGGGATTAAGTACTAGTACAGGATTAAGTGCTTGTTTCTTCCAGAGTTCATCCGTAAGGAATGGATTGAGAGGTTTGCGCAGGTACACAAACGTGTTCAGATGAGAAAACATGCTGTAATTCCTAGTGAAAAGTCCTATTATAGTCCTATTTATACACAGGTAAATCAAGCATGATTCTTAATGTAGCAAAATTTTACTTTACAGTTACATGTAGAGAAAATGTCAAATTCACAATACCCAAACTAGTTACTACTGTCTCGTTAACACTGAGGACATCAGTCATGGCTGTGCACTACCAGGTGGAATATAACAGCCCCTGTCCCCACTGAACTTGATGGAAACCAACTGAATACCGGGTACTTTCTTTTTTTCCTGCCGCACACCTCTGTTTTACTTACTTTGTAACTAGTAGTAATTGGAAAAGGAGATTAATTTTAGGTATCTTTACGGTGCCTTCTTATATAGTGTTTTGAAAGGATCTGGTAGGGAAAGAGAGTTTGGTGTTTGTCTCAGGCTTTTTTCCTCCCAGTGCTAATTTTTGTTACAGTATGTAGGGTGAGATAATGAGTGCTGGGTAGTGCAAAATAAATGACACAGAACTGTAAAAAATTAAGTGACCAAGATGAAAGAAGTGAGAGAGCACTCAGCTCAAAGTTTAGGGATTTTTAGAGGATGTTAGTGTGAATTAACCATTCTTGATTTTAAACAGAAAAGGGATGCCTTTCTTACAGCTATCCTACAGCAATGGCAGAACAAGAATCCATTTATATCTTTGACCTGTTTCCCCAGAGAAAAGTGCTTACCTGAGATGAAATGCTGAAGGTAACAAGCAATCAGAGCTGCCTAAGACAGCTGTATAACGCACAATTTTAAAAAGTTGCCCTGGATCATGCACTTATCTATTTCAAAATAGCAAATAATAAAAAAAAACCCACTATGTTTTTTGTGTGGTTTTGTCTTTGCCTTTGAGGAGTGATTCTTCCGAGTCCTCTTTAAACTCCACCATAAAAGTACACTGTCACTGGGAGTGACATACTCGTTATTGCCCATGCCTGTCACTCATTAGTAATTTTCATCATTAATGCTTTTCACTGCAAATTCCAAGAGCGTACAGTTTAGGATTGTTAATAAAAAACTTCCTGTCAGATTTGTTGGTTAAAATACTAGAGAAAGGATTGATACATCTATTTCCAGCACCTCAGATTAATATGTAGAGGTGAAGATGTGAGAGGAAAACAGAGGTGAAAAACTGTAAGGAAACCTTTCACAGTGGGTATGACAAAGCATGCTTCTATAGCTGGCTTTGTGAGTGGGTCTACTGCTGCAAATAGATCTTTTCAGAGGGTTCCAGCTGTAAAAATTCCACAGCATGGAAAGATGTATTTTTAAAGGTATGGTGTGATTACTGAAAAAGCAGTACATGCGTTAATTAGACAGGTCAGTTCCTTTAGAAATAGAAGACTGATTAAACAACTATCAGAAAAAGGTGAAGATGAGTGGTAAATAAAGCCATACTACTTACAAACATCCAAAGTGAGAGATCGGGTAGGAACATTACTCAATATATTGGGAGGCATGCAAATGTTTCCCTTGCCTTATTTTATGGCACTCAAGATCTTTACATCTAACCAAACTGACCATGATCCAAGGCGTGAAAGTCCGTTTTTAAGGGAAAACGTTTAAATTGACAGATCACCAGCTGACATTTGGAGTTGAGCTGCCTTGCTCGAGCATTTGTATGCAAGTATCATGGAAACTGATTATTTCCCATAGTCGTTTGAGGAGTCCCTCAGGTGAACCCATTCCCTCTTCCACAGCACCTATTATTACTCAGGCCATAAACCCTGATTAACTCAGCTTTTTTTCTTTTCATCCTCCTTTCTCAGTGGATTTTTCCTTTTCTTCAATATTGTGCCTTGATAGTTTCATCACATTTCTTTCCCCCTTTTCACACTCCTGTCTTTGGTTCTTTTATCACTTTTTCTACCTCTGAGCAGTCACAGATACTCTGCATTGCGAGTGTCCTCTCCTCCAGCTGAATAGTGGGAGGTGATCTGCTGCCTTCAGGTGAGAAGCAACAGGTCGCTGGGCTATTTCTACCATTCTGCATGCACAGAATAGTGGGAGTGTTCTTTGGGGTGTGGAGTATCTCTTGTCAGCAGTAGTACTCCTTTGCTTTTCTCCTTCAAACTCCTTTTCCAGTTCCTGTCTTTAAAAGGGGAGGAAGAAAATTCTCTCTCCCTGTCAGAAGGGGAGGAATTCTTAAGATCTGATGTTTGTTGACTGTTGAGCTATGTGAAATGCAATTCAGCCAAAAGTTCAGCACTTAAATGTTAGAGGCCAGCCTGCGCAGTAGCCTTCAGATACTGAAGTTTAGTTCCTGTTAACTCACCAGTAGCATAAATTGTGTTGAAGATATTATCCACATTGTGCTTATACAGTTTTTTAAGCCTGGTTCTTTTGCTATTGTTAGAACTAATTTCTCAGGATAATCTTCCTCAAGTCATTATTCAGTTTGGTTAATGTTTCTAGTCCCTTCCCCTCCCCAGCCCCTTGTTTACCTCTGAATCATTCTGTTCATTATAATAACTCTGACTCCCAGGTCTCTACAGTAATGGATGTTTACAGAGTCTGAAATGAAGAAGAGTCCTGCATGTTGATCCTAGCAGGTGGCATTGTATGTTTGTCTGGAGACACATCACAAGACAAGCAACAGAGGTGTTACAAAACAGTTTAGCAGAGGGCACTGCGCTTAGCTGTCTGGTAAGAGCTGTGTGAACCCCATATCCTAGACTATGGGGTATGGGATGGGTGAATGTCCTGGTAGTATTGCTTCTCTGTCTGTACGTGTTACTGAGTGACCTTTGAAATCTCTGACTCTTGTACAAATAGCTTTGGTGATACACAGTAGGTGATACAGAAACAAAAAAACCCAATCTGTGCATCCCCAACATTATGCTGCTGGAAGAAAAGGCCATTTTTTTAAAGCTCTGAGACTAAATATAAGTGATGACTTGTGGTGGCATTTCCTGGAGGTTTCTGACCACTTGCACACAGACTCAGCGGTCACAAATTCCTCAGGAAATGTGTGTGTGTCCACAAGGTCATCGAAAAGAGTTTGGGTTTTGCCTTTGATGAGAAACTTCTGACTTCAGTAAGTAAAGAAGAAATAGGGGAAATACCTCAGCACAGGTTTTCCTGCACATGGCATTCAAAACAACTAGTTACTGCTGCTAATATTCAACGCTTTTTATTGTTTACACATTTTCTAGTTAATATTAGAATAACTTCTATTTAAAGCTGAATTTGCCACAGAAAAGCATTTGAAACACTTGTAGGCTAAAGTGCTCAAAACATTGCTCTGAAAGTAGCTGTGGGTTTTTAATGTCACCTCTTACACCCTCAGTGAAATTGAGAAGAGCTTTCTATTCTGGTTGGGTTTGCTTGTCTTGACTGTGTAAAGAACTTTGTGTGCAAAAGACATCTGGTACTTTGTTAGGAGACAGTATGATATACTTTGAGCTAGGTCATTGATTCTCAACAATGTCAACAGCATTTCCTTAAAAATAACTCTGAAGAGCACAGGAAGCACAAGTGGTAAGTTAGTATGCTTTATTTGTGTGCTTAGAACTTGACAAAGAACATTTGACCTCACCATGAGCAAGATGCGTATGCAGAGACATCTTCTGTACTTAAACCCGTGATAATATTTTCAACTTTCCATTCTACTTTACAAAACCTCTCCTGACAAGCACCCTTACTCTTTGCCCCTGGGGTCTGTGATCCTTACAGCAGGAAAAAGAAACTTTTAATACTAATATTTCTGTATCAGTATTACCCTTTAACCAAGTGTTTGGAAGGGGGAGGGGTGGGTTATTAAAGCTGACCTGAACTTCCAGTTCAGCAGGGAACTAAAACATATGCCTAACTTTATCAGTAAGCTAAATCTCACAGCTCCTTGCTGGAGTGAGACTTCTCAAATGAATAAACAGTGCAGGTTCAACTGCTAGAGGTAGTTGGACTTGAAGCCAACTGACTTTAGGTTTGGACTGAGCCAGGGCCTGTACCAGAAGTGGCTCAGAAATCCTCTGGTGGCATGCTAACTGCTTTATAAATGCTGCTAATGAAAAATTGTGTTTGAAGTGTTGTTGAGAGGTCAGTGGAG
This sequence comes from Heliornis fulica, assembly GCA_013399135.1. Lineage (NCBI taxonomy): Eukaryota > Metazoa > Chordata > Aves > Gruiformes > Heliornithidae > Heliornis > Heliornis fulica. Next base: position 636,681 of record VXBZ01012067.1, on the reverse strand, counting down.
ACTCTCACATCCTCTTTCACTTATATGCATGCAAAGTGAAAGAGATCTAGGGAGGCAGTTTGCCTCTCACAGACACTGGCTTTTTCTTATGAAGATACTATTTTCAGTAGCAGCAGCTGTTTTAAAGCTTAACTTTCTTCATCCCAAAACTATGTGCAGAGGAGCGGCATTAGTCAGACTGCGTTTATTTAGGCAGTAACAGTGACCAGACAACTGGATAAAATCGCTTTCTTCCAGCCCAACATGCTTCTGACTAGTTGTAGGTATTCCTCTCACATGTTTGGGGGCTAGGAAGCCACAGGGTTTTCCACTGCTTCTTGCCTCATTTTCTGGAACTCCTGATAGGAAAACCAAAATACTTAATGAAATAGAAAGTTCAGATTTAAAGTGAACCACTCAATATCTTCACAGTCAGAGATCCAGCATGTAAATTGGCAGTATTTCTCAGCGAGCGTATGTGTTTTCTGATCTTTGGCAAGATGTGCACACATCAACAATGATGTACAGATTCCCCTGTATCAAGAGATAAGGTTTTCACAAGGTGAAAGAGGCTTTCTTCTTGTCCATGAGGCAGCTGTGAAGAAAACTCCAGCAAGAGATGATTGCAGATTGCCAGGTGTGGCATTTCTCTAGTATACAGTGGCTACTATTCTCACAGCCAGAGTGCTCGAAGAGGCTGCCTGGTGCAGCAAAGTCATTCCTCACTTCATTCTTAAATAAGAGTTTAAGTAGTCTGTTGATGCTCCTTATTAGTAGGAAGAGAGAATAGAATTTTCCTGACTGTTCAGAAGCTCAGATTTTAATTGTCTATTTAGATGTTGTAACTAGCCAGAGAGAAGCAGATCAATAAAAAGGTGAAAGATCAAGAATACACCAGAAAGCTGATTACGATACAGAAGATGATCCTGAAAGCTAAATAATTGGAAAAAAACTCCAATCTTACATTTACACACAAAAATTGGAAAAGTTGGGGAGAAAATACAGTCAGTCAAGTCACAGATGGACTTCCTATATATCTGCCTAATATTCATGGTGCAGTACACTTGATTTATTGAGGAAATGTTAGCTACTGATCCCTCGTACTATAACTGACTTGTAAATTAATTCTGTTAACACAAGAATCTTTAGTTATTTTGTCTTGTTGAGCAGGTGAAACCTATAATGAAGCATTTCAAAATGAGGGCTGGGAAGAGAAGGCAAGGAGAACTGTGTTTCTATGCTCAATAACTTACTCTAATTAATGTTAATTCATTTAAAGCTTATTGAACTAGAGTGTGCCCTCAGTGTCATCAGGCATTCAAGAAAGAATATAATCTATGGAATTTCAGCATCTAAGCATTAATGGGAGTTCTTTGAACACTAATAAAGATAATAGAGCGCGTTAACTGTGTTTATTTTCAGTGCCAGCTGTTTACAGTTGTATCATTTTCTAATAGGATTTTGTCAGTTAGATGAGCACGTGTTCTGTGTTCAAAGAAACATATATAAAACTATGGAGACTGATATTTTAAAGTAGTCTCACATTCCAGTTCTGTCTGTTCCTGCACACATAACACAAAGCTAAAGCAAAACCAAAGATATTTTTGTGCACAGAGTGAATGTTGGATACAACCTGTCCATGTAAAAATTTCAGATTTACTCAAGTATTTGGGGAAAAAAAAAGGGATAAAAAAAGGAGAGTGTTGTATTTGGAGAGAACCACTTTGCACAGTCAAATCATGGCAGCAACGGATATTTAGCAGCTAAGTACTTACCCTACAGAAACATGAATTTCTAGCAAAAGCACACGAAATCACTGCTTTCCATTAGAGAAAAAAAGTAACAAACTTTGGAGAATGCAAGAGACAAAAGTCTACTGTAATTCTTTGATTCTTATTTCATCTCTCGTAAATGAACATCTGGTCAGCATCCTTTTCACGCTTCTCTTCAGACAGATCTCATGGGTCTTTAAAACTGCTCAAACACAGTGTGTAGCAGGAGTGATCTGTGCCAGTGGCCTGGTGGAACGTAACCGCTATCTAGCAGCCAGTACCTCAGCTTTACAACCAGGGGGAGAAGGAGCCTTCTGTCTCTCTGATGAACAGGCTAATTCCTCCCAAATCTTGAACATAACCCAGAACCTAGTTCTCATATTATTTTTCCATTTATCTCATATTATATTTCCATGGGAAACATGCCCTAGGTGTAAGGTTCAGGATTTATTTGCTGTGAGTTACAGAACTTCTAGTCAGTGCATTTGATAATGGATGACTGGTTGTATGTATGGCCTTCAGTCACACCCTCGAAGCAGCCCAAACTGTGTTGCATGCATAGATTTGCCCTTCTGTCAGCACATGTAAGCATTTTTTTTTCCATTTTAGTTGTTTCCAGTGGAACGTATGTGGAGCTTTTAAATTCAGGTAAGGCATATTTCTCTCATTTCATTTTATAAACAGATGCTTTTTGGTATTATGTCTCCCCAGGCTTTAGAAAGCCCTGACCATTGATTCTCAGACTGGGGGGAGTGAGGGGGGTGGGGGGTGGCAGGCATGGTTCAGAGCAAAGAGCAAGGGGAGAGAGAGAGGCAGTGTAATAACACATTCACATGAAGGAAGGAGAACATTCATTTACCTGGGAGACTGGAGGTTGGAGGGGTTTGTTTTAACTATTTTGTGAGAATTTTGAAAAATCTTGTAAAAAAGGTATTGGACAATAAATTTCAGGAGTTCTCTTGTACTCAGCAGCTTTATGACAAGATGACATAGACTGAATGGTTTGAAAAGCCTATCACTATGAACTGGTTCAAATCAGAACAGTTAACAGGTCCTCGGTACAACACCAGCCATGAACAGGAAAAGGATAAAGAAAAGCTATACCAGTAAAATATAGCAAACTGGGTAAGGAGTCCAGCTATTTCACAGCCCATAATTCATGTTGAATGCAGAATGAATAACATATGTTTTTCTTGTAAGGAAAGGAAGACTATAGAACAAGATGTTATCTCTGTCAGTGCTGCTGTAAAGGGGTGACTGCTGAGTGTGAATGAGGGGAACAGACCAGAAAAGAGAAGGGCTGAGGAAATACCATGGAGTTGTTTGAAGGATCATCATGGTATGTTACATTCCTCCTAATGCTCCAATTATAGCCATGGACTATGTGCATGTAAAAGAAAACACAGGTCGGCTTTCATTCTCCCTGCGAGTCAGCACTTGTTTTTTGGACAATTTGTCTTTCTTTTTAACAAGATTTTGCTTACTTTTACAAAAAGAATTTCCTGTACTTCTAACTCCTGCCACGTCCCCTGTTAATATACAAACCATTATGGGAGTTTGAGGTTGATTAGGAGCAACACATCATCCACCCCAACCCCCGGGGTGCAGGTGGTTTAGATTTCACTGTGGAGCCCTCATGCAATCCTGCTAGCCCGGGGATCGGTCATGGCATGGAGAGCAAAAACGAGTAGTCCAAAGAGGTGAGTAGGCTGGTTTAGGGCTCGCTGGCCCAGCAGGCTGAAAGTTGCAAGAATCCATTAGAGTTAAATTTGTTTGCAAGCTACCATGCCTTTAATTTTTTCTCCAAATGGGGAGGGACCTCAGAAGTTATCAGGGTGGAAGGGTTGGTGAGAAATCACCTTTCTTAGGGCGTGACATTGTACCAGACCTAGGGCTGTTTTTTGGTACCAGCCACCGTGACAGACACCCCAGTAGTACCAGTGACCTGGAGAGGTTGGTGTGCATGGGAGGGGATGAGCACAGAGCATTGGTAAACCAAAATAATCTCAGCATCTTGGTAAAGCAGGGGGATGGGTTGGAAAGGCTGTGTGTGGGTGTGGCTGGAAAAGCTCATCAAAGCTGTGGATTTGGGGGACAGCCAACTCCTGGTGTGTGAGAATTACTGTGCCATGTAAAACAAACTTTGGAGAGGACAGGGGAGACTGGAGCTCACCTCATGCAATGTCTGTTCAATGCTGTTTTCATTAGCTCTGTGGAGTGACTGATTTGTTGTCCTCATCACCAACACTATTTTCTGTTCCTGACACTGCTGTTACCCTGCCTCTTCTCTGTCCCTACGCCTCCATTCTCCCTGCTTTGTTCTCTGATGTGTTTCACCCAACCGGTCTGCTGATGGTTAGTTTGTGTTGTTAGTGATCCTGATCATGGGGAGAGTTACCGCTCGGTTATCCTTGCAGTACCTCCTGCATCTTGTAAAAGGAGATGGGCGCAACGACAGCTTTCCTGTACTCGCCTTACAGAGTAGCTATCATCTATCATCAGATAATATTCCCTGTGTATTTTGGTAGGAGTTCAGCTGAAGTCTGTCTTTACTCCTTCCAGAAATCTGAAATACTCTTCGTCTGGTTCTGGAGATTTATTGCAAACTGCGGTGAAGGGCCAGAACTGGTGCAGATCTTTTCCACATGGAAACACTGATCAGAGCACGCTCAAATAAAAGCAGAGATGCTCTGCGAGCTTGAAAATGCTTCTTAGAAGACAGTGTAACTAAAATCAGTTTAATCCTAGAAAGTGCTGCTCAGAAGGCTGCTCTGATACAGGAACAGAAGTCCTGGGGGGCCAGGATACAGCATACAGTGGAGAAACTATTATAAAAGCGCTACTTTTAAGCAGCCTTCTGCCTTAAGAGACAGATCTCTGTGTGTTGACTGGAGTTATTAGATTAATATGTCTGGTTTATGATCATCTGCACTTGAAAAGTTGCCTAGTGCTGGCTGTTAACTCAGTGCTCTGGAGCCCACAGGAAAAAAACCTGTAAGGTATCCTGGGGCAGATTTCCAGGGCTGGTTGCTCACTGTGCCAGCAGCCAGCTACACTCACACCCTGTCTACCTTCAGGGCCCTCAGCTGTCCAACGAAGCATCTCTGGAAAGACGCAGAGCAGGACCAATCGCTTTGTAAGATCTTAGCTGGTTCCACAGGGGGCCAGCCAAGGCGTCACTGCATCCCGGGCTGAGGGGGAACCGGGCCGCTATGGCACATGTCCATTTGTCCATCTTTGTGCTGCAGAAGGGTTTATTACCACACCCGTGTGCTGCACGTACACCTGGAGCCATCCAGGGTTCAGTAGCAGGCCTGAGCTAACTGCTGCTCTCTGGCTCCACAGCAGCGAGAAACAGCTGAGAGACCACGCAGAGCTCTGAGGTGCTGCAGGCACAGCCGCAGCTGTCTGCGCGAGCTCCCTTGCAACCAGTCTACACGACGTTTACTTGGTGGTTGGGAGAGCTTTGTTTTCCCCTCGGAAAACACAGTTCCCTTCAGGAAGGGCTGTTTTCTGTTACTATTAAAGATGACAAGGACATAAGTTATTTTTGTTAGATACCAGTGCTAAATAATTGCAGCACAAAGCTGGCAGCCCACTCGGAGGGGAGCTGTGCCAGACAGACCTGCCACCCTGGGCAGTCCAGCAGAGTCATCTTCCTAAGAGCTGTGCTGTGTTGTAAGTGCATGAGGGTTCCAGAGCGCAGCTGTTTGTGGTAGGGGCCCAGATGGTGAAACAAAATGAACTTAACCACTGCCTCTTGTCCCGTTGCATCTAACCTTTGGGCAAATCTTTCCAGGAAAACCTGAAAAGGAATTCAAAACACGACAGAGACCTTTACTATTTTATTTTTTTTTCTCCTTTCTTTCCAGAGTCACAGATGTTCTCTGTGTTTCCAAGCTCTTCCAGGCTACTTCTTCTACTGCCCCATGACAGATGCTTTCATTGCATCCTTCCTTCCTTCCTCCCTTCCACTTTATCAATTCTGTCAGATGGTCAAAGCACCTGCCTGGTTACCAACCCACCTGGCAGATCAGTTCTGTCAGTCTGATGCCTTTCTTGTCAGCCCATGGGGCCAGGTTCAGTTACCTTAACTAGCACAGATGCTGCGTGTTCCTGTACATGTGCATACACACACATCACTTGTCTCTGGAGAGTGTCTTTGGGGATGGGCTAATCATACACAAGGTAAAGTAACTAACATGCAATTCAAAAGCAGCCAAACCACTTAACAGTTTGGGGGTTTGGGGTTTTCAGTCTCCATAATCTTACTATATTTTCTGCTATTTTTATATCCCTACCATTTGCCATTATCCCACTGAGATAACCTCTAACAAACCTCTTGGAGCTAGCAACTTAATTACATCTGTAACATTCTGCTCCACTGTATATTTTTTTTTTTTTAGCAAAACAGTTTATTGGAGTAATAGTTTGTCAAATTATTTGTTTGGGTAATTACTTCTATCTTCTGAAAAGGTATCAGCGAGGAGTAACAATTTTAGATTTGGATCTACGGAGATTTAATTGCAACAGAAAGCAATCTGAATTATAAGTGACCCTGAATTGATAAACATGTGCTAAGACACCTCAAGTTTATTAGCAAATAATTTTTAAAAGTGAACAGGCTTTAGAGATGCTTGGTGTAAGAAGAAAGCTAAGGGTAGCGAGAGCCTGCTGTTAACAGAAGATAGTATGATACACGTTCTTGCTTCAGTACTGACAGAAAAATGTGGGACCTGAGAATATAGCCATATTCCACCACATCCTTATGTCAGAATGAGCAAAGAACAGTGCTCAGTGAACATGAGAAGGCTGGGATCAGAGTGACAGGACCGCTTCAAAGGAACTAATCAAGTGTATCATGAAGCAAACAGCTAAGTCTGTAGATGACAAGAACCTAGAGTTCAGAAAGTTCAAAAGGCTGGTGGTGGGTGTACTAGCTGGAGTCTGAAGGAAGGCAAAAAATTATGATAGTTTAAGAAAATATGACCAATTAATAAAGATTTTAAAAGTCCTGGAAGATTAAAAATAGGCAAACACAGTTTTTTGCATTTGTAAAACAATGAAATTATATCAGTTTAATTTCAGCATCCCAAAGATACTGACTTGTATCAGTAAAGATAATGCAAAGATCCCAGTGTCACAACTGATGTACAGAGAGTGGGGGAGGCAGGAAACAAACCCAGCTAATCCAAGTATGCCAAGAAGAGTCTGTGTAAATAGTCAAATATCCTCCTTTAACTGGAAGATTAGCCTAATTAAAAACAGGAGGCCATATTAAGATGCAAATGGAAGTGGTTTCGAAATAATTTTGACAAACTTATCACATTTAAATCTCAGAAGAAATCCATGATAATGTATTCTAAATATGGTGACTACTAGATAGGCATAGAACCAGTTAACAAACAATAAGGGTCCATTTAGTAATTGGAATATAAGAGAAGTTTATTAAAAGCAAAACCCCTGCATGACCCCAGCTAATGTCTGGGTTGCAAATACAGACAGAACTGAGTATTGTAAATTGGAAGTGTGGTTGGGAATTATATTTCATTTGTGATGGATGTGCACAGCTCTACGTATGGCTTGTGACCACTGTATGGAAGCTCTGCAGACAGGCAGGACAACATGAGCATCAGTAGTGTGAACTGATGAGGCAGCAGCGTGATTGTAGTTGAAGGGTGAGAACTACAATCCTCCTCCTGCCATGTACTACCAGGACTGGCATGGGTGAGAGAACAGACTAGTTTGATGCACCCAGGAAAGAGGGGTGCACCTTAACGTGAGGAAAGATTTCTATTATGTAAAAATTAAGATATGTTGATTAACTGTTCTAGTTAACAAAAATTCAAGCTTAGAGATAGCATTTTTTATACACACAACCTACAGAAGTTACAATGTATGTAAGGGAAGTTTTTTTAAGCAATAACATGCAGATAAGGGCTATGCTGGCACATTGTGGAATTTCCAATAAAAGGTGTATCTGTGACAGATGTCCTTGTGGTGGGTTTGCAACGTGGCTTAAGAAGCAGCTAGAAAGTTTAAGGGTCCAACAAAGTAAATCCCAGCAGAGCTCCCAAGGCCAAACTCCCAAACCCTGTTACTGACAAGGCCGGCTGGGCCAATCAGCGCCGGTGACAGCACCACTGGGAGTCACATTTTAGAGACAGAAGAATACAAACAGCCGCATTTTTCCACCAGAGAAGGGAGTGAGGAGATGTAAGAAACTTTGCAGACACCAAGGTCAGTGAAGGGGAGAGAAGGCCCTGAGAGAAGACTCCCTGCAGCCTGTGGAGAATACCATAGTGAAGCAGATGTCCCCCAGCAACCAATGGAGGATGAAGAGACCTCACTTGTAGTCCATGGAGGGGCACCTGGGCCAGGCAGGAGTCCACCATGGAGCAGGTGGAGGAATATGGAAGAGTCTGTAACCTACACTGGAGCAAGCCCCTGGCAGCACCTGCAGCCTGTGGAGAGAGATAAGAGGCAGAGAGAGAGATATGGAGGCCCACGCTGGAGCAGGTTTGCTGGGGGCGGGGCTTGTGACTGTGGTGGACCAGGCTGGGGCCAGCAGTCTGGGACTGAGAGACATTCTGTGAGTTTATAGCAGTGACCCACGGTGGGGCAGTTGGTGAAGAGCTGAGGCCCTGTGGGAGAGGACTCATGTGGAGACAGTCAGGGAGGACTGTCTCACATGGGTAGGACCCCACACTGGTGCAGGGAAATGCCCCCCACCCCCCAAGAAGGAAAACCACTCATGAGGGGCAGGGGTGGTGTTTTAAGAGCTGTTTGTACTTCTAATTTTCTGACTCTGGTTTCTCTCTCTGTGTGTGTAGTGTAATAAATTAGAGACTTTTCTTGCTTTTCTTCTGTGTTGAGTCTGTTTTGCCCGTGACACTAACTGCAGAACAATCTCTCCCTGTCCTTATCTCACCTCCAAAGCCTCTCAACATGTATTTTCCTCCCTGTCCAGCTAAGAGGGGAGTGATAGAGCAGCTCTGGTGGGAGTTTGGCCTCCAGCCAGGGTCAAACCACCACAGTCCTTTACACTAGTACAGGTGTAATTGATAGTGCCACACCACAGGATGGGTGGCTTAGTCTCCATATGTTTCTAATGCTTCAAGAGTGATTTTGTCAGGGATTCTTTAGACAGACAAAAAGGTTTGGGTTTTTTTTCTGCCTGAGTGATTACCTCTCCTGCTCGGTAGTTGTTTGCTATTGTATCAGCTGTTGGCATTGATTTTATCAGAGGAGTTAGACAAAACCATGGGAAGTATGTGGAGTGGCAAAAACCAACTGAGTGAAGAGCTGCACACCACCAGCCTTTCCCTGGTGCCTGCTCGCACGCCTCGGCATGAAGCACTAGGAAAGGCAGAAGCAGCAGTAGCAGGATGCCTGGCGAGGGCTTTGCTTCCTGCAGACAGCTGCAGTGTCCAAGGCTGGGCAGTACTTTTGGCCAACCCAGACTGGCAGTGTCTGGCGTGTGTCAAACTAACCCACAGCACTGGTGAGACATCTCTTTACATGGCTGTTAGTCAGAATTATTCTGCTGCACTAAACAAGACTAATTTTAGTAGCAGTAAAACGGCTGTATGTTATTTAAACAGAATTCACAGAATGAAGGCTGTGTTATGGTAATACTTTGTCAACTACTTTGTCACAGCCAACAAATTGCTCAGTAATGTAAAAACTCTAGTACTCCTGCAAAGTTAGGCCTCATTATAGCCCCGAGGAGTTGCGGCAGACGGTACTCTTCCAAAAACATACCATACATTCCAAAAAAGTCTGCTGTTGAAGTCTAATCCCACGTGGGATTAACTGCAGACAATAAGCAGGGGTAGCAGTCCCCTTTGCAGAGCTACGTTTTTGTTATTAACAAAATTTAATATTTTAGCAGTAATGGAATATGCGATTAAATATAAAGTGAAACCCGACAGCTTGGGCTTTTGATGGCTTTTCAAAGTCACTGGGATAGTGCCAGCGTTTGGCTCACCCTTGGAAAGCAAAAACCAGGAATCAGTATTAACACTTTGTGATGCTCCAGAGATTAACTACTCAGCTATGACAAATGCAATTCAGGAGGGCACCGCTTAAGTCTTACTCTAACTTGCTATTCATTTTTCTGACTGCATCTTCAGTGTGAGGGTTTTTCTGTTGCTCCCAACTCACCCAACCTAACTACGCCACTATTCATGTCTAATTAAAAAAAAAAACAACAAATACCAAAGACAATCTAATGTCTATTCTGGGTCAACACCATGCCAACACAAAGCCAGGAATACACAGTAGCACTGTGCTCTACTACTTATTTGCAGTCAGGAGGGTTCCATCAACCACGAGCTGGACTGACCTGAATAATGAAAGCTTACACCACACGCGTAAGCCTTCGCTGGTTTGCAGTCACTAGCGCTATTATACCCTTCAGTTGCGATGCCGCTTTATGGAAGATGCACGGATGCTCTTTCATCCCTCCGCCGGCGCGTAAGCCGGTAAGAAAGCTCGAAGGAGGATTTGCCTTGTACTGCACCACCCTGTTAAAGAAAGCAACGTAACGATTTGAAAGAAAAAAAATAGTCTGGTGGATATATATAAATATTTATTATCAGTTTAACTTCATTTTACTATAAGTCTTTAAACATTATGTTTTTTTGCCAATGTGTTGCATCTGTGACACAGTTGCTACTGTCATAGCTTCCCTGAACTGGGAATTTATGGCTTACACGTAGATTCCAAAACAGTCTATTCAAGATAAAGAACCTTCAACTTTAGTGCATACGGAGCTATTTAAAGATTGGTAGAAAGACACCCCCCTCCCCCCGCTCCCCCTCCCAAATCAAGAGTCTGTTACAAAGACATTTCATTACCAAAAAGTGAATATACAAATGCTAAAAAAATGCTGGCTTGAAAAAGTGATTTCAGGATTTACTGTACACGTTGTAACAATTTATTATATAAGCTGCTTCTACATGCAAGCAGATCTTACATTTGGTGTAAAACATTTATACACAATCTTTACAATTTGTACATATTTAAATGGCTGTATCAAACAACACTGTGCTATGGGGGTTTGGAAGCAAATAACTAACACTGGGAAGAGAAAAAGACAAGGTTTATAAAACGTGAACAAAACCCATGACACTGAAAAGCATCTAGGCTTAGGCTTTGTCTGGTTTGGTTTCAGGTTATTCAGGCAGACCTGGGTTTTCCTTCTAGCACACAAAAGTAACACCAATGCAAAACAGAGTAAGGCAACTATCCAGCCAGCAGACTGTACCCATCACAGAATGGCTTATTGGTAAAATGCCTCCTATAAAATTTTTTTTTTTTCCAAAACATTTCTTTTCTAGGCACATTTTAGCAAAATGTGCATTTTGGCTTTCCTGCTGGCTTATGGCATGAAATTAATTGCTGTGGTTGGTGCTCATTGTGAACAGAGTTGGCGGTAGCTCTTCGGTTTAGAAAAGCCCAGGCCTCAAAGGGTATTCCAGCAGTATGAAAGAGAACACCAGGCCACGTGGTAAGAGATGATTATCAAAGCACAGAGCTTGTGTGGTACCTAACGGTGTTACTCAGTGCTTCTGTCACCCTTTAGTTTGCATTAGAAGGCAGCAAAGAGTAAACCCAAGCCACCAGGATACCATACCACTACATGAAGACCTGAGCTTTGTTGGAATTTGGGGACTTGTACCAGTTTGGGTTTGATATGGCAGTGTCCCCTCTGTTTCCAAGAGGGGACACTCTTGGAGGGGGGGAGGGCAAAAGGGAAGCCGACCCTGACACCAGTGCCTTACGGCTGTCAAAAGTGCTGAAAACGTTCTCCACACCTTCCTAAATGGCTCTTTCCTTGTTTGCACTTTGTCATCCTAGTGCATAGCGAGAAAAAAAAAATACAAAGAGCCTGACATAAGCTCCGAGGTGTTGTGCCACAGTACACAGTTTAGTTAGAAGGAATTTGCCAGAAGGCATAATGGGAACAGTGTGCCATGGCTGCCCATGGGAAGCCACACTTGGTTCATTCAGGAGATTATCGTGAACATGTACCAGGAACACACACGAATATAGTTCCTCCTGGCTACTGAGTCGCTAGAGAGCTGAATGGAATATAATGAGTATTAAAGTCATTTTCTCAAGCATGCCTGCTTTCCCACTTAAAAAAAAAATAAAATTGTTACTTTGATGTTAATTAAGAGGTTTGGAAGAACATCTGACAGATGTAAGTCCACGAGGTCCATGGCAATGTATAATTTAGATACCTATAACTGACAGCATTGTCTAGCTGGTTTTACTTAAATAATGATACAAATGGGAAAGCATTCAAGATGAGAGCATGTTATGATTCAGGCTGATAAAGTAAAATTTTAAAGAATTATTTTTCTACAATGGATTTTTTGTTGCTGGAGGTTGGGGGTTTTTTTGGTGTGTGGGTTTTGTTGGGGATTTTTTGCTGGCAAAGCCTAACAAGATTTTATTAGCATTGCCACCAAATAAGAAAAGCACTTCGGAGTTGTTCTTTATTGTTGACTACCCCTTCTTCTCTACATCACAGGAAAGCGGCTGAGGGCCTGCCTCAGCTTCTGTGCAATCTGAAACAAAGAAACAGAACATACTTAACACATAGGCACTTCATGCAGAAATACAATTGCAGTACTTCTCATGTGCACACTTTCTGCCTCGTTGGTTTTGTGCTATCACCGCTCAGGTTGTGTTGGAGAAGGTATTGTAGGCAGGGCTGTCAGCTTCCCTGTTTGGTTACCTAGCACTGCACTACACAGGAAGGCGACAGGGACAAAGCCAGATTTTTCATTAAATCTATTTCCTTGTTGGAGCAAAGGCCATGCATCAGAACAGAGCTCTTCTGCGCTCTTCCTGCAGTTCTTAAGGTACCCAGCACCCCACATGTGAACACAGATCTGGTCATTGTACCGTTACAAAGAGACTGGTGAGGCTGCAACCAGAAGAACTGGGATACACTGGACAAGAGACTGAAAGAAGGTAAGGAGAAACTGATGCCTAACCCCATCAGGGGTGTCTGATAAACAGAACCCAATGGGGGACATGAAGTTCTCATCCACTAGACTGCTGAAGCCCCACTGGCACTTTTTACTGCTGTGAAGGGAAACCAGTTGTTCGCTTACTCCTTTAAGTGATGCAAGTCAGGTTCCAGCACACTCACACGTGACACCAGCATATCATATTAGAAAATCTGCTACCTGTTTTCATTTAAAAACCACCAGGAATACACGTACAAGAACAGTTTTAAATGAGAACTAAGGTTGTACATCAAGTGCCTAAAGTTAGCATATATAATAACACAACAAAACCACTCCAGTCCTCCTGCATACACTGTACACACCAGGCTTTAAATCACAGCAGCTTCCCTTTGTCCTCCCATCCTGGAAGAGGGAAGTTCCATTCAAATGGTTTGTTGCTGTACGCCGTGCAGCAGCTCTTTCTCACCACAAATCACACAACTAGAATTCTTTGTGACATCAGTACTGGCGTTGCAAAATAAAATGAAGCTGTCAGCAATAGTATTTCTCAACACTGTTTTTTAGGTCTAATATAAGAAAATATTAACATATTCTTCGTTCTATTTTTTTAATGAATAGAATTCTTCAAATATCTGCTCTCTGGGGGAGGTCTATACAAAGAGACAATGAAGTACTATAGGTATTTCTTGTAAGAGTAGCAGCACAGTACGTGCCAAGAAAATGGCGCTGAAATACTACACCTTACCGTTTCATAAAACTGTGCCTGCTGCTCCAGGTACAGACGAATGACACTGTTGTAGTCATAAATCCGGTTACTGTGGAAGTGATTCATTTCGGCTGCAATTAGACCCAGGAGGCAAATTATTTAAGAGGAGCATTGGTCATTAAGAATAGTTTCACTTGGTTTAGATTAGTTACTGTGCCCCAAGTTCAGCATCCAGCCTGAGAGGAGAGGTACGGTTTTCATGCTTCCAACACAGCCAGTTTTGCCTGCAGGACTCAAGTTATGATGGAACTGTTTGTAAGACTGGTGCAGTGTCAATTATTCACTGCTAGAACACAGTCACTTCCTGGATTAGGCCAGGTCCTTGTTATAACACTAAAGTGTACAAAAATTTGATAAAAAGTGAGCAGGATTTTCTCATGCTGAGGTATCTGCTCTTTCCTGAGGTGTTTTCCACAGAATTTGGCTAGGACATTCAGATTGCCAAAAAGTACAGATAGCAGATTGTAAGCCATGTCTGTAAATATTTAACTCAAAAACCAAAACCAACCAAAAACCAGAAGGTACAACCAATTGTGTTTGACCCATTCTTGACTGAGGCTGTTTCAGCAGAAGCCTAAGAAACATTACTGAATCCCTACCGCCTTTCTGTACTTTCTGCATCACTTGCCAGTTCACAGTTTATGGCTGAGTTAAAAAAAAAAAAAAAAGTTTTCAGATACCAGAGGGAGAAGAAATATTCTGGACTGTGAAAGTCACCTTACAGGTATCTTCCACTATTACCACTTATACAGCACAGTCCCCTTGAATCATTGAGACACGGAACGAGGAAGGCTAGGGAGTTTTCTTGTTTGATTAAAAAAAAAAAAAACAGAACAACAGCTTTATGAGCTTCTCTGACTTTGTCCTGTAAAACACTGACTACTCTTGGCTTTAAGGCACTTAAAGGCAGATGCAACACCCTCAACAATGAGTGGTCCCTCTGAAGTCAGTAACAGGATGCACTTAAGGGCCTGACATCCTGCCAGACTGAGCCCTGACTCCTCAGTTCCCTGTTTTTTCAAGCACAGTGTGCCATGTCTCATTTACAACCTCTCTAACATTCAGAGGAAAGAGTTCATTCAAAGAATGTCCAGGAAAAAAATAATCTCAGTACATCCGGATCATGTCTGACTACACTATGAGTCAGAAAAACACCTGTACATGTGATGAACCCTTCCTGCACCAGGGCCCATGCTTTTTCCTTGAGACATTATCACTTCAAAATGAAAGAATCGTCTGGGGTGGCTGTCTGTTGTGGTTTTTTTGGTTGGTGGTTTGGGGTTGGGTTTTTGGGGTTTTTTTTTTGTTTTGGTTTGGTTTTTTTGCTGTTGTTGTTTTATTTCTTTTTAACTAACACCTCCAAAACATGTGTTTTGCAATTACAGCATGAGAACCGAAGGAAAACAATGGACAAAATAACTGCAGTTTTAGGAAAATCTAAGCAGGTAACACAAAAAAAGCACCACACTTAGCCCTTATTATCATTTCTGGTAGAACACAGATTCTCCTATTTGTTTGCTTTTAGCTTAAGATACATCCTTCAGAGGGCTACAAACACCATAGCCATTTAGCCCAACACACGGTTTACCTTGTAGTGCATAAGCCATGGTGCTCACACGTTTGACCATGTTCTGCTTGTCTTGCGGCGTTATTTTACTGGTTGCAACTAATTTATCGCTCTCCTTCACTCTTTCTATTGCTCCCTGGAGAAACCAAAAGCAGAAAGATTAAAAGATTAGTCAGTCTTCAGAGTCATCTAAAATGCCACTGCTCACGTTGTGAGCTTGCACGTGAAGGCAGGAATACACGAGGATATAGACAGAAAGGACAAAAGGGACAAGTTTCAAAGTACATCTGGGCAACACAACAGACATCCCAAAGCCTCAAACTACCAAATGTCTTTACAACCTTATCTGCACAGTATACAAGACCACAGAATCCCAAATTATTTTCCAAGAGTCTATAAATCATTGCAGTTTTAAACTTTTGATTCAAGAAAATCCCACTCCACATAAACAACAGGCATAAAAAAGAAATGCCTCCCCCTTCACAATGTATCTATGCCAAACAACATTCAAGAGAATCTATTTACATGTCTCTTGGCACTAGGATTATGTTTCAAATTTTAAAAATATTTCTTCTCCTTTTATGTCCCCCCCAAGGATTCTGTGGGATGAGGGACCCTAACTGTGCTGAAGAAAGACTACATGAATCTAATACACTTTTATCTTTGTTGCTCCCAGAAGCATGTTCTTGTTTTATACATTTAACACTTCATGTGGTAAAAACCCAACTTGTGTACTTGTCCAATACTTCAAAACTTAGAGTTTTCTTTATATTCATGTGCCTGCTTTAACGGTTTCCAGTAAACTAAGAAAAAAAAAAAAGAGCCCAAAGTTAGAGACAATGGCTAAAATTGTCCTCTGTAATATGAAATATAATAAACCGAGTGGTTGGGTTTTGTTTCCTTCCCCCCAAAATTAGTCCAATTCTCTGATACTAAAGAAGCTTCTAGGCAGTGCATGATTATTTATCATGTCTCACTAAGCTAGTCATGTGTGCATATCCCATTTTTCCTACACTACTGGTATGGATTAGTATCAGCTACCATGTAAAGCTCAAATAGTACAAGTGAACGGTGCAGCTATCCACCACACTGAGACATGAAGCTAACCTGAAACTCACGAAGATTCTAGTGCTTTACTGTAGTAGAAGGTGAAGATATTCAAGACAAGTTCTGGCTCCCTCCCCTCAATTTTTTTTTTTATTGTAAAAATCAACACACCAGTTTCACAGAAGCTGTCAGAGGTTCTGGAAGCAGGGACCAGGCCACTGCACAAGGGTAGTGTACAGTACCACCACTTCTGTTGCTGTAAAACTTTCCACTGCCCTTAGAAGGAAAGGCCCCTCACATACCTTATGAGCTCCTATGATGTCTGGGAAGCAACCAAGAAATCCCTTATATTCATGATTTGTTTCCATCAAAAAGTGAAGATCTTTCTTGGGCTGATAAACAAAGCGAAAGCGTTAGTAAAACTATCTGTGGCATATTAACATAGAATCATAGAAACCCCTGAGTTGGAAGGGACCCATAAGTTGGGCTTGTCGAGTCCAACTCCAGCTCCACACAGGACCAGTCAAGTCAGAGCATGTGACCGAGGGCATCGTCCAGACGCTTCTTGAACTCAGTCAAGCTGGGTGCTGTGACTGCTTCCCCGGGGGACCTCTATCACAGAAAAGAAACTATGGTGACAAAAAGGGTAAAGTGGGGGTTAAAAAAATGACAAACAAAATAAATAATAAAAAAAAAAGAGAAGAGGAAAAAAATAATCCAAGGCAAAACCTTAATTGTTTGTGCAAACTTTTCATATTTGAAATGGCCCTTATTAAAATACATACTCTTTGGAGTAAGGCACTGAGCACCAGTGAGCTGATGCCACTGTTTTACACAGCACCGGCTTATGAAGTGAGGGGCTTTGCATCAAATTTTCACTGAAGAGGAGTTACTAGTCTTAAGTACATCTCCTTAGTGGCTGACTTGGAAAGCTGTTTTAAGAACTTCCAGACTCAAGCTTGACATCAAGAGGATCTGTATTTTGAAGACTACAAGCTTTATACACTAAATATCAACTTATGACTTGAATGCCGACACCAATTTAAGCCAGATTTTTACTAAAAATGCAGGCTGCATTTCATTTTCTTGATATGCAGCTGCAAGATCTGGATACTGTAGATATCTGGGGAATGCAGGGGGAATGTAGAAACCCTGTCCATGATTAAATCTCACTCTTTTCTACCAGTAAAGAAGACAGCTCACTGGTGTCAAAACAAACACATTTAAAGAGGAAGTAACCATCTAGTATTTTACAAACAAAACCGTGATCTTTCTGATCCAAGAGAAATATCCTCCCTCACATCCCCTCTAAGTTGACACACAGCAGAAATAAAGATTGAATTGCTGTTAAGACTTTTAAATACTCTTTCATTTAACTGGTCTATGGCAGTAGCAATTATGGTTTAACGGGCAAGAAAAGAAGTGATCCAAATAGGCGATACGTTTGTGCACACTGTGCCAGTGCGTTCATACTACTCCTACCTGGTCTGCTACAAGACTAGCGATCTCTTCATAGGTTTTTCCTGCTTCTGTTATTGCTCCATTGAGATCAGATTCTCCTAAAAGTAAATATCAGTGTTCACAATACAGTCAAGTCAATTACAGTAAGAAGCTTGCCTTGTTTCAAGGCAAATTTCTAGACTAGCTTATTTTACAATAGCAAATGCTCAGCCATCATTTTATAACCAGCAGTAATTTAAGAAGAAAAATATTAGATTTTATACCATTAAAAAATGAGAACTCTGAAGATTGTGTGGAAAACCAATGCTAAAGGGCCCACATGTAAACATTGTTCTACCATAGCACTAGCACTGTGCACTTCCACACTGCATAACTCTAGGTAGTTTAAATACACAGGTACGGGAGGGAAGGGAGAATGAGGAGGGTGACAGTAAAGACACTAACAAAGCTGTAGAGCCACCTGCTATACTGATTTTTAAGAAAGTATTTTCATACCGATAAACAGTACATTCTCCAGGATACCCCATGGAGCAGTGATGCTAGTCCTTAGCTCTCCCAACAGTTCTGGGCCATAATTACTAAAAGGTCAGAGAAGTAGAATGAGGCCCAACTAACTTTTTTCCTTTGCCAACAACACTTCTGACCCTTTAGGGAACTCTTCAGTAATATTTTCAAGCTGTAGAAGAACTACTGGTTTTGAGACAAACTTTGTAACTTTCATCACTATATGAGGTATATCTAAGGGCCCCACAAACTGCACTTAAAAATACAGACATCACCACAACTCCTAAGCTAGACACCATCACAAGCGCTCAGAACAGTGGTTTACTAGCAGGACGTGGCTATGTGGGTCAGAGACGGTAAGAAGCCTTACATTCTTGGTACTTTTCATGCCACTTCACCTTCCCAAAACACCACAGGTTTTTTCCGTCCTTGTTAGCTTGTCCAAAGCATGTAGTCAACAGTGTGGAAAGCAAATAAATTGAGGTAGAGAAAGGGGAAGGTGTAATTTGCAGGTACAGTTTAAAGAAAACCCATATTTTTCTCAACTTTGAAAAGATGTCTTGATATAAGGCAGCAGTTAGTCTGTTATTAACATTTTGCTTGTATTCTTTAATTGAAATTTACCAAGCGCTTATTTCATTAAGGATTAATTTGAACATTAAAAGTTCTTTTACTTCAACAAATGGACTAATCTGTGTTAAAGATTTATTAGATAAGATTCTTAAAGGAATCAAGGTAATGACTTAGTGTTGCTTCAGTTTTATCAATCAGATCTTACTTTCCATTAGACTGTTTTAATAAAGCCAAAAGCTTTGAGGGAAAGCTACTGATCCCAAGAAATAACAAATCCAGCAACATAAACACTGCTCAAAAATATTCTTCTCCTATTTGAGCCTGTCTGGATAACAAAAATGAACATGAAAGCCCATTGTGAGATCTAAGATGTGTATAATTCAGAAGATATCTTCACATTGTTGTAAAACTATAAATCAATTTCATTATTTCAAGCAGACTTTAATAATTTTGTTATTTCTGAATTCCCCGTGTCTGCTCAGAAGCAACCCCAAAGTAACGGCTGTTTAGGCAAATGACTCCTAGATGTTGTGATAAAACATGGTGTGGTAACTGAGTAAGAAGCCAGGCCACTCCACATGTTGCTCTTCATTTCATAATACCATAAGAGATGGTGATTTTTCCTACCTAAACTAAAAGAAAGTGTGTGTTTCTTAAGTAGAAAGAAAAGATCCTCCCCTTCTGTGCTGAACTTGCTCCAAAGGACCTTCATAGATCGGAGCTTCAAAGAATCTAGACAAACCCAGCTAACAGCAATCCTCTTCCATCTGGGGGGCAGACAGGCACAAAGCCAGCTTGTTGAAGGCATGGGGTATGTCAAGAGTTTCCGCTGCTAGCAGAGGGATTCACACCCCTCCAAACACAAAATTAAATAGTACATTTAGAAGTTTTTCCAGATGGGGACCCTGACAATAGGCAGGCACACAAGTGGCAGCCTACCTGCAGCTCCTCACACTGTATCCTTCTCTTGTGCAACCTTTCTCAGGTTGTGCCAGGGAAGCCTTAGATAGTCAGATTTCATCTCTCACCTGTTGCACCCTCCAAATTCTAAGATACATTTTCAGCAGTATCATGCCATGCTCAGTCAGTCTCACTCTACACCAGGCC
Organism: Heliornis fulica; assembly: GCA_013399135.1. Lineage (NCBI taxonomy): Eukaryota > Metazoa > Chordata > Aves > Gruiformes > Heliornithidae > Heliornis > Heliornis fulica. The sequence continues at coordinate 616,917 of VXBZ01012067.1, read as the reverse complement.
ATCTCGTCAGAGATACTGCACACAACCTACATGTTCACCCATCAGAGTAACTCCAACTCCAGGAGCAGACTATTCCCAACCACCGGTGTCAGCACGGGTTTTGGTCAGGGCCAAGTTTCTGGCATTCTCAGCTTCTGAACTGATGCAAAACTGTAAATGGGGATTCTTAAGCTGTGAAAGCTGAGCTGGGTCCCAGCACAGGGATATACCAGGATTTCAGTAGAACTTTAATCAATGGAAAAGCAGAAAGCCCTAAACACCGCTGGCATTTGCAACAAAATTAGGACAGCGTGTATTACATATATCCCTGCAAAAGACAGAGAGGGTTGAAAAGCATTGACTAAAGGTAACTGTAAAAAAACAAGTTAAAATGGCCAATAATCTTCTGTAGGTATTTCACCATAAGGAGAAACTGGTATTTTCTTTGATTTACGGGACTGCATTCTGTTATAGGGAGGTGAAGGTAGATGTAAAACAGGTCTTTTGAAGATGTTTAGCAGAACATCTCTTAGAAGTTCAACTGCTTGGTAAACACAGTGACTATAACCTCTGACGGAACACACCAGGCACACTGAGGGAATGAGTAGTTTAGATGGATTGATTACAGCAGCAGATTTTTTTTTTTTTGGTCCAGAAATGTATTTGTTTTCTTTCAAAGCATGTTTTAAGAGAATCCAGAAGCTCGAAAAGGTCAAGTTCAATGTACTAGTGAAGTATCCATAGCAAGATTTTTCTTGCTAAGCACCCCTCAGCCTGACAGTGTTCAGTGCATGCAAGCAGCGTGGACAGCAAGATGGGCCTGTTGGTAGCTGGCAGGATAGTGAAACTTGCATGTAACTGCCAAACAAAATTCCTGAGGGGTGATGTAGGATTAGGAGATCTTACTACACTGAATGACATACCTCAGCCATTCACGTTTTCTTAATATAGGAGAAAGACCCATCCAGATTTGGTGCCACAAAAGAGAAGCCATGCTATTTAAGGCTGCATTAACATAAGAGCACTGTATGATGCAATAGGACAGGCAACATAGTGCCAGGCTGCAGCATATTCTGTAACTGTCCAATAGACCCTTTTGGACCAGAATCATACTTTCAAAGCACGTACTCTTAAACCGACTGGACAGTATGTAGGCCCACGGCCAAGTTGAATGGGAACCTCTCAGTGTGTCCTTCACAGTTTTAAAAGTACCTTTGACTGCAAATACTGGGGACAGATTGCTAATACGCTCTGTGGCTGGTAACTAATTGATATGGTTCATTCTGCAACTAAAAAAATGACTTTGAGTCAGATTAACATGTGCATCAGGCCTTTTTAAACATTTTAGGCTGGAAATCAGAAGGCTTTCTCCACACGTAAAGCATTACAGAGAAAGCAGGCAGCACCTATGAAAGAGGTAAGGATAGTAGATAAATCCTACCCTAACTGCAAATAAACCAACTAACAGTGTATTCAACGTGTCAGAAGTCAGCTACCAGTTGCTGGAAACATTCATGTCTTCAAATCACTTGTTGCAGTCTTCAGAGGCCTACATGCTTAAACTTCCAGAACTCAAAAATAAAAAAAAACCCAAAAAAACAAACCCAACATTCAGCTCTGAACAGAAACTGAACTGAGTGCCTTCAAGTATGGCTGAAGGAGCCTTTCACAGCCTAGGTGCTACTACTTTATTTGAAAGAATAGGTCTGGTGCCTTCTTTTAAATATTGTGATCAGGAAAGCTGTATCCAATTTATTAGTTTAAATTCCAGTGTTTACATCTTTGCAGAGAGCCTGCTTAATCCACAGACCTGTACCTGAGGCAAAATACATGGAATCGGGACAAAGGCATCAGTGGGAAGGGCATTTTCCCTCAGCAAGTGAGAACAAGTTACAAGGTACTATGTCTATTTCCAAGGATTCTAGAAGCAGAGAACCTGAGTTTTAGAATTTTTGCATTTTAATACATGGTTTAGGGGGCAAAAAGCTTAAGAGTACAAGGCAAGGGATAGGTGAGCAGTCGGAGTCAGTAATGGCCCATTAAAAGTTCGAAAACGGAAATAGTTCAGGAAGCCTCTATAACATTTAAGCTATAACATTTAAGGTTTTAGAACTGAGCAATTTTGCTATTAAGTCTAGAAAAAAAAACCCCAAACATTTAACAAGAGAATCCCAGAGAAAAATGGATTAAATTAGCTCCCTCTGGGATATGATAAAGCATTTTCAAATTATCTGGAAAACATCAGCAGAATTTAGCATATGGAAGCAGGATTTCAAGTGTGGCCTAACGAGACCTCTGAGCAACTGATGCCCTCCTTTTCCCTCCCACATCTTTTATACTTAACATGACAGGCTCTATTTTAGGGCTCTTGAAGAGGGAAAGGTGAAGGACAAGAAAAGGCTGCAGTAGCCAACCCTCCATCTCACATAACAGCGTAAGTATAAAGTAAGTTTTCCACCCTTGTGTGGAGTTGTTTCATGAAGTCAGTCACACAATACTTCTGTGATATATACTTGCAAGGCCACATTTTCTCCTCTTTACTATCACAAAAAAAGATGCTACAGCATGTTTTGTCAGTCAGGTCAGTGAGCAGAATCTGTATTAATAAGATCAAGCTAAACTCCTCTACCACAACTCCATCACATGATTATACAGTGAGAGAAAAAAAATACTGCAGACTAAAGTACAAAAACTCCATAATACATACAGGGAAACAAGTTTTTGGGTTTTTTTTTTTCCAGAATCCTATTTGACACTTGAAGTTCATTAAGATCAAAGACATCAGCATGACATAATTAAAATACCTTTTGTAAGTAAAGTACAAACAAAGCTATAGGAGTACCTTGGTATCCACTAGTGCTGAAAACGAGTGCCAGGCTCTGCAATGCTTTTCCTATCTTCTGGTATTCCTTGGGTAGTGCTGAAAGGGGGGTTGGGGGGAAGGGAGGAAAACAGGAAAAAACCCACAAGGGTGAGACTGAATCTGCAGCATTTCCAAATCTTGACAGAAGCAGATGTCAAAAAAAAAAAACAACTAGGTTTTACATTGCTTCTAGGGAGGCATTTGCAATCACTTTCTCACCCCTTCCCCGGATACAGACGTTCCAGAACTGGATAAAGCAATTGCAATCTGGATTCTTAAAAGCCAAATAACAGTTGGGCAAGCTGTTTTGACTGCTATTAAACAATAACAAAAAAAAAAGCAGCACTGGACTCCTAGCTCAGTCATTCTATGCCTAGTGAGATTTTTTTTTTCTCCCTGATGAGCAGACTTTATCCTCCTGGGGGCCATGGGGAAGAAGTGCTACAGTGAAAAGGAGAATAGATCTCATTAATATTTTAAGTGAGGGATTTATTATACAGACCGATAATGCCTAACTTCTCCACAAATCATGGATTTTGTATTTAAAGACACTAGAAACCAAGATTATCTAGGGATAGAAATTAATGCAGGTATCTGAATAATGACCATGTTTAGTATCTATTTATTGAAAACACATGTATAAAATGCTTAGTCATTATGAATTCAATAAACTGTGACTTATGAGTGCATTCATTATTTACACTTTACCTTTTTGGCTCTCTGAGGTGGTGGTATACAATCTGAAAAGTGAAAGCAAGCAGGAAAACAAAAACACCCAACCCAAGTAGATGTGCTTTTTGCTGTCAAACTTTTATATTCAGAGGGTATGCTGTTCACCTAAGTAGCAGGTTTTTTAGTTGGTCTAGCATCCCAGTCTGATTTTCATAGATTTTCCCTTTGTGTGTGTGAGAAACAAAACACTCCCCCCCAAAAAAAACCAACAAAACAAACAAGCCCATAACAAAACCCAAACCCCAACTCCCAAACCACATAATTGTATATCTTTGATCAAGTTCTTGTCCAGAAGTTAGATTATTTATAACAACTGGTATTTCACTCAACTGGTATATACACAACAGGTACTGCTCTGAGTTGTAGTTCTAGAGTTCTGTTCTCAACCATTAGCTTGTTACCAAATCCCCAGGGGAAGCTTCAGCAAATAACGTTTGGTTTATCTTCACTTCCATATCAGAAATTTCCACTGTCAGTCACTTTAAATACCACAGAACGGAATGCACACAACTATTGCTCAGGAAGTGCCAAGAATACTTCTCACTAGGAGCTGGGACTAGCGCTGACAGGGAACTTAAAACCTAAGAAGCTACTGAAAGTCTTTAGCTTTGCATGTCCTTTTTCTATTCATTATGAATGTCTGAAAAATTTGAAGTTTTCACCATAATCTCACCTGACTTTATTGCACTTATGCTAACTGATTAATAGCTCTAAGCATTAAAAGAGTCATTGCATACTACAGCACTGGGGTCATAAGTTTGAGTAGATTTAAGTAGTGAACAAGCACAAGTCACAGCCATCCCCTTAACTATGGTGGTTTTGATCACTGGTTGTGTAATGGCAAAGCAAAGCTATTTTTCTAGTCTCATCTGAGGGACCTCCCCCACCCTCTGCATCCCCCTTGGTGTATGTAACGAAGGGAGATATGTTCCAGCTGAGTGCTGTGTTAGACTATTTTTGACCAGCAGGAGGGTCCGCATTGTGTAGAACAAAGCCCTCATATTCAAAGTAGAGACAATTAAATAATTTAAATTTAACATCCTGTGGATGCTAAGTTCTAATAAAATCACAATCAGAAAAGTCTGGACTTCTGTACTTCCCATTCCTCATGGTCAGACCCAAATATTCAGATGCAGTGTTAAGATTAGAAAGCAGCAGAGAGATAACTCAGGAGATGGACTTAATCCCAAGTCTGGGAATAATGTGTTTTGTTTGCTTTGTGGGAGTTAAAAAGAGGAAAAAAAGGAAAGGAAAAAAAAAAAAAGGCAGAGATTCATGTGACAGGTCTTTGGTCACCAGACACTACAATCTGCTATGAAGTGTTTTTTGTTATGATCTTCAACTGTAGTATCTGCTTCCTTTCTATAGCTGCCTTGTGGTGGCCACAAACACTGAACACTGCTGTGAACTAGGAAATTAGAACCCAGGCCGAGTCATAGGGACTTGGAAGTTCTGCAACCCTAAGTATCTGTGGGAAGGAAGAAACAAGATAGGAGAAAAAGAATTGGGCTAAAGATTAAAGTAGAATCAAGTTGTTTTTTCTTTTCTTTAAAAAAAAAAACGCCAACAAACAAACAAAAAACTTCATTTCATCTTTAAATCAATCCTCATGGCATGCAAGAATCCCACATAAGAGGTTAATAAAATGCAATCATTCATGATTTCATCAAATAGACAAGTCATATACTCTGCCCCTGTCACTAAATTGTAGATAAATGACAAATATATGAGAACAGGTCCAACAAGAGCTTTAGCTGGATTACTAGAATTATTTAAATTTTAATATTTTTAAATCTATGGGCAGGGACCAGATATTTCTGTTACAAGAGAAATAAAAAAAAAAAAAAATCACCCAAACAAAAAAAATTGCAGCTTGCACTCTCAGACACTGAAAGCAACTAGAACACCATACAATCTTCAGGATGAAACTAAAGGAGTTCTTAAGTTAAGATTTGTATTGAATTATAAAAACAAAAACACCCACTAAAAGCCACAGAGAAAAGCAACATAGAAATTACTACTGAGTTCAGAGGGGACACTTACGCCCTGTGCACCTCTTCCAGTGCTCTTGTCCCACCGTCAGCAGCTCCTTAACTCCATCATCCATTGCTTTGGTGAACCTACCCACTGCATCGCATTTCTGTTCTCTGTGGCATGTGGAAAAGCAAAAACAAAAACCAGTTTAACAGATGCATTATTACAACTTTAAACACAAAACTGAAATGTTTAGTAGTGGCAGCTAGGTTACAAAAACAAACAAAAAAAAAAGCCACACCAGAAAAAAAAAAAATCCTTGAAATCTCTACTGTTTCACTGAGGTCAGAATTTCCCTCTCTAAAACCAGTCATTTTTCATTCCATTTTTCCGCCCATCAAATATGTGGTACTGGACTATCATTCTTACTACAGTTAGTTACCTTCAGTGGGAAAATAGCCTCCCTGATGAGATCAAGTAACAGGAGAACAGTAACACCTGATCTGAGGAAGATATACCCCTACAGCTGTCCCACACTGACAGGAAATTAAAAGTTAGAGTAACAGAAGTGGCAAAATTAATATAACAATGGCAAATATAAAGAAAATAATTGTTCCAAGTATTTTAATAAAAGTCTAAAATAGGTGAATACAAGTTAACATAACACTTCTTCTATGGATATATAAATGCATAACTTGGTATCAACAATACCATTGTGTTCAGTTGTATTAAAGAGAGAGAAAAAAATCAGCTATGCTTAAAAGAGAATTCTGCACTAGTACGTGCCCTTTAAGCATGTTTTCATACAGCTAGCAAAATTTTCCATTAACACAGCACTGCACACACAGCAATGCTCTGTGAGCCCTACAAAAAGAAAACTAGACTTATATTTTCTAATTTTCAAAGAAAATTATTCAAACTGCATCACATCAACAAATGCTTTCAGCCAAAGCCTGTATGAGACAGCTCTCAATCACAGAATGACTAGGTTGGAAAAGACTTTTAAGATCATTGAGTCCAACCATACCTGTCCTCTCCTAAACCATATCCCTGAGCACCTCATCTACCTGTCTTTTAAATACATCCAGGGATGGTGACTCAACCACCTCCCTGGGCCTGTGAACCTATCGGTTCCACAGACCAACAACTCTTTCAGCCCAAGCACTTAGAGGCTCCCACCTCCCCACCAGCACCTCCTTCCTCAGCCAGACATGCCACCCAAAGGGTTACTTGCACAGAAACAGAGCCTGAGCTTTCCAGAAGGCCCTTGGTTTATTTTCCCAGCAGCAAACCATCCTTTTATTTTTCTGTACTTCATACTTTGTAGGGTATCATGATTACAGAAAGATTTCATGAAGCACCACGTAATTACCATCCTCTGATCAAAACGAGGATGACACAGGGCTGCCAAAGCACTAGCAAATTGTGTCAGTAAAGAGCATCTTTTCCTTAAGGGACATAATCACAGAATATCAGGAGCTGGAAGAGACCTTGAAAGATCATCCAGTCCAACCCCCCTGCCCAAGCAGGATCATCTGGATTAGATCTCACAGGAACATGTCCAGATTGGTCTTGAATGTCTCCAATGAAGGAGACTCCACAACCTCTCTGGGCAGCCTGTTCCAGTAATCTGAGTAAACCAGTAATCTTAGTAAACCAGTAATCTGAGTAAACCTAAGACCAACTGAACACACTGGTTTGTCCACTTAAGAGAATAATGGGTTTCAAGACTGTTCATACATACTTTCAACAACAATCCAAGAGATTCCCAGGCACTGGAACATGGTGTAGGTGTCTGAGCTGCTACAGCCACCGCTGCAATGCTTGCAACTAGGTCCACAGAACCAGCCCATAAGCCAATATCCTTTAGGGAGCATTCGCACAGGCTGCCTGCTTGCCCCCACCCTGTTTGGGGACAAACTGTTCTGCATACCATATAGTGGTCATTCCCTGATGGGGTTTTATATAGAATACAGACTCACTCTCTGCAGCACACTATGTACAAAATCCTTCCTCTGGTTCACCCCTCCAGCTTTTATACCACTAGGATATATATATAAAGCACAGCATTTAAGAAGTCAAGTCGGAAATCCTCGTGTTCAGAAGAGAAGTGACCTAAAAATGTCCATCTTTTTTAATAGTACAGAATTACTAGCACACAGCTATTAGACATACCTTAGCACGCACCACATCACTTGGATAAAGCCTATGCTGGGGTATTCCAGGTGTAGGTGCACTGCTGCTTTGCTACTATGAACACTTCTGGCTAGTTTATCCATAATTGCAGATACACACCATCAGAACACAGTATGTCATGCATAACATGTACCTTCTAAGAAAAATTATTAATCCCAAAGGAGTGAAATAAAGGATGCAGACTAAAGGCAGTCTTTCAACCCAGGAGAACTACAGGTAAAGAAGTGTGTGTAGGCATAACACATATTCATTTGCACTTCAGAACAATACCCAAAAATGCAGTAACCAATTTAAAATTAAGTTTGATCATTTAAATCACTTTTCATTTTTAAAAGTTTTCCATGGATTCCAGATATTAGAATGATACTGTGTGTGCATTATACACAAGTATTTTACTGAAACACATTTTCTTGATGGTTCACCTACAGTTATACTTAAGCTACTTGGCAAGCCTACCACACTTTGGAGTTATTCACAATTGAAGATCAAAATACGCTCCCATAGCAATATAAAACATGACTCCATAGAGCACTGGCAGATCCTATCTCATCAACCAGCTTTGCATAAACCCTTTTAGGATCAATATTCAGCCACTGAAGTCAAAGAGACCTCACAGAGTTCGACCAAGTTTTAGAGGGACTGATATGAAAATCTTGTGTTCAAACAGTTTTTCTGCTCTACCTTGATGTGTCCCTCTTCAAACCCATTAATGTATGTGCATGCTTACTATTTTACTTTTATATTAGCTCAGTATCTGTTGTATATCCAAATGCATAACGTCCCCACAAAAAGAAGCCACCTTACATTTCTACCATATCCAAGTCAGGAGCTTCTGGTTCCATTGTAGAAAAAATCAGGACTCCTACAGTTTCATCTTTTTCTGCCTTCCGCTTTCCAGTTTTCCACTCCTGAAGGAAAGAAAACAAGGGATGGAATTTGCCCATCACTGTTCATCCATCTCAAGCAGTGAATGAAATGCAATTAACCAGCAGACAACCCACAGATTAAAACCTTTCAAAAGGAAAGGTTCAGTGGGTCCAAGGCTTAAGAGTTTCCCCCCCGCCTTCTCCTCATGTACTTTGTTTTCTAGATGCTGGAGCAAACATTGCTGAAATACATCATAAGAGAAATTGTATTCAGCTGTATCTGCACATTGTAGTAGTACTGGTAACAGAAGCTCAAGATGATCATGAGACTCTTATGTAATTGCCATACTAAGTTCTTAGTGGAAACAGATGAAAAGGTTAAAAATTCCACATGTATTGCAACATCTGTTCTGTTTATATCTGTCCATAAGTTAGATACTAAGTACTGCTGACTAGCTAGCACTCTCCACTGGCCGTCCAAATAGCACTTTGCTAGGACTGCTGCTCACTATGTTATTAAGCTGTTACTTACAGGATCACAGAATAATTCTGTTTGGAAGTGACCTTGGGAGGTTTACAGTCCAGCTTCCTACTCAAAAATGCAGCAGCTCTGTCTGGTATTAAAAACCTCCAAGGATCATTTACTTTTTGAGAAAAATCTGTATATTTAGAAGTATGACTGTTTTGAAGAGAAAGCAGCAGTCTTCCTGTTTACTTCCCCATCAGTAGATACCCAAAATTAGTAATAGAGCTAGAGCTCAGTCATGAAGAAACCATTATTTACTGAAGGTAAAGATCTTAATACCTCTTTAGAAAATGCTGCAAGGGGGGCATCAGGGGGAACAGAGAATAAAAAATGGCCGGTTGTATCAAGTAAGACTGCAGCATAATGCTATTAATGCACTCCAGTGAGAACTCTTCAGGGGTGGGGGGGGATGTTTTTAATTATAATACAGGATAAGACACCTCTGAGCTTTGCTACAAAGTAGCTCCTGTTCGGAAAACAGCTTTGGACCACAGTAATTAGTAAGTCCCAACAGAGACAGCAGGGCAACAGCTGAAAGAGTTATGTTATCTTCCCATTCTGATGGAGGCCACAACTTGTCCATAAAAACCTGGCAAAGTGACTTTAAAGACCACATCTCTCTTGCAATTGCACACAGCATTTCACACAAGCAACTTCATGCCCCATTCCGATCCATCAGCTAAGTTAGTCAGTAAAGCCAGCAGTTTTCAAGCTCTTCGCTTTTGCCCACAGGGTGGCAAGGAGGAGCTGCAAAGCTTTGGTTAGAAGGGGGGGGTGGTGGGCAGCACCTCCTCGAAGATCCCTCAGTCTGTGTGTGATTTATTGCCTACCTTCTCATCTCGGAAACTGAGAAACTGCTGAAAAACTTCACTTTCTGAAACAACAGGATGGCGACACATTCTTGTCATCCACGCCTGCAGCCTCTCCATACGCATTTTGATAAATTCTTCTTCAAAGCGCCCTGTTACACGGCAAACAGTAACGGTTACATTCGTATTCCAGTACCCTCCGCTTTTTAATTAAAGAGAATCTGTAATTCAGCTGGTGAGTTATTAACCCTTTAATGACCCGGAATTTATAAGATGAGAACATTATGCTGACAAATCAGTAGAACCTTAAATTACTGTATATTGGTTACTGACCAAGAATATTCTTCCTCTGAAAGGTAGCCAGGAAATAGTGAAACACACACAGTATCCACCCACAGTTCAAACCAATTAAAAAAGTAAAATAAACCCAAAGCAATAAACTTCCAGGTAGAAAAGTTAGATATTCAAATGTCCCAAGAGAGAAGCTAGGCACAGGCTTGTAATGCAGATATTTTTTTCATACAGTCTAGTGAGACCTTGGTCAGTGTAAGACTCCAACTTTTTTGAGAAAGAGGAACTACTCTACTTTCCAAGTCGTTAAGTTTCCTAACTTACAAAGCACTTGAAACTGCACTACTCAGAAAAGAACAGCAGATGTTAAAAAGTAGTACCACCCACAAACATATTTCTATATAGGTAAATGAATGTGTTGGGGAAAAACCTAAAAAGAATCTGTTTACACATCTGATTTATTCAGAATACATACAGGTAAGACTAACTGGGTTTTTTTTGGTAGCTAAGAAACTTTAACATGAGCTATTTAAATAAGTAACAAGTTTAATTTTAAAACCAGTTTTAATACCATCACTGTGTATTTTTAAGAACCTTTTAGTTTTAGCACTTGCAGTGTCTTGAGAGAATCTTTTCTAATTAAAAAAAAACCAAACAAAAAAACCACAACATCAGACTTCTAAGCCATAGATCTATTCAAAAGGAATGAGATTACTCCATCACCCAAACTCTAATTCCCATAGCAACACAGATGACAAACCTTGAACACATGTACTCTTTCAATATAATTCTACTGTACAGTTACTACGGCAGCAGTTCCACAAGGTTGAGGTTTTTTGTGGGATTTTTTTTTCTTTTTTTAAGTTGTAAATATGGAAACTAGCAAGACTAGCAGGTAAAGAACACAACTAGTGAAAACTTGATTTTGGTTATGGGTACACTACCTGAAAATTACATGAGGGGTATGGGAGGTGCAGCTGCAGAATCAGCTACTATAGTAAAGACATTATCTAGTGTGCAGTAATACCTTGTTCCACCTTTAATCTGTACTGAAATCCCCCTAGCACTCCTGCCAGCGTTAAGAAACACAAGGCAACTGGAACAGTATCATGTGGAAGCTATATGCTGGTCGTTAGGCATATTACCACCAGCAAAACCATGATCCTGAGCAAACTCAGCCAGTTTTAAAAAGAGTCTTGCCTTGCAAAGCTAATGGACAGAAATACCTTTCTGGACAGTTTTCAGGAAGCTTGTTTTGTTTAGGAGTCTACACCATTTTTTCCAGAGTCTCCCATAATGTTCTGAAAAAGGGAACAGGGGATGCTTCCCCTCCTCCATGAGTCAATCTACCCTCTCACACAGACTCCGGAAGACTGAAATCCACAAGCAAGGTTTAACTCTGATGCCAAACTCTTGAGTCTTTTAAAATACAGTTACAATAAAATGTAGAGATCCCATCAGGTCTTCTGGTTTCCTTTTAGTCCACATGCACATGTTTAAGCAAAAATACTGCTGAATTCTAAACATGAGACTAAGGGGAGAGGGAGGAAGTCGCTTCCTCACTTTTCAGTTCCCTCGGCATTTATCCCAGCATCTGCATCAATGCTCAGCTTTCTTCAAACACAGCAGTGCTGCTGCATTTTCAGTGATGGTCACAGCCACACTGCTGGCAACATGCCAGCTTTTCTGTGTTTGGTTTTGGCTGGTTGTCTTAAAGGCTGGGTAAAAATCTTACAGAAAAGCACAAGCAGAAATACAAAAAAGTAACGCATTTCCTTCTGACACAGGTGTCTGTTCTCTCCTTCACACACACCCTAGCACACCCTCACAGGAAGGGCTACTGAAGATGCATCACCATTGCCCTATTTGGCTGTGATGACTGAGCTCAGGAGCATTTACAAGGTACAATGGCACTTTTCCTGACGTCAGATTTTTCCATAAGCTTCAGCGAGTTTGGTGAAACTGAACTGACGTAAAACCAGAACAGAATATTATACAAATCCAAAATGCTTTCTAAATCAAGTGTGAAATCAGGCAACAGGAGAAACAGCTGCAATGTTTCACTTGCGAGCAAAAAACCCCAGTTTGTCAGGGCATGCTCCATTTCCTCCAGGAGCTTTGCTTCAAAGCTAATATAAGCCAACACGTCTATACTCAAATGCAAAAGAACCTACACACACATAAAACCCCACAACCCTCAAAAAACATTTCTACAGACAATCATCTAACATGGAACAGAACCAGCCATCTCTCCAATAATCAGTATTCTCTTCCATATTAATTAAGGTGGGAATTGGCTGATTTTATTTATTTTTAATCACTAGATTAGATAAGTAAATCTAAGTTCTGAAATGATACACTTAATGCTGGTATTTTATAACCAATAGGCCATTACATCTTATCCTAAGTTTTGAATGATGAAAGCTTGAGGGCATTTACTGGGATCTGCTCTGAAAATAACAGGAAAAAACAAACAGTAAGAAATAACTGAACCTTGTAAAACAGTGATTTCTCTTTTTCCCATCCCACAAATTCAAAACTGGGAGTAATTACCTGTTACTTGCTTGTCTGGAAGAGATGGGATTGGAATGGCTAATCCAAATTTAACCAGGAGACGCTCATACAACCAGTCAAAGTGCTTGTATCTGTGGTTGACAGACCGATTAGTGTTCTGTAAGAGAAATGCAACTCTGAATTTTGACATGTCCAGATAGTGACATGAAACAAGTGTGACCAGAACAGTAAATACATGGAATGTAAATAGAACTTATGATTTAGAGCCTTGAATCTGTAATTACAGAAGAACTTGAAACACTAGAACAAAGTAACTCTTTGCAGAATGAAGTGTGATAACTACTCTTACACCCCGTTACCAAATTGCACTGTATTTTTATATGCAAAATGACCCATACATACTTGCAAGTGAAGACCCTGTTTCAATACACTTACAGTGCAGGTCAGCTGATATTCAATGTAGCTCTTGAGACCATACATTTTAGAACCTTTTTTGGGATCTGCCACCACACAGTCAAATGTAGAGGTAGGATAAACCCACATTGGGCCATAATCGCCAATCTGTAAGAAATTGCAAATATTATTTTGAATACTTTGCAGCTAGTACAACACAATGGAGACAAATACTTTCTCTCTCCTTTTGAGAGTTTCTATTGATTTCAGTGAATGCCTGATAGCCAGGAACTACAGGGATTTCTCCTAACTAGAGATGACTGGCTGCAGCTGTGTTTATTGGATTCTGTAGGTTACTTATTTTTCCAAATAGCAAAGGAATAGTGAATTATAAGGATTTTCAAGCACATTTCACTAGAGCCACATGTATCTAGACGAATTAAGTTTTTAGATCAGAAGATGCCCCCAAACATGCTGACTGAATACTGCAAACCTTTATGAACGTAGTTCTTATGTATTAACTTTCTAGATACCTAACAATGTAATGCTTTTCCTTAGCCTCCCAATCCTAAGAAGGCTTAGTTTCATGATCACAGGTAATGCAAATCCAACACAAGGGGAAAAAGGTACTAAAAAGAAAAACAAACCAACACTAAAATCAGCACCCGTAGGAGAAAGGGGGAAATTAAGGCTTGACCCTGAAAAATTTCACAATATAGGATATAATAGATGATATGATCAGCTGCAGACAACAGCTCGATGTTCAAGCACAGACCAGTGACAAGTGGTGTTTCTCAGGGGTCAGTATTGGGACTGGTGCTGTTTAACATCTTTGTTGGTTGCACAGATGGTGGTATCAAGTACACCCTCAGCAGGTTTGCTGATGACACCAAGCTGTGTGGTGCAGTTGACATGCTGGAAGGAAGGGATGCCATCCAGAGACAGGTTTGAGAGGTAGGTCTGTGCCATCTTCCTGAAGTTCAGCAAGGCCAAGAGCAAGGTCCTGCATGTGGATCATGGCAATCCCAAGCACAACTACAGGCTGGGCACAAATAGATTGAGAGCAGCCCTGAGGGAAAAGAATTGGGGATGTTGGTAAATCAGAAGCTCAACATGAACTGTCAGTGTGAACCTGCAATCCAGAAAGCCAACTGTATCCAGGGCTGCATCAAAAACAGCAGGTGTAGTAACCAGCAGGTGAAGGGAGGTGATTCTGCCCCTCTACTCTGCTTTGGTAAGACCCCACATGGGTTACTGTGTCCAGCTCTGGAGCCCCCAACATAAGGAGGGCATGGAGCTGGTGGAGCAAGTCTAGATGGCCACAAAGGTGATCAGAAGGCTGGAACTTCTGCCTTCTGTGATGGCAGGCTAAGAGAGCTGGGGTTGTTCAGCCCGGAGAAGAGAAGGCTTCAGGAAAAGCAGACTGCCAGCACCAGAAGGAGACTAACAAGAAAGCTGGAGAGGGACTTTTTACAAGTGCATGTAGTGACATGGAGAAGATATGATATTCAACAAGGCCAAATGCCAGGTCCTGCACTTTGGTCGCAANAGCGAGGATGGTGAAGGGTCTGGAGAACAGGGCCTACGAGGAGCGGCTGAGGGAGCTGGGGTTGTTTAGTTTGGAAAAGAGGAGACTGAGGGGAGACCTTATTGCTCTCTACAACTACCTGAAAGGAGGTTGCAGTGAGGTGGGGGTTGGTCTCTTCTCCCCAGTAACAGGCGACAGAACTCGAAGAAATGGCCTCAAGTTGCGCCAGGGAAAATTTAGGTTGGATATTAGGAAGAACTTCTTTACTGAGTCATCAAGCACTGGAACAGTCTACCCAGGGAGGTGGCTGAGTCCCCATCTCTAGAGGTGTTTAAAAGACGTGTAGATGTGGTGCTTGAGGACATGGTCTAGTGGTGGACTTGGTGGCGGTAGGTTAATGGTTGGACTGGATGATCTTAGGGGTCTTTCCCAGCCTTAAAAATTCTATGACATAACAAGGGGTGATAGCTTTAAACTGAAAGATGTCAGGTTTAAATTAGATATTAAGAGGAAATTCTTCCCTGTGAGGGTGGTGAGGCCCTGGCACAGGCTGCCCAGAGAAGCTGTGGCTGCTCCCTCCCTGGCAGTGCTCAAAACCAGGTTGGATGGGGCTTTGGGCAACCTGGTCTGGTGGAGGGTGTCCCTGCCCATGGCAGTGGGGTTGGAACTAGATGGACTTTGAGGTCCCTTCCAACCCAAATGATTGTATAATTCTACATTACTCAAAAGCGTAGTCTACCACAACTTTAAAGTAATCAAGTGGTACACAGTTTTAGTATGGCAGTTCTATTCCTAATCATATATTCAGTATCAGTTTCTTCTGACCCAAATACATACAGCAACCCTGAGGTTAAAAGTTAAGTTGTGGAAAAAATGGTAGGGAAGATTAAGGAAAAAAAAAAAAAACAAAACAAAAACCGAACGCTCAACACCCACCCCCCACAAACCAAAAAATCCCAACCCCAAAACAAACCACACCACCCACCCACAAAAACTACACACAAATCTCCCCCATCTTACAATTATGGGTATTTTCTCTTTGGGTTTTGCTAGCTGCTTTGCCAACAGATATTGTTCCATCCCAGGTTTTGCAAATCCAGGAAATCTAACAATAAAACAAAGAGATAAGTTGATTCCATGGTGGTTTTTTCCCCTTTGACATTTGCAGAATTACATACCACTCAAGTAAAAAACCCTTAGTATTTCTCAAGTAGAAAACCAAATTTATGCAGATTCCTTAAACCAAAAATTTGTCCTGAAAAGGCGGAAAAGTTTTATACACTGACGCCCAGTTTTTGTTTGTACAATACTGGCCTCTTCTTCCAAGACAAAGCAGCTATTTGTGCTCTGCAGCCCATCAGAGCAAAGTAACAGGAGGACACAAAGAAAGAACTGCCACTCCACTGCAGCTCACCCCTCTGGAAATGCATAGAGGGCCCCATGCTCACTGCCCTGCTCTTTCAGATGAGAATTCGATCATCTGAAAGAATGTCAAACTGCAGATTTACCAAGCGCTTCTAAAGAAGAGTTAAATGATTTATTTACCAATTAGAAAGAAAACCAAATATTGCTGCAATGTCCTTAAAGTCTGTGTAACATGAGTCTCACAAAAACTAATGGTTGTTCTCTTTGAATTCTGTGAATTAGCAAGATACTTAGGTCTTCACGGACCACCAGCCTACTACCTCCTTGCAGAAACACCAGGAGTAAAGTAGGACTTACTTCAGATAAGTAATTAAGGTATGCTTAGCCTAGTTACTCTAAACAGGCATGCACAAGTAGATGCCACAATGCAAAGATACCAGTGCAGAACTGGATAAAGCCTCCGCTGATAAACAAGATCAACTGGCTCTATGACCAGTTGTTAATTTTAATTGCCTGAGGAGACCATTATTCTACAATCATTTTCTACTCTGCTTTCATTCCCCTGAAACTACCAAACAGTAATTTCTCACAGTAACAGTAGTTTTAGAATGAGCAAACATTAAGTTGTAATATGAAATCATGCTAATATATCCCCAACAAAACTGCTAAGATTGTTTTTAATCTAAAAAAGATAAATCAAGCTTTCCGTGGCTCAGGAATCAACCTTGGTGGCATATAGACATAGAGGAGCAGCACATATCTCCACTACTAGCAACTCAGTGTTGCTCACAAACTCTGGGGCAGCATTTCTAAGCAGCACTGGTGTATGGACAAGGCACCCATCACCTTTCATTTCACTAAGTACACATAGTGTTAAAGACATATACATTTTAAAGACCAGTAGGCCCAAGAAGTTCAGACCCTGTAAGACTGTCATTTGCCTGTATAACACCTCCAACAATCATGCAGTTTTGTGATGTACTTTCAAAGCTTTCATGAACTTGTGTTCTCTGATCACACAGGGCATTCTACATCTCCACTTCTACCCCCAAACTGTAGTATTTACATTGCATACTTCAAAAAGATTGGTCACACATTTACACATCTTGACAAATTCCAATTCTTCAATATATACACATTTGCCCTGCATTTTCCATTACTTGTTAAGTGGTAACTTCATAGCGGCTGGACGAGAATTTCCACGCTGGACCCCACCAGCCTCCGCTGCCTCAGTCTCCTTGTAACCAATATAAGATGGTGAGCTTGATTTTGGATCGTCCCAGTCATCATCCCAATCATCCTCATCAGCAGCTGCTGAAGTACAGAAGAGGGCAGGGGGATAGGGAAAGGAGAAAGTTAAATATTTTCCTTTAAAAGCAGAAGCAGCTACCTCAGCACTCAGGCACAAATAATCAACAAGGTATCTTTATAAAGAGATAGTTCTTCTCTGGTTCAACCTTCTATTTTATGATTCCTCCTCATCTACCACTACCACCCACCAAATACAGCCTTTAAATCTCTATGCTAGAAATCCCCTAAGAAGAGGAAGGAAAAAAAAAAAGAGAAAGAGATTGGTGTGTTAAGATGAATTCATAGTGTTCCATATTCATAGGCTCCACATTAGCATCCCCCATTTACGAGTTCTCTTAATTTAGGCCTTGACGACAAAAGGTTAGAAGTGCCTTCTGAAAAACCTGGATACTTCTTAAAATTAAAAGATTGCTTCTTCACAGGCCTGAGGACACAAATTCAAGGGTGCTTAAGTTCCAAGCTATGCAATCTGAACAACATGCCTGGGAACAGATCATGCATGTACAAGAATTTGGCTTGCCAGATTTCCATAGAAGTCTGAGGTGTCTGTTACAGTGGATCTGATTATTTTTTCTTAAAAAATATTTTAAAAAACCCTATTATTTTAGTGTCCAGTCTACCCATATTGGAACGTGCTTCTAGAAAGCTGGTGCTGTTTTAAAATAAGCTGTGTTCAGTAGTTATGAAAGATGAAGCCAATCTTACCTCTATTGTCAACCTACTCCAAAATATTAAAAAACAAAAAAAAAGAGAATTATTAGCACACCTGGCCCTTGATATGCCTGTGGATGACCAAATGCTGCTGCTGACTCCCAGTTATTTGAAGCACTGTTTCTGTGGCCAGCTGTACTTTCAGGTTTTGTCGCCCAGCTGTCAACAGCATTTCCATTATCCCAGTTCCCAGACTTCCCAACATTCCAGCTGGACCAAGGATCACTGGCATTATTTGCCTATATTGTGTAAAGACAAAAATAAAACCAGAATTGCTTAAGAAACAAGCAGTGACCACATACTTTCTTGCTGAAGCCTTTGAACTCTTCCTGACAGGCTATGAGTCTGCATTCAGCATTCCACTGGTTTGATTTAGCTGCCGAATCTTACCTTCCCAGCTAGGCAGCTCTTCGATGCGCTAAGCACCCAGAAGAACTGATGAGCTTTCCAGCAATGTGACACCAATGCATACTAATAAGGATGTTACATCTCCTCAGGGAAATTAAACTATTTGTTCCAACAGTGTTAGGAAGCATTCTTACCCACAGTAATTATTTCACACCAACACCATAAGTATAGTGCATATGGACTATTAATTACATAAACCCTAAATACTAATTAGCACATTTAAAGCAGCAACTCAAAAGCAAAGGATTAGGTTTTTCCAAGTGTTCATTTTATTGAAATCATATTACACCGTTTTACTAAAAGCAAATCACAAATCACCCACCATGGCTATTGGCATGACAGAGTTCAGGCCAGCAACCTGCTCAGCTTCCTTGTCAGATCTTAATTCATTCACATGGAAACAAACAGGAGCCAAGGAAACAAAGACCTGATAGCAAACAGTTTGACAATTCCCTGTAGACCTACTCTCTCAACAGAAGCTTCTGGTTAAGGCAATCATATGTACCCTTCTGCTGACGCTGTTGTGGAGGTGGAAACCTCAGTGAACGTGTAGAGGAGACAAGTCTCAACAGCTACAGCAATTTGTCAAATTCACCTGTCAGTAAGTTGGATTAATAGTGAGCATGCTGCTCAGCTCCTTGATTTTAATACTACACTTCAAAAAAGCATTGACTAGTCAAGTGCAGTCTACTCCAATACTTAGGGCAGAGACTATCTGGCAGGAAGAAAAAGAAAAACCCACACAAATCAAAACCCACACACCCAAAGTATAGGAGGAAGGAAGAAAAGAGGAAGTAAAGCAAACAAAGCTTGTCTTGTTCAGCAGAGTTCTGTAAAAGGAAGTCTTAAAATGTGTAGAAGCCAGTGTATTATTTTTATCATGAAGCAGTACACCAAAGAAAGTATGCCTAATAAAAATTGGTTTAGACTATAATAACATTTACATCAAAATTAGAACAGTTGCCAGTACAGAAAATTTGCCGAAGCTTCCACTACTAAAAGCAAAATTATTCTCTGAAGAAATGTTGAATGTTTTTTTCCTTAGACAAAATGCACAAAAAAAGGTACTGCTACTCCATACACCATTTTTCTTTGTTAAAATTCTCTCCTCTCATTTCACCTTTAAGGCATTACTTATGAATGAGAGCTCTTGCTTTAGTTTTTCCTAAAATTAAGAAATCTGGCAGTACGATTTTACAGACCCTAACAAACCTTTAAGACTTGAAAGTGCTTTGGACCCATACTATTGATATCACAAACACCTGCTTTTAAGGTACAGAATCCCCAGAATGTGGAAATTAAGACCAAACCCTCAAGCCAGGGGGAATCAACATTCAGAAGAGTCAGAGGGTCTCTAGCAACCAATGGCATATAAAGGTTATGTGGACAGTTTCTGTATTGACACTTTGGAGGATTTTTTTTTTCTTTTAAGGATGAAACTGATTCAAGAACACGACACCCCCTAAGGGAGAGATATTGTTGAGTTCTACCTGATTCTTAGATAGCTGGTACAGTGCTACTCTCAGTAATTGCAAAGAAGTTGCTGGCAGCTTATGAAGTACCAGCCTGTTTTTCCTATGATGCTCTTCTGATAGTCTATGTAAAGACAAGAAAACCTACATGCCATCAGTCAAGGTTTGTCATCTTTGCTCAAGAAAAACACCTATGTTAGTGTTCAACCACATGGGAAAGCATGCCTGTTCCTAACATAGCTTACAGCACCTAGAATAGTTTGCATAATATTCATTTGCATATACTTCTGCAATATATGTTGTGCTGATCACTGACAAATGAAAGCCCCAAAGTGGGATGATTGCCAAAAGGCTGAGTAAAGTTTTCCTCTGTAGTTCATGTGCAATCTGGTACGTGAGTGGGTGGTAAAGAAACCTTGAAATCTGCTGCAAAACAAGAGGGAGGCAATAATATTAACGCTGGGTATGCTACCTCAGAATTACTGTCAAGAGCAATCATCACCAAACTTGCATTCAGCTGCTGATATACATGAAATGCTGCACAGCAAGGGGAAATGGATTACTTAAACTGCCCTCTTGGATGTTTTATCTCTATGCACCTATATGGAAGTACTATTCAAATCAGAAAAGTTTACTTCTAAAGTGTTCAGTAAAGCTCTGGGGTAAACCCTTGCCCCTAGGTGTACTGCCCACAGGCTACAAAAGGGATGAAATACATTATTCCCTGTCAGCTTCTTTCAGCCCAAGGGTCCACAGCTACCCTTTACTCCAGTGCCTCAGAAATAAGAGATTGGATAGGGTGGCATACACAGGCGACACATCTCCTTTCTCCATTCTTCAAAGCTTTGCCTACATAGCACACACACTGTGGGCCAAAAATGGGTAAACGTGGAAAAGGGCTCAGGAATGCAGCCTGCCAGCCTCATCTTCCCATGGCACCATGGAGGACCATGTAAAGACACAGCTTTTATTATCATCCCCAATAAGCAGTTCTGTGGATCTCAGCTGCTGACAAATTCCACTTGGGAAGACATTGTGTGGCTTCGGTCTGGCTGAATAAACCCCAAATAAGCCAACAAGTATTTTGTGATTAAATTACATATTCTCACACCTTTGGGGTTCCATAACTGAAACTGCTAATCATCTGATCTCCCTTTAATCAGCACAACCAAGGTGAAAACTCTTAGCAAGAATCTGTTATTTAGGCAGTGTAACTTGACACAGCATACCTAACATCCAAGCACACCAGCAATCTCAAATGCAAGCGCACTGAAAAACACACCATACCACACATAATTAAGAAACTACTCAGCCTTCAAATGAAACACTGCATCTCTTTGCTCCTCTAAGAAACATGTGAGCTGACATTAAAGTCAAGAATAAGCTCCTTAAAGGCAGATGTTTTTCCCTTTTGTAGACTATTAGGGACTCACTCGCTCCTACTGTTCTAGGAGAAAAAAACTACCACAGAAAGGCTATTTGGGGAACAGAGGGAACACATTACTAAATATTTCAAGAGTTTTCCATTAAGGAAAGATTCAAACTCATTACAGAAGTAGATTATTACTGGTGGAGAACTGGGGGATTGGGGGAGAGGTATGTTTTTAAAGATCTAATTATCTACCACACAAGGAAAATCCTCAGCTTGGAAGCTGAATGTCAGTATCTTCACTAAATAAATGATTAATTAAATAGGAAGAAGCTACATCTTTGCTATTTTGTGGAGATTCCAAAGTTATAGACAATCAAACTAAGATAAGTCACTGAGGCGTCTCTCTGCCCTGGCTAAAAATCTTTTTTTACTTCTTGGCCAACTAAGTTGCTCCTGGCAGACTCTTTCTTCATATTAATGGATGCTCCTGATGGACAAATAAATCCACTCTTTTCCTGAGGGACAAAAGCCAAACCAAACATGGTCTTTCTCTTCCAGGAAGAAATATGAAGGGCTAAGAGCCTACTCTGCAGCAGTTACAGAACTGCACTGACTGCTGTACTTACCACAGATCAAGTGTGCATACATTAGCAGATACTGAAGTAGTTGCCATACCCATGATATTTTGTGCCAAACTCCTTCCTGGTAAATTGTTACCTTAGCATTGTGGCCCTGGACACTTCTTACACTCCTGAAGGAAGGCCCTCTTTTCTATTGTATAATTAAAACAGGTTTTGTCCTTAAAGAAATGCTCTAGGAAAAGCAAAAGTAGAGATGGACCAAAGACTTGAGATAACCACCAGCCTTATGGACTCATACTAGAATGTTCCTGTGGATAAATACATGAAAGCAACAGGAGAGAGGACCCTCAGAAGCAGCTGGCAAGCAGACAGCATTGCTATTGCTTAAGGAACCCATTTTCTCTTTATCTGCTCCTGTCATCTTGCTCCCTTCCAGAGGAAACCATCATTCAGCACCTCCACTCCCAGCCCCCCTGCCCCCTTCATAAAGCTACCCCTGCAAAGGAGCCGGGCTTTACCCACTTTCAGTCCATGTACAGACAAAGCACATCCACTGGACGCTCCTCACTTTCAGTAGGAAAAAAAAAAACAAAACGGAGGCACCAGTGGAAGAATTGAGTTACTGCCACAAACAGATATTTTTTTGTTCTTTTCCGGTTTCTGATTCCATTTCCCTACCTGTGAGGTTATTCAGAGCCAAAGTGGGCTACAGGCTGCATTGCTTCTGCACAGTGAAGGCACAGGATTTCCATCTATCAACTCCTGATTCAAGTCTAAGAAAACCACATTTAAAGTAGAGGATGGTCTTTTAGAAGGATATGTAATTTAGACCCGAGACAAGAATACTCATCATAGATGAAGGGAAGGAAAAAGCCCCACAACTACTGCCACCCTCACTGCTAAAAGGAAATTATTTACTTTTTAAAAATTCTTTTACTTAGTTTCAACTGTCAGCCACTAGAAATCCTATAGACTTTTATTCAACAGGGCACTCTTGGGCTTCTGTTTTTGTTACCCACACCTGACAATCAAGTCACATCTTTATAACCTCGCCTTCTCTTGAGCTGATTTCAATCCCTAATGGTTTCTTCTTGAAACAGATGAGAAATTTTCGACAGTTTTCCAAGTAGCAGTCACAGTAATGCCAGAAACAGAAGAAAGGCTCCCTGTTCTCTCTTGTGTTCTCTAGACATCCCAGGATCAGGCTAAAAAGATTAAACAAGGCTTTACTCTCCAATTTTGGGAAAAGTACTCTGTATTTTTGTTTGGGAACAGAGGACAGGGGGTTCCCTTGTCCTCTTTTAATGGGGGAGTTGAAGGGTATTACTAGCTAATGCTTTTCAGCTTACCTCTTTTAATGATAAATGGCAACAACTCCATCTTACAAGATCTGCTCAGTGAACAACAGGAAAATAATTAAATCAGAAAGGAAACTATATACCACAGCAAGCCCCCTGCTGTGAAGGGATCATGCAACAGCAGGTATGCCACTGCAAGTGCAGCAAGTAGAAACACTCAGGAGAGCTGACAGGAATGTCACCATTAGCAAATTAAAATGTTCTTTATAAAGCCAATGGCAAACTATGAGATCACAAGACCATCTCACAAAAGGAGTCAAACAAAAACAAAGCTACAAGAGAATACAAACACTGCAAATTGTGAAAAAATCAATTATTACAATAGTCAGCTCTTGCCTGAGGGTATGGGTACAGACCACAGGTGAGAAGTGATCACAGTACTAAAGGCACAGACCATAGGTGAGGAGTGATCACAGCACTATAGCTTAACTTGCTGCTAGAGCCTTTGCATTCCCCTGGGACACCCACAAAAAAAAAAAAAAAAAGGGCTCAAGACTTAATTGGACATAATTGGAACTGGAATAATTGCCATCATATGTTGAATGGCTATTTTTTTTTTACTTTATTTTATTTTAATATGCGAATGTGACTCATTGCAAATCAAGCAAGCCAGTATTTCTAGCACTGTATGGGAGTCTCCATCTGGAACTTTGGGGAAGCAAGAACTGGTCAGAAATTCCTGTTACAGGTCTGAATGCAATCTTGCAACTGAGACTGGGAGAGGGAGGCAGCAGTGGTAAGGGTAGGAAAAGTTGCTTTCAAGTTACAGGTAGCAGTGGGGGAATGCTATAGTGTTATCTCTAACAGGAACTAGAAGTTACTAATCATGAAAGCCAAACTACCATAAAACACTCTGGGTTTTGTTTGGTTTTGGGTGGTTTTTGTTTGGTTGGTTTTCTTACTTCTGAACAGTTCTAAGCCACCAGTTTTGGTTGCTACTTCTTTTTAGGTATCTTTTGCAGTACACCCTTCTAGATACTACTTAAGCACATAGAGGCAACTTTGTACCTAATGTTACAAACATATACCTTTATGCAGTATTAGGGTTTATTAGTCAAGGAAGTAATAATTTCCAAAATCCACAAACAATTGTAAACGGAACTTCCATTATGAGTCTACCTGTATATTTTATAAGGCAAGTTAACATACTGGTTTAACAAGACAAACTAGGTTCAGCCAAACAAGTGAGTCACATTTCCCATGACAATACTTCTACTTTACTGCACACACAGCAATGTCAGAGGATGGAAATGCTCTTACAGGAATGCAGTAACATGCATGTCAAAATTTCTACATAGGTAGAATACCTCACTCTTATCAAGAACACTATATTTTCTTCCACCTTAGCATTTATTGCTGCCCACGAGAGTTTGGGGTGGAGATGACATGGTAGGCAAATTCAACAATGACAACTTGCCTTTCAGCACTAAGTTGTAAAGAGTATAAGAGATCTGAAATAAAGCTCTGTGAGTAGCTTTAGTGTCCTCCTTATACACATTTAACAACTTACAGCTACACACCAGGTAACTTAAGGGTCACCCCAGCTCCTGCACACAAAACCAGGTGCTGTAACTATTCATTCTGTCTATACAGAAGTCCTATGGTTTTCTGAAAGAACACATAAGACAATTCATTTATTTTTCATGCATTTAGTTTTAGGTAAGCCTGTGAGGAGCTGAGAGTTGGGTTCCATGATCCTTAAGTGTCCTTTTCAACTTGAGACATTCTACAGTTCCATGATATCCTTCAACAACTGAATGTTAGATGGAACATAGGAAGTTCCATCTGAATATAAGGAAAACTATTTCACTGTGAGGGTAACGGAGCACTGGAACAGGCTGCCCAGAGAGGCTGTGGTGTCCCCTTCTGTGGGGACATTCAAGGCCAGTTTGGACATGTTCCTGTGTGATTTGGTCTAGGTGATCCTGCTTGGGCAGGGGGGTTGGACTTTCAAGATGATCTTTCATGGTCCCTTCCAACTCCTGACAATCTGTGAACTGTGTAGCAGCTGTAAGAGAAGCTATCCCAAGGGATTTCACATGTACCACTGGATAAAACAATACAAATGTGAGATGTTTCTGTTACTTGCTTCTTGTACCTACTCATGGGACCTTGCTCTACTCACAATGTAACTGAAGACACAACATGTAGATTCACTACAGTCACATTGGAATTAACTGGCAAATCTGCAACTTGAGGATGCAAGCTCTCAGGCTACTGGTTTTATCCAGAAATAAGATCTGAACAGCCATCGCCATATGGGAGTAGCCTTGGCGATGACGAGAGAATCAGTATTAAGAAAAGGGAACAAACTCCTCTACAAACACAATGTATGGTTATAAGCTATAAGAACTATATTTATACCTTAAATACTGCAAAGCCACATCTACAGCTCATATGTCACCACAGCTAGTGATCTATTTCCACCCTCAGACAGGCAATACCCCACTTAAATTTCATTTACACATTTTAAACACTAGTTTCATATTCTCCAGAGAGGAGGGGGAAGGGGGGGCTAGACTTTAAACTCTAGATGGAAACAACGAGAACCGATAAAGACTAAAATACACAATATACTGAAATTTATAGTATTTCTTTCCTATGTTAGAACATACACATTCCACAGACTGTATACAGCTGGACTACATCGTGACTAGCTGTATGTACATACAGTTTGTTGAGACCACTACCGAGACTAAAGATAAAAAAAAGTTTTAATTTAATAAGGAAGACTACTTTGGGCAAACATGGTTGCAATTTAGGTTTAATTTACATTCAATCTAAGTAACTCAGATAAACGCTACTGTTGAAATGGAAAGCTGATATTTGTTCACAACTTTTTAAAACAGTTTAAGTTAGATAAATAAAAAGCCACCACAAGCCATGCTTTAGAAGAGAGACACTACTCAGAATTAATTTTATATCAATCCTCGTATTTCCATTTATACTTTAATTACAAAGGCTCCAAATGCAATGAGAAACCCTATTTAAGTGTGGAATATGATATCCTTTGTTGCTGAAGCCTCTGGAAGCAACTCAGTATAATAATAGTATTACAAGAAAAAAACAAAAACAAAAACCCACCACCACCAAAGCACTATTTTTCATCAAAGATCATAAATTTTGTGTTCACTGTGTTTTGAGGTGTTTATTTGGTTTCACTTGACTAATTTATATTCATTTCAGTGCCACTATTGCCAGCATTAGTCTAATACCAGAAGAGTTTAGAGGTAGTTTACTTAGACACATAAAAAATTCTAACCGGAAAAAAACCCCATGTGCTGATAAACTCACTCACTGGCTGTTCCAAATTGCAGTTTAAAATCAGGAATCTGCATTGCCTCTCAGAGCAACAGTGGACTGACAGAGAAGAAAGATTGCTTCCTCTGTCCAAGAGCTACAGTGTCAAACCAGCACCATACCCATACAAAAGCCGTGCAACAGCACCTGTCTTTGGCAGCTAAGGGACACTTAAATTGTATTTTCTTGAACAATTTTAAAGAATTTTCAGATATTAAGCCATAAATGTAATGGACAGGTATAACATTAAATATCTACCTGCTTTTCTTCTGAGAGTCAAAATAGTTACCTTATGTCATTTTTTCCCTTGTTTGTGAATAAATAGTTTCAAATGCTTTCTCTGATTGCTTTCAGCTCCCCAACATCTTGCACAGGTAGCTCTTTACAAGAGCAGGTGCAGGCTTTACCAAAGCAGCTACTGCTGGGAAACCACTGACACAAGGAATGAGCTAGGGAAGAGTAATTTAGTTTTATTTTGAGATGCACAAGTGAATAGAAACTGATCTGGGAAAAGTGTAATGATTGAGGATTCTGTATTACATGCAGCACTGGTACTTCAGAAAAACAGTCATCCCCCCAGACTTATCAGGGCATATAAATTTATCCCAGCAAAAATGCTATGTATAAAGATTAAAAAAAAAAGTGGGGTTTTTTGTATTTAAGCCATCAGAAACACACTGCCATCTGAAATATATTTCTAAAATGATAGGCTATCAAGAACTTAAGAACATCGAGAGCCATCAAGACTGTAAAGCTGAGACAGTAAGAAAGACTTGGGAAGCTTGCATTCAAACATAACCAGTTGTACTGGTTTTTGCTGGTATTGAGCTCATTTTCTTCATAGTAGCTAGTATGATGCAATGTTTTGGCTTCGTGACCAAAGCAGTGTTGACAACACAGGGATGTTATAGTTCCTTCTGAAGAATGCTTACACAGCATCCAGGCCTTCTGTTTTTCACATCATCCCACCAGCAAGGAAGCTGGAGTTTCACAAGAAGTTGGGGTGGGACACAGCCTGGACAGCTGACCCCAACTGATGAGAGAGAGATTCCAGACCATATGATGCTCTGCTTAGCAATAAGCACAAGTAAAGAAGAGATGTTTGGAGCGAAGGAGTTTTGTCTTCCCAAGCAAACACTGCACAAGGAGACTTGCCTTCCTGGGGACAGCTGAACACCGGCCTGCCAAGGGAAAGTACTGAATTCATTTCTTGTTTTGCTTGGCTTGCCTGTATAGCTTTTGCTTTACCTGTTAAACTGTTTATTCCAAGCTGCAAGATCCCACACTTTTACTCTTCTGATTCCACTGAGGGGGAGTGAGTGAGTGGCTGGGTGGGGCTTAAGCTGCCTGCTGAGGTTAAACCACAACACTGTGGTTAAACTGGTCTCTTTAAAAACGAAGACAAAAAATCCCTGCAATCACACATTTCAACTCAACCACATATATTATTTTTCTGTTAGGGCTTTGTACTGAAGTCCTATGCAACAACCTGTGGGGTTGGTTTGTTTGATGGTTTCTTTGGGTTTGTTTTTTGGGTTTTTTTGTGGGGTTTGGTTTTGGGTTTTTTTTTACTTACTGTTAGAAGAGTGGAAAGAATCTAAGAATTAAAATATTTTCTGACTTATTGAAATTAGGGGAGGGGGATATTATTTAATTACATATGTGTTAAAAAGACTTTATTTTGAGAAAGTAATTTCTTCAATACAGTAGTAGTAAGAGAAATCCCAAAACATTCTGTTTATTTATAAGTGCTTTTATGAAGTCTTCTTGTAATAATGTACAATGAAATTGTACTCCCCATATTATTATAAAGCAACATAAGATATCAGCATTTAGGAAAACTGATATTTCGTATTCAGTCCACCAGACTATATCTACGGACATTTTCATTCCCACTACTGTACCTAAAAAAAAAAAAAGGATTTTTTTTCTCTCCATAGCCTGAACAAGCAGGTTTCATTTTGCATGAAGTGCTTTGTACATCACTCTAGTCACTCAGGGCACTCGAGTAAGTCAATTGCTTGCAACTGGGCATGTAAACACAGATCAGTCCAAACTGTCTTATGTTAAACAATGCAAATGTTCTCATAATCAAATACAGAATGATACATCTAGGAAGAAGGGTCATACCCCCAAAGCAGAAGATTATACTGTTTAAGCAGTGGCTCTAAAAGAAGCCAGTATGCAGATGATGAATGACTCCTGTCATACACATCAGGAGGTTATATGGAGTCTATGCAATCTTTCACTTTATCAAGCTTTTCTCCACCAGAACAGCAATGTCAGAAAAGCAGTGTTTGACATCGTGCACTGTACACAGGAACAATTTTACAGACAGGTCACAAGATCAAAGAGAATGCAGAAGAAAGCTTTTTTTCCCCTAAGTGCTGGAAAAGTGTCTTACACCAGACAGACTAAACAGAATGTCCTAATCATGAGTACAATTAGCCACAGAATTTCTAAAAGGAAAAAAAAATACCATGCACTAGAGAGCCCTCAGATCTGTGAGAAAAGGCATTAGAAGACAGAAATGGAAATAAGATTGCTTGGTATAGAAATTCAATTCTTTTAGTAGTAAGCCATGGGACTACAACTAGACTACAGTTACTGAACTCAGCTGGGTTTTTTTTAACACTTTGAGAAAGTGGAAAGAACTTATCATGTAAAATCCTGACCAAAACAGGATGTTTCCTGCTATGAAAAAAACCCAACTAAACCAACAGGAAAACAAGAGACCCAAACACACTAACCTGAGGGAATTTAATTCCCCTGCATCTTGCATAGCTTTGGCTGCATCCAGGTTCACCCTCCTCTTCTCTCCTATGAGTGTTTACAGTGTAGTGTTACTCTAATACACTATGGTACCCTAGTTCTTCTAACAGTCACATGCAGCATTTGAAGGACAATGGAGTGGAACAGGACACTTACATGAGTAAGGCACTGACACAGGTCAGGCAAGCTGCCTGCCTGAAGGTACTTCCCAAAATTTGTTAAGAAACTGAAGTTTGCCTGTATTGCAGGGCCAGTACACTGCTGATCCTGTGTAAACGTGATTGTAAAGTGATCGTGTTTTCATGCTTTTCCCTCTAGAAATGCAACTTCCAAAACCAGATTGCCATAGTAATTCTCTATTGTTTAGTAAATAATAGATAACTATTTTCTTCTTTCCTCCTATATAGGCCAAGGGCTTTTTTCTTCCATCCTGCAGGCACAAGTACCTTGGTTAAGCACAGACCACCCTCTGATAGATGCCCCCTACCACCATTCAAAATACTGTATATTCATTTGTTAGTGAGCAATTCTTCCTAGGTCCAATTAAGTGATGTGTCTCTCTCCCTTTAGAGAAGAAAGAGTATTTGGATCTGACAGAGTAGCAGCTGCAAATATTTCAAGCTTGCCCAGAAGTAAAGTTTGGCAAGAAACTCTACAGAAAGAAAAAAAGAAAAAAAAAGAGGCAAGTGTAACAGAGCAGAAGAAATGAGGTACCCACACTACCTTCAGAATTACTGTAAATTTTACTGAGGCAGAACAATCATATAAGCAATGCTTTGGGCTCAGTCTGACATGAGACATTAATGAGGCATTTCAAGAGTTCTGTTTAATCTAAATATTAACTGTGTATCAATAAAAATAAACTAGTGATAAACAGTGAAACAGTCACAGTGAAGTCTGGAGCTCTTGCTGTACTTGTGATCACAGAACCACGTTCCTGGCATTGTCTGGCTGAACACGAGGAAGCACAAACCAAATACAATACAGTCAATGAACATTCACCGTCATGCAAAAATGCCCCACATACAGTTTTCAAGAGATCTTGCGTCATACCAGAGTCCTGTGTTGCGAGTTACAATTAAGAAATAACCAATATTTAACTGATCCATGAACTGGGTGTGTCCCCAGCTGGTACAATGAGTAAAGCATTTACTTTCCACCTGCAAGACCTTTAGATGCTGTTGTTGGGAAAAGCAAATTTTGCTCTTCTGTTGAATTGTGGACTTTGAAACTTGTAACTGCTCCTATGTGTGGGACATGCAGCAGTCTGCAGACCATAACAAACAGCTTGTGTTTCAGATAATGTACATCTTCAGATATCTAACCTGAAACTAAACACTTGCTGCTTAATGAACTGACCCGGGGGGGGGGAATAAAATAATTAATGAATAAGGCAGCGGGAAGGAACAGACATACAATGACACAGGATACAACAAAAACCACCACATTCTTCCAGCCAAACCAAAGTCAGCCTTATCTCCAAAGGACTAGGGACAATGCATGAACTTATTTCAACATTTTGAAATAAGTTTCCTGACAATGCACAGACCATTCAGTTGCAGCAAACAAAAAAAAAAAGTTATATTCCTTAAAAGGGTTAGCATAGTAACACAAGTAACTGAAAATAAAGTAAATTTACTAAGAGTGCGTTTACACACAACTGAGGTACAGGGTATTGAGTATACAGTCACAGATTTATGATTGCAGGCTGAAAAAGAATAAAAATACTCTGTTTTTCAAAGTGTTAGAATGGTAATTTTTGCAGTAGCTGAACAGGCACCCATATCGTTAATATTCAACATAAGTGTTCCCCAATGAAAACACAATTACTTTAATCAGTACTTTATGAGTGTTCACAAATATGGTACAGCACAACCAACGAGTGCAAGCAGTTCAACAGAACCTGCTGTGCCCTCACTGTGCCTGAATAACCTGGAGACATACCTGATTACTGCTTTTTGCAGCAGCATTGGTCTGAGCTGTATTTGAAGAAAGGGAATCAAAAAAGGCTTGGTCAGCTAATGAGTTACCGCAGCTAATTCCGTCTTTTGCACCTTCAGTTATAATCTGAAATGGGAAAAGTTGCAAAAGATTTTTCATGATTCCATTCATTCTACAATGCTGCTTATCACATACAATCACCCAAACATTTACGTCACTAGATGTTAAGATGGTTGCAAATCCCCTTACTGAATTCAATACCTTTTAAAGGAAGTTGATGTGAGAAACTGGAGGACTTACTTCCACAACAGATGGAACTGGTTTGCATTATCAGTGTAACACGCAAGTCTGTTGTGGCGATGAACACTTAACTATAAATTCATGTGGGATTAACAAGGATGTTAACATTACTGCTTGGAGACTGGGAACTTGATACTCAAGAGGATCAGTTTTGGACAGCAAGTTTGAAGAGCCAAAAGCTGCTAGACCTATGAGCTAGCCAACAGAGGACAAAAAATAAGGTTATATAGACAAGGATCCTC
>VXBZ01012067.1:561782-584972 GCA_013399135.1 Heliornis fulica | reverse complement strand
CCCCCCAATCGATCTTTAAACCAAGAGCAGTTCAACATACACTGAATAAATATCAAAGGCCCCCAGGCCTACCCCAGAGCTGGGTAGTTTCTGGGTTTGTGATCCTGTATCCTGAGCCCCAGAAACAGGACTCCGTTCCACAGTTCATGAGCATGCGGTAACTCAGCCACAGCAACACCAGTTTACACTTGCATTACCCATTTCACTTCTGTATATTCAGACAGGAAAACAAAACACTTATTGAATCATGAGACCCCCAATGGAGATCCCCAATGTTTCCTATAAACAACCTGTGCTTCTCTGTGGCATCCCAAGAATTGCCACAACAGCACTGGATGGTATGTCTGCACTGGTCACCAAAGCCCACTACAGTTTAAGGGTCATAGAATCACAGAATGTTAGGAGTTGGAAAAGACCTTGAAAGATCATCCAGTCCAACCCCTCTAGCCGAGCAGGATCACCTAGATTAAATCACACAGGAACATGTCCAGACTGGTCTTGAATGTCTCCAGAGAAGGAGACTCCACAACCTCTCTGGGCAGCCTGTTCCAGGGCTCTGTAACCCTCAGTGAAAAAGTTCCTCCTTATATTAAGGTTATGTATTCCAAGCTTCAACATTCAAAGTTTTATGTTTGAGGATTAGTCTGATGGTCAGACCAGCAACTGGCCTTTTCAGTAGTACTGCTATCTCAGTGCAGAGTAGTGTAATCACTCACCTCAACGTAATCTGTTGGAACAAGTCCTCTCTCGCCTTGGCTGTTTTTTCCTTCTAACCAGCCTCCACCAACATCCTAAAAAAAAAAAAAAAAGTGGCAATATAGAAATTGTTTTGCCAGCTGGATCCCACAGCATGCTTTGAAGAGCTCAGGAGGAAGCACTGTCTTGCTGTCAAATGCAATCTTCGAAATACAGTTATGAGTGATCATGAACAAACTCACTTAAATNCAAAAAAAAAAAGTTATATTCCTTAAAAGGGTTAGCATAGTAACACAAGTAACTGAAAATAAAGTAAATTTACTAAGAGTGCGTTTACACACAACTGAGGTACAGGGTATTGAGTATACAGTCACAGATTTATGATTGCAGGCTGAAAAAGAATAAAAATACTCTGTTTTTCAAAGTGTTAGAATGGTAATTTTTGCAGTAGCTGAACAGGCACCCATATCGTTAATATTCAACATAAGTGTTCCCCAATGAAAACACAATTACTTTAATCAGTACTTTATGAGTGTTCACAAATATGGTACAGCACAACCAACGAGTGCAAGCAGTTCAACAGAACCTGCTGTGCCCTCACTGTGCCTGAATAACCTGGAGACATACCTGATTACTGCTTTTTGCAGCAGCATTGGTCTGAGCTGTATTTGAAGAAAGGGAATCAAAAAAGGCTTGGTCAGCTAATGAGTTACCGCAGCTAATTCCGTCTTTTGCACCTTCAGTTATAATCTGAAATGGGAAAAGTTGCAAAAGATTTTTCATGATTCCATTCATTCTACAATGCTGCTTATCACATACAATCACCCAAACATTTACGTCACTAGATGTTAAGATGGTTGCAAATCCCCTTACTGAATTCAATACCTTTTAAAGGAAGTTGATGTGAGAAACTGGAGGACTTACTTCCACAACAGATGGAACTGGTTTGCATTATCAGTGTAACACGCAAGTCTGTTGTGGCGATGAACACTTAACTATAAATTCATGTGGGATTAACAAGGATGTTAACATTACTGCTTGGAGACTGGGAACTTGATACTCAAGAGGATCAGTTTTGGACAGCAAGTTTGAAGAGCCAAAAGCTGCTAGACCTATGAGCTAGCCAACAGAGGACAAAAAATAAGGTTATATAGACAAGGATCCTCTCCTCACCCTTCACATTTATTTTTTTTTCAGTATACACAGCACTGGTGAAGGAAAGGAGACATAAGTCTAAAGAGGAAGGTGCAGGAACCAAAGCCAGTCTTCATTTAACTGGCGATCTGCAAAAATACAGACACTGGGCCTTCCAAGAAGGAACTGGATCCAAGCCTTTGCATTAAGACCTGCATTCCATCCTCACCCCTCCCCCCCTCCCCCACNGGACTCCGTTCCACAGTTCATGAGCATGCGGTAACTCAGCCACAGCAACACCAGTTTACACTTGCATTACCCATTTCACTTCTGTATATTCAGACAGGAAAACAAAACACTTATTGAATCATGAGACCCCCAATGGAGATCCCCAATGTTTCCTATAAACAACCTGTGCTTCTCTGTGGCATCCCAAGAATTGCCACAACAGCACTGGATGGTATGTCTGCACTGGTCACCAAAGCCCACTACAGTTTAAGGGTCATAGAATCACAGAATGTTAGGAGTTGGAAAAGACCTTGAAAGATCATCCAGTCCAACCCCTCTAGCCGAGCAGGATCACCTAGATTAAATCACACAGGAACATGTCCAGACTGGTCTTGAATGTCTCCAGAGAAGGAGACTCCACAACCTCTCTGGGCAGCCTGTTCCAGGGCTCTGTAACCCTCAGTGAAAAAGTTCCTCCTTATATTAAGGTTATGTATTCCAAGCTTCAACATTCAAAGTTTTATGTTTGAGGATTAGTCTGATGGTCAGACCAGCAACTGGCCTTTTCAGTAGTACTGCTATCTCAGTGCAGAGTAGTGTAATCACTCACCTCAACGTAATCTGTTGGAACAAGTCCTCTCTCGCCTTGGCTGTTTTTTCCTTCTAACCAGCCTCCACCAACATCCTAAAAAAAAAAAAAAAAGTGGCAATATAGAAATTGTTTTGCCAGCTGGATCCCACAGCATGCTTTGAAGAGCTCAGGAGGAAGCACTGTCTTGCTGTCAAATGCAATCTTCGAAATACAGTTATGAGTGATCATGAACAAACTCACTTAAATCTGCTGAAGCAGCAGATACTCATTTAAACAGAGCACAGATGGTGCTTGTTTCCCACAGCTACTGTGGGCTTCTCAAACTAACAAGCATGAGGGGGAAGACATTTGATTTTCAGCTCTTTTGATCATTTATGAAACCAAAGTCAACTGCCTGGACAGGCTGCATCAAAACACAGGTGTCAGGATGCTGATCCCAAAGAATTGATTCTATTCAACAGATTAGAGAGACAAGACTCAAGGAATTAAGCTACTGGTAACAGCTGTAAAATCTCTGCCTCACTTACTAAAGGTGCAGGGAGAGCACGATGATTGGGGGCTATAATGCACAAGAACACTAAGGATTATCTCAAGATTAAGAGAAGTAAAAGCAAGAGAATCACAGAATGTTAGGAGTTATAAGAGACCTTGAAAGGTCATCCAGTCCAACCCCCTGCCTGAGCAGGATCACCTAGATTAAACCACACAGGAATGTGCCCATATTGGTCTTGAACGTCTCCAGAGAAGGAGACTCCACAACCTCTCTGGACAGCCTGTTCCAGTGCTTCATCACCCTCACAGTGACAAAGTTCCTTCTTCTATTAAGATGGAACTTTCTATATTCCAGTTTGGACCCATTGCCCCTTGTCCTATCACTGGCCATCACTGAGAAGAGCCTGGATCCATCCTCCTGACACTCACCCTGCCTTTACATATTTATAGACATTAATGAGGTCACCCCTCAGTCTCCTCCAAGCTAAAGAGACCCAACTCCCTCAGCCTGTCCTCAGAAGGAAGATGTTCCACTCCATCATCTTGGCGGCCCTACGCTGGACACTCTCAAGGAATTCTATGTCCTCCTGGAACTGAGGGGCCCTGAACTGGACATGATACTCCAGGTGTGGTCTCACCAGGAGAGAGTAGAGGGGGTGGAGGACCTCTCTTGACCTACCAGCCACCTCCCTTTTAATACCCCCGAGGATGCCATTGGCCTTCTTGGCCACAAGGGCACACTGCTGGCTCATGGTCATTCTGCTGTCCACCAGGACCCCCCCAGGTGCCCCTGACCTGCACTACTCTCTAACAGGCCAGTCCCCAACCTATACTGGTACCTGGGGTTGTTCCTCCCCAGATGCAAGACCCTACACTTGCCCTTATTTAATTTCATTAAATTTCTCCCTGCTCAGCTCTCCAGCCTGTCTGAATCCTGTTGAATGGCTAAACAACCTTCTGGGGTGTCAGCCACCCCTCACAGCTTTGTGTCATCAGCAAACTTGCTGACTGTGCATTCTATTCCCTCATCCAGGTCATCAACATTGAACAGTACTGGTCCCAGTACCAACGCTTGAGGTACTCCACTAGTTACAGACCTCCAGCCAGACTCTGCCCCATTAATGACAACTCTCTGGCTTCTTCCCTTCAACCAGCTCTACCCTCCAGGCCACACTTCCTCAGTCTGCCCACCAGGATGCTGTGGGAGACAGTGTCAAATGCCTGAGATCCAGAAAAACTACATCCACTACCGTACTATCATCCATCCACCTGGTAATATCCTCATAAAAGGCTATTAGTCAGACATGACCTCCCCTTGGTAAAACCATGCTGATCTGAAGAAGCCATGCAAGATCTGGAGACACTCTTTCTAGTTTACATTTCATTTCAGAGACAGGTGTCACAGTAAGTTTGGAAGGAGCTAGCACACACACAGAATCACAGAATGTTTAGGCGTTGGAAGGGACCTTCAAACATCATTTAGTGCAACCTCACTGCTGGAGCAGTTCAGCTCTGTTCTCAGTGGCGTACCCTGCTGTTGTTTGTGTTTTTAAACACATTCTACATACACTAAGAGACCTCTGCAGTTAGTCAAAGTTAATTCCAGGACAACATCATCTGGAATAAGCCAGATGCATCTGGAATATGAACACATAGTTCCACGTCAAGCTAACTCCAGCTGAAAATTGGAACCACGTATGCTGGACAGCCATTGTTAAATTTCAAGTTTTCTTAGTTTGCTTCTTAATGGATGTATTTGCACTTTTAATGGATGAATTTTTAACCTGTTCTTCCATGTGGAAATTTTATTTAATTCTTGCTGAAAAGTACTAGTAATTTAAGAACTTGCTAATAGTATTACTATAATATTTTCACCACTCCTTCCCTGTACCTTGTCCATATTACTCTAATTACAAAAGGACACAGAAATTCTTAAATTTTATTGCAAGTTCTCTGAACAAACTTGAAGTAGTCATTAAGAAACTCAGACTAGAGCTGGCAAATCAGATTTAAACGCAAGTGTCAAGCACCTGAAGGATTACATTCACACAGAATATGGAACATTAGGCACACAGGAAGAGAACACACTCAGATGAAAAGGGTGTCACCATCATTAGCTCCTTCCTCTGCCTTGGCACTCAGCTCTGTTTAAAGGGCTGAGCAAATGCTTGTGTGCAGGTACAATTTGAGAGGGTCCCTGTCCTCAAAAGCTGCTCAGTTCATTTGTTTTCACAAAACTGATAAAATCTTTTGCATTTCATTAATTTGCTAATTCTTCAGGAGGGTAGCCAGGGCTTTCAGATGTCACCTAGCACCTTTTTAGTTTGATCTGCTAAAGTGGGTCAGGAGAACCCACTGCAGCCTTGATTGTATTTCAGTTTTCTTACCGGGTTGGTAATTACGATGATCTCTCCTTCACTGACAGTCAGCTCGTTGTTTCCAGGCTCAGCAGCAAAATCATACATAACACGAGCCTGTATGTGAAAAAAAATATAGCAGTGAGCTTTCCAGTTTATTTAGAAGATTTCATGAAGAAAGTTATCAGCACAGCTTATTCTCAAGTAGCAGAAATACAAGGTGGGATAAGGGTGGATGTACAAAGACCAACTCAGCATGCAGGAAACATTTGCTAAATTTGCACTCCAAAGTCAGCAGTAACACAAGCATTACAAGATTAAAGTCTCCTGTGAAGGTTGTTAGACATAACTATTTTCCAGAAGGATTCACAGTTTAAGACTGGCTGTTCTCTGCCATGTCCAGAACTATCTGTACAACTTTTTCGAGAGGAAGAAGAAAGGGTTTCTAACTTTAAGCAAACAATACAATTAATACTTTTTTCTACAAGACATATTCCAACTCCAGTTCGGATAAAGGGAACTGTTTCCAGGGTCAAGCAATTCAGAAAGAAAAACAAATGATTGCAGATATAAGTAACCACCGCATGCATAAAAATTAGTATGTAAAACTATGTTTAGAGACTTCTTGTATACAGGAGGAGCCATGCAAACACAAACAGCCAGAGCAGATCTCTTACATATTGGCAAAAAGGGGGAAGGAAAACAAGAACAACCTAATTTTCAAGTGTTTAAACACACAAAAGCTTTGCTGTGTACCAACTCTGCTAATATATAAAGAAATGTTAAATTTCAAATATTGACGAGGTTGTTTAACACTTAGAAAACAGTTCTTCTACTTTGTACAAAGAATTGTGATATGGTTTAAGATTATATTCCTAAACAGCTCTTCATTGTCTTTTATTAAATTCCTTTCCTATCTAAAAGGAGAGAGAGCTCTCAGGAATTACAAAGGGACTGTATTTATTTTCCACAAATTGATGAAATGCATGCAGACAGAAGCCACGTGTATTTTCCGCTTAACTCTTAATGGAAGATCTCAAATCAAAATTCCCAGTTTCCATTTAGAGTGGTATATTAGGTAAACTTTAAACCTGAATGCATTAACCCTTTACTTAACCTTCTCTTCCCCTAAAAGAAAAATCTTGATTCTAGCAGAACTTACAGAATATAAGACTTAGTATTTATACCTCAAGTCTCTGTGTTAGCCAGGTATAATTGATCTGATTGATACCAATGCTGATACCAACGTTTAATTACTTAGAGGTCAGAGCAAAGAAAAAAAAGCCTCATAACCTTGTTTTTGCCATAAAGATGACAATGAAATAATGATTTATGTTGAAAGCAATTTAGGGGATAGGGAAAAAAAAAAAAAAAGAAACATTCATCATCAAGCCTCGCCTGTCTCAAGATGGCGGATTATGATCCCTACACAGATATCCCGGTCTTCCTGTCCTCTCCCACATTTTAGTTTTATAATTATCATGTGGAGATACTTTTAGATAGTCAAGAGATACTTTACTTCAGTGTAAATAAAAACGGACCCAAGGAAACAAAAACCCACAAAACCAAAAACACAAACACATGTAGTTCAGTTGACAAATTTAATCCCAGACCACAACAAAACACTTGCAAGGCATATTTGTGTCTAATACCAGACACAAAGACTAGGTTCTCCAGATGTAGCGGGGAAATAAAGTTACTCAGAAAAATCCAAAAGTATTCAGCTTGTAGGGCAGGAAAGACCAAGAGAGATACACAGAATTTAAATAAATTCTATGTATTCACATGCTCCAGATTTCTGTTTCAAGAATTGTTAAAAAAGTAGAAGAGGGGAAAATATACAAAGAAGCCAAGTCATTGTTTTCCTTCCTGCAACTTAAGACTCTGAAAAGATTCTAAATGTTGCAGAAATGGATTGTTACACAGTACTAACCATTTGAGGTATCTCTGTAACCTGATCCACATACTGACATCTCAGACACATTCCCTGGACTATTTTGTTAGTACTCTCCATTTCACTTACACTTCTGGGCTTATTTGCCTAGTTTGGGAATTAAGACCCTAAAAATCCTGGAAAGTAAGATTTAAAGCTACCCTCCTACCACTGAGATTTAATGAGAAAAGTAGCATAAACACAAGAAGGTGAAACTAAGTGATTAAATATTTCCCTCAATTGAACAAGTGTATTTTTAACAATGTAAATTCATCACTCTAGCAGAGGTTTTGAGGGCCCAATCCTATTCAAATTTTTGACAATCGGTTCCAAAACACTATAAAGAAAAGGAAATGGTTTGGTTTTGCAATAAAATTTTTCCTACTTACTAGCCGCAAATATTACAACTAAGTAGTAGTTACATCTGAGGAATTAGATCTTTGTCACTTACGTGAAGCAGCACGTGGGCATGGAAGCATTTAAGCAGAAAAGGATTTTAGCACTTGGGCACTGCAACACACACATTGAACATTAGGCCCAAGTTTATAAACTTTTTCAATGTTTATAGAACTGGGCTCTCTGATAAACCTTCAAAACACAGTTAAAAAAAAGGGGACTTGTTCTAATAACTGTCCTGCTTCATATTAACTTCTAACGGTACATAAAAGGAACTTCAGATTCAAACATCTAGTTAGTGAAGTAAAGGCAAAAATGCTTCATTTACACAATACTTGTTGGTGGATCTGCAGTAAGATTTGCTAATCCATCTATTAGCTATAGAGAAATTAATTTCCTTTACTGGCTACACAGTAAAAAATTTATTGACACACTCTCCCCCACCCTCTCACAAAAAAAAAAAAAAAAAAGGTAGAACTGGATCTGGAAACTGAAGTTGTTTTGTCAGATTCTTTGATAACTGATTAAAAAAAAATTAAACAGATTCCACTGACCAGAAAGTGGACTGGCCATTGCACTGTACACCCACTGATTCCCTTTGCTCAGGCAGCAGCAGAGCTTCCCACACTTCCACTGGGACTATGTAATGCATCCCACTGTTCAATAGTGTGAGTACAGGCATTAAAATTGTAATAAAGAAAAGGGAAAGTGGTAATTCTCAGGATTACATCAGCATTTTTAGAGCTGGTTCTCCCTGCTGTAGTTACACATCTGGACTGTGGTTTCCCAATTTATGGATTTACTGACATTACAGTGTGAAGCCTCTCAACTTCTACGAATTTTTAGCATTTCAATCAACTGCTAACAATATTTTAAAGAATGATAACAATAATTATGTCTAAGCATATTAAAACAAAAGATTCTTCACATTAAAAAGTAGTACCTAGATTAGCATTCTTCTGCAGACCTGGAGTAGACTTAGCTTTCCTCCATCTGAGGACCTCCCTCTCTGCCCAAAATATTAAAGAGAAAAAAAAAAAAAAAAGCAACAAAAACAATCAAGAGCATTTGTCAACTTATTTCTGCAAGCAGACATAAGATCATTCAAGTATACCCACCAGCATGCCAAGACTATTCACAAAATCAGTGGGAAGGATGTTGGCAAGCAAAATTCATTAAAATAAAATTCCAGTGAAGGATTACATTATCACTACATTAAATTCCTAGAAGAGTATCCAAGATCTCCAGATATCCTGATGACCTGGCTCTTCTGTATTTCCCCTAGAATCTTGAAAGAGGACATAGAGCAATAGTAGCACCTATTTATCCTAAGAAGAATCTTTCTAAGAGCTTCACCCAGAAGATGCCAGGCTCAGATGGAAGAGCAACTTACCCCCAAGTTTGACAGTCCTGATGTGCATGGGCACACACTTGCCCACGTTAGAACCACAGAATGGGTTGGGAGGGACCTCAGAGATCATCTAGTTCAAATCCTCTGCTAGACCAGGTTGCTCAAAACCCCACCCAAAATGCCCTTAAACACTGCCAGGGAAGGTACAGCCACAGCTTCACTCCCACTAACCTGGTGGTCAGGCTTCTTTGGACTCAGCCCAGGATACAGCTCTCTTTCTGGGCTACAGGCCCACATTGCCACCTCATGTTGAGCTTCTCATCCACCAGCACCCCAAGTTTTTTTCCTCAATCCATTCAGCACCCAGCCTGTAGCTGTGCTTGAGATTGCCCTGACCAATTTGCAGGACCTTGCACCTGGCATTGCTGAATTTCAGGAGGTTCACATAGGCCCACCTCTCAAACCTATCCCAGTTCCCTCTGGATGGCATCACTTACCTCCTGTGTGTTGACTGCACCACAGAGCCTGGTATCACCGGCAAACCTGCTGAGGCAACACTGGATACCACTGTCACTGACACTGCAGCTCACCTGTAGCAGGCTAGCTTTCACAGAGAAGTGGGACAGTGAAAATCACCGTGCATTCCTCACTAGCCACAAGCATACACACTAACAGCTAATGCACAACAGTTATGCTCACAAAAGCTTTTTATAACAGCTTTGCCATCTAAACCTCTACTGATTAGAATAATTAACAACCCACATAAACAAAAATCAGTAATCACTTTAAGTTCACTCTTCTGAAGCAAAATGGTTTTGTAATGCTGGATGGCCTAATGCAGAACTGCTGCATTACAATGCAAGTACGCTTCACAGTAGTACAACTGGAGAAGCCACTCAAAAAGTCATCACACCTTTGAAAATGCTTTCCCTGCAGACAGGGCTTCATCATATTACAAAAACTCTTGTGTCATGCCATAGATTCATCTTTCAGCCACATGTTAAAGTTTAGGAAACTTGCACCACAACTGCTTCTTTCAGACAGCTGGCAGTGGCAGATAGCACAAAGGAAGTATCCATAAAAGGTTCAGGGCATGTTAATTCATATAACAATTACACCGAGTTGTGGTTCAGCCCCATCGGGCAGCTGAACCCCCAGCCCTCCTCCATCTCCTGGCAGGATGGGTAGGACACACGGACAAAAGCACCCACGGGGCAGGGTAAGGGCAGTTTGCTGGGACAGCACAGGGAGAGGGAAACAACAGTGACATCACTCGGGACCAAGCACACACGGGAGGTAAGAGAGCGCTGACCTAAAACCCCAGGCCAGCCTGGAGCTGCACAGACCCCGCCTCCCCTATCATGGGGCATGCTGTCACCCTCGGCCAGCTCGGCCCAAGGTGCTGACTCCTCAGGAGCCCAAGTCTGACCTCGATGGAACCAGGACAGTCTAGTACGTGTAAGTCTCTGAAACCAGCCGTTTGTGAAACACTGATAAACAGAACACTGACCACATCTGGAAGCACAGATCAGGGGAGACAGAAAATGCATTTCTGTCTCCCCTGACTTTGTTTTACTTGCTGTCTACTACACAGTTTTTATATGTGGGTTTGGTTTTGAGTTTGGTTTTTTTTAATTTGGTTGGGTTTTTTTTGTGTGTGTGTGTCGGGGGGAGGTAGGGATGAGGGGTAGGGCAGGAAATGTGTGTGTGTAAGGCTGTGAGATGGAGATGGTTTTGGTCCCCCCAAATTGCTTTTCCCACCCAGACTGGTTTTAGAAACAAAATATTCATTCTACAGGGCAGTTCTAAGAACCAAACAGCAAGTAGCATACCTGGGATATAGGATGGGATCCCAGGATTAGACAAAATGTGGAAGCAGAAAGAACAAAAACAAGAACCTAGCTGCAAATTAATCAGGTCAGAAATTGGATTACGTTTGGATTACATCCAAAAGAACGGTTCAAAATTAAACATTTCATCAAAAATGTAGCAAACAAAAGTCAATTAACTTGTTCTGTACTGTTTGATCTTTCACAGCAGTTTGCCCTGTGGTTACTGTATGGTGTTGGTTTTGAGGTAGTTTACTGCTTAGAACAGCTGCAAGACATCAGCTGGAGAGTCAGAATTAAACCACAGCTGTCCTCACTGCACCAAGGAATCTACAGCACTGAGGCAGGGTGGGGAAGGCTCTGAATGACAGTTTAACCACTGTTTCATTTCATCATTTACAGACTACTTAATTCACCATGTTTTAATCTGTTCATCTTTGGAAAAAACTCTCATCAAGCCAAAATACATACTAAGTTCCACTGTGGACATTACTAAGGGTATTGCAGGAAGTTTAAAACCACTTGTGTCTAAGGAGCTCAGCAAGTGCTTCAGAAACACAGGTAGGAGCCCCCTAACTCAGAGCACCAAGGACACTACCATTCTTCCAACAGTGGCTATCGTTGGGGCAGATCTAACCTTTCTGCCAACCTCTACCCTGAAACCCAAGCTCATTCAAAAGCCAGTAAGCACTCCAAGACTGAAGAGATTTTCCACTGCAGCAGCTGTGACATCTGGGCTATGATGTGACAGAAAAAAAAAGGCTCTTCATTTCAGTCCCGCTGTCACAACTGTATCAGTCTGCTCAGCTAAGTGTATGTTTCAATAGTCTATGCAGAAACATCAAGCAGCTCTTCAAGTGCCTCTGCCTCTCAGCCTGCAAGGCAGTTACCAGTGTCTTGCCTACAGCAAGAAATATCTGCACATGCTCCTCTCACAGGCACTCTCAGGAGACAAGAAGCAAACAAAAAACTAAAGATCAAGTGTAAGATGACACCAGGGACAATGGCTTCTCCAATTTCTACAAACTTTCAGACACTTTACTGTAGGAATTCCAGAGATTATACATTAGTCTAGAAACCGTTAAATTGATAAAGATTTATTCTAAAGGAGAAAAAAACCCTCAAATACTTATGTTTTTAACTAATACCAAGCAATGGAAAAAGTGTATATTTTTGTGTGGTGCTAGGTGTCACCGTTTTTGGGTTTGTGCTCTGCTTAGGAAAAAAACCTACTACTAGCCTGAAGAAATTGAACCATCCCTCCAAAACTGTCTTAATACTATGATTTTATTAAACAGTAAGCAAAAATTAAAATTCACTTATTTAATATAAACCTCCATTTAGTATTACATTTCCTTTTCTCATGCAAATGACTTTTTCTTTCAGCAACATCAGAATTAAATT
Organism: Heliornis fulica; assembly: GCA_013399135.1. NCBI lineage: Eukaryota > Metazoa > Chordata > Aves > Gruiformes > Heliornithidae > Heliornis > Heliornis fulica. Next base: position 572,560 of record VXBZ01012067.1, on the reverse strand, counting down.
GAACTCATCCAAAAAGTTCAGTCAAGAACTCCACTTCTGGACTTACGAGAAGTCACAATATTCAGATACCATTACCTCAAGTTCCCTCACCTGCAGTTACTGGTAGATCCTCACATTACTGTACAAAAATCACATTAAAATTGTGTTTCAGTGTGCTGGCTCACTTGCTTCTGAGCCATTTTTCAACTCCAAATGGCTAGCTGCAGGCTACTGAACTTATTTTAAAGACCACTGACTATAGGCACATTAGAAGCAAATGAAATACAATTAAAAAGCTAAGAAACAAGGACCTGCATCATTTCATCCTGCTAATAAAACATACTTGCAGACAGAGGAAACTCAGAACAAGGAGTTCTTGTTCAACTTCAGCTTAAGAAGCTGCCTACAATACTTCGGACAGGTGTTTAATTACTAGATTAAAAGGCCTACCTCATATTGCAAGAAAATGGTTAACAAAGCACAAAGAAAATATCCACAAAGTCTTGCTTATAGGGTAAGGGACACAAAAGAAATATTCAATTGCCACCAATATGCATGTGGCTTAAACCACCGGTACTTTTACAATTAGAATAAAAGTTGTAATAAGCTTACCTTGAAACCATTTCTGTACAACAATGTGTAAGAAAGAAGTGACTAGACAAGTTTTCAAGTGTTAGAGATACTTGGAAATATCCTCTCTAGTAATAAGGACAATAACTTCCCAGCCTCTCCAGCAACTCAGTGAGAACAGGTCAGCTCTTCAATTCTGCTACACAGGACTTTAGTGTCTTCCCAAAATGGACTTTTTTTTGGTCAGAAAGAAGCCCTGAACTCTGTTCAGACTAGTCCAGCTCATTTTTGTTTGCATATCTTACTTTTGATTTACAGAATATGAGCTTCTTTATAGCAGTCTACCTGTAAGCAAATATTAGCACACACAAAAGCAAACTGAAACGTGCTCCTGGCCAGTACACACACCAAGAACTTGCATTCGAGTAACTTGCTGTAACTAGCATCCAGGACCAAAATTATAAATGCAGTATGAGGGCTGTAAAGGACTGAAGACTAAGACTTCTTAAAAGTGTTAGAATGTAACAGACCCTAATACCTTAAGATATTAAAACAAACTGCAGTTTCTTTGCACTCAGTTACAAATCAGATAGGTAGATAGCCAAACCATCATGCACTGTTAAAGGAGGCACTTGATTATCCTTTGTTGTGTTCTTACACCTTTACTTACAGGGCACTGTCAAACCAAGCAACAGAATGCCCATGCACTCGAGGAGTACAGAAGGGGAATTCAGAGGCAGAAATACATGCAAGATGCCCGTGTGATTTAGATATTTCTAAATACTGACTGAAATACTCCTGTGAATCACATCTGAGTTTTCAGTTGGGTTAAGCACCTGAGATTTTTCTCATTTAAAACATTACTTACAAAACAGTTATCAGTTATTAACAATATACCGCACAGCCTTTAACTGACTGAGGGACTCCAGTGATATCAGAAGACTTTTTCAAAACCACTTTACAGCACTATTCAAGTGCCCAGAGCTCCCCACATCTTCCTTTCCTATTCCAGGTCCACAACAGACTGGGGACTGAAAAATCTCCAATCTGAGAAAATTAATTTGAGATACACCACGACACACAACTGAGGCAAATACAGCATGGCTCTGTATTTACAGATGGTAGGAGGAATGCTTTTATCTCAAGCACAAATAAAGTACCCGCCTAGATTAATCATTACTGTATCTCTGAAACAGAACTGCAACACTGGCAGCTGTCTGCTGAACCAGTATTTAACTGTGTGCTTCAGAAGTCTGCCATGCCAAGTCCCGTCATATTTGCCTGAAATTTCAGGGCCATTGCTATTGCACCTCCCCAGTCCTGTCCTCAAATAACAAAACTGGTAAGAGGCGAAGGATTCAGAAAAATACTTCAGTGTTCATCAGAAAAACTGCCACATTGTAACCTACTCACTACAACAGCTTGTAGCCACAACAGTGCTGCCTCTGTGAGAGTAGAGTTTAGAAAAAAAAACCAGTAATTATCCCAATAAATGGAGAGGCACAGAGTTTCACTATGGCTATCTAATGAACTTCAAGCCTTTTCAGACTCACCACACTATTATAGCTTGTGCATTTCAACGTACTGGCTGCACAGGCCAGTCTAGAATTAAATGAAGAGCTAGCAAAGGAAAATACCTATATATTAAAATTATGCTACTTCAAATAAAACCTGATGTGCAAAATATGGAACAGCATAGTTGTACCACTTTGAAGTCTCAAACACTGGTAATATCAAAAGGAAAACAAAGGCTCAATAGGATGCTGTTAGACAGTTGGGAAGGCATCTAAAAGGCAGCAAGAGAGATCCTCAACATGCAATTCTACTAAATTATCTGTTACTTACATAGCCAGAACTCATCAATATACTGATGTCTTGGGATCTCTTAGTTCTTTTTAGAAACACTACTTTATGAAAGCCAAATAACTGATCCATTTTCATGTTTACTTTTATGAAGACAAGTGAAGAAACTATTATATTAACACAAATGTGTTAACATTTTACCAGATGAAGCTTCTTTTCTTTACAAATGGACAAAGTTCTGGTTTTATGGGTTCTAACACACCCAAGCCTACAGCTATCCTAGGCTTTTCTGTTGACAGCGTACAAGACCAGTACGGTTACAAACAGCAGCTCAAATAAACAAAGCTCAGTCATTAGACCTGGACAGAGAATATCCAGCACTTCAACTGGATATTAGTCACCTGCAATTTAATACAACATGTACACTAGCTGTATTGCCCTGCACAACTTTTAAGGAGGAGCAAAAAAAAAAAAGCCTGGATAGAAATATGAAAAAAAAAAAAGAATGAAAGACAGAACTGTATTAACTAATACAAGATTTAAAGCTTCACCCATTGCAAATCTCCATCTTCTGTCATCCCATTATCTAGGAACTGAGTTAAAAATTGGACACAAAAGTTTTTCTTGTAATGGCAAACTTTATAGTGAACAAAAGGATCAAAGAAGTCAGAAAAGAAAATTTCAAATGCTGCTTCCCTATAAATTACTATAAATTTTGGCAGCTTGACAGAATGCAAGAGAGCTGTTGATGTAAAAATTACAATTTGACAACCATATAAACACTTCCAAGAATAGTCTAGTTATATGCAGCAAGGAAGATGCTTAATTTTGTATTCTGTAAGCAACCATTTTCAGAAGACAAATATAAGGGTGTTAAGGGAGAAAATAACAGCAATGCTGAAAGAACTGTGCTGTAACTTGGTAAGCACTAATTACTTTGTATTATCATATGTTATTGCAATATTCAATTACTGAATTAAATCTTAAATCCCAAAAAAGAATTAACACAGCAGAGGAAATAAAACACGGAAGCTTAATTCTCAAATCTGATGAAGTTGTAGGACAAAACGGAGCACATCATCGGTCATGGTCCTACTGCTGCAGAAAGATGAATTGTATAGGCTCTCCAGGGAATCTCAAGATTTAAATCAGACCTGGCAGGAACAATAAATGTGATAACCTTACATTAATTGTCCTTTGTTTGGAATCTGCCCATATAATCATGGCAAAGAAACAGAAAACTCCTCATATGGAAGAGAACCAGTATAAAGATATCCTAAGAATTCTTAAAGTTGCCCTTGAAAATCAGCCATTTTGTTATGTCAGACAGGAAAACAAACACTTTGCTTGAATTCACTAGAATCAAGGGAATGATTTATTTTTTGCTCCGAATATCAAGAACTGCAGTCTCAGAAGGCTGGGAAAAGCAAAGCAAGTCCAAAACCTACTGTGTATCAACAGAGATACCATATGAATACATAAAATAAAAGCACAACAGTTCCTTTGCCAAGGAGGAGCAGATGGCAACTCAGAGCAGAAGTCAGTAACACAACAATAAGTTGTAAGAAAGCACCCATCAACCAGTTGTACCCCAGTCCCTCTTTTTTACAACAGTGGGACTAAATATTTTCACCTAGGCAAGTCCCTCTTGCAGAAAGCCCAGGTCAGGCATGGTTGCCCATACCCAGAAGCAGCTGTTTTGCTTGGATTCCCATGGGATCTCCCCCAAGCGGCACTGCCTACCTTCCTACTGCCCCCTACTCCTTCCTGCTGCCCACTTTGCAAACCCCACCTGCCCAGTGGTTTTTCTTTAAGGGGTAGGGCCCTGAAGGAAAGGTTGCTCTAAAACACAGGAGGAAATGAGAGTTTTTACTAACAAAAAATAGAGTTCACACACAGAGTCACTGGTTTGACTCTACCCAGCAGGCTTACTATGAGCACACACCCCCTTAGTAGCAATGCCGAGGACGGCTCACGTGCCTTTCATGCCATGCCATGTCCTCAACGTCCCCTCGCAACAATACAACAGCTGGATCAGCTCACAGAAAGGCAGTTCCCTACAAGAACTGTTGTCCCTTGTGCCCTTCTCCTCTTACTGTGGGTCTCACAGAGGACTACCCATCAAAGTTAAATGATTCTGGTCTTATTTGCCCCCTTTCTTTTTTGGATGGAGGTTTCTTACTCATATGAAATTCAGAGAAAGGCTGCTTCGGGGGAAAAAAAAATAGGGCTCAAAGGTTAAATTAGATTTTCCAGTAAGCATTATACATACAATTTTTTTCTTTTTAAAGCAGCACTTAAATTCTGCTTACTGGACTACTGCAAGACTGCTTTGTTTTTTGAACTTTGTGTTACTTGAGAAGCTCCTTCCCAAGCAAATAGCTGAGAAAGCACAAACACAGCTAAAGAAAGTAAAAGCACAAACTCTGATTTTTGCCCCCGTCAGACAAGTTTGAAGTGAATTTCAATGACCTTGTAATTGTGAAAGATGCTTTGAAATAGAAGCAGTTTAGCTTTAAATGCTGAACACTACAATAGCTATTTACTTCAAATAATTCCAGATACCTAAACGTTGATCTGTCTTACTGAAGTGCTGGCTGAAACAAATCACTCCCACTATTTTAAAGTCTCTATTACCTGCTTTTGTGATGTTTCAAAAGACTACTTCCAACACCAGCAATGCTGCAATTGCTTTTAAATGTAATGCAGGAGGGAACCCCTATATTCAAAACAGCAAAGCTCTCATATAACTTTCCCTTTGTAATCTCTGTAAACTGTGAAGTTTGCCATGGGTCTTAATCAAAGGAGGTTTTTACATGCAGAAGAATGTGTGGATATTCCACATTTCAGAAGCTTTTTCAAGACCTGAAAATCGGAGCTTCTGAAAGAGAAAGACAATTCACAGAGGAAAACTTGAAAGGATTCCGTTAATAGTAAGGAATTCTTGCTGAAATAATACCAACATATGGAGAAATTGTACGAGACTGGAAAATTTGTATCATTGAGTCTATAACCCAGATGAAGCTTATGACATCTAATATCAGGCTTCCTTCTCTTTAGCTACTGTAATCATGTTTTTAAATGATTACTCTAGTAATGAGTCTCTGATGACTCAATGTGCAGGTGCTTAAAATAACTTTGAAAAACTGAGTCAGAGGAATCATTACTGAAACATAGCATCATACAGAGCCTCACCAGCTCTCTAGCTTCCCAGCAAAGAGGCTGGGTAAACAAGAAGCCTTGCAAGAGATACTGCTGCAGCATAACAAACTTACCACTAGACTTTTGGAAGATCATAAGGTCACACAAAGACAACAGAATAGGAAGTCTGTATCTTGATCAAGTAACACTGTATCAATTCTCATGCTCATCTAACATCTCACTCCATCAAGAGGTCAGGACCCTGGTAAGTTTGCACTACCAAACACTTTCACCTGATCTAGTCATCTTTTTGCCCCTTAAAAAGAAAAACAAACACACACACACAAAAAAGAACAGAAACCCCACAACATCACAGAAAAAAAAAAAAACAAACAGAAGTCTCAGGAGATATTTATATATACGTAATGATAGCTTTTTTTTAAAAAAAAAAGCTAACCAACAACACCAAGGCAAACAAACAAAAACACTTTATATGATTAAGAACATAAAAAAAAATCAAAGTTATTACTTAACCTCGTTCATTTTGTTCTATCATGCCCTACATATTTAAATCATCTATGATCTCATTTTCTGTATTACATCTTGCATTGATAAATTTAAGTAGTGGAAACTGTTAAGTGGATCATGAAGTGATTTGCACAGTAAGAGTTCATCCCAACTCACAGATGTATTGAGATTTATTAACCAAATATTGCCTTAAAATGTGATTTCCTAGAAAAGTCTAATTACAAATTACAACAATAGAAAAGACAGACTTGCAGAGTGCAGTTTGGATGTTTTGGAGGGCTTAGCACAGAGGAATGCTACCAGTCATCACTACCCAGCTGCAAATCAGAACAAAGAATTGTTTCTCCCTGATGCCTAATGCAAACAAACAGCATTGTGATGGTACAGTCAAAGTGTGAGACTTCTTTCAGGGAGCTTTACACTAGTAAAAGCAGTAGCAAACCAAAAGAGAAAAAAAGACACACTCTTAAAAAAAAAAATTTTAAAAATCTATCTTTATTTCAAGTCAGCCTTGTCGGGGGTTTTTTTGTACCTTAAATTTTCATATATAAATCATGATCTTCCCCCACCACAACTACAAGAACCACTGTAAGTTCAACTATACCTGGTCAGTAACATTCACAAGAGATAATCCAACATGATTAGATGGATAGAAAAACCTTGAACAATTATTTCTGTGTTTTAAAAGTATTACTAAGCTATAACTTTTTAAGAACAGAACATTCAGTCTAAGCCTTCATCTCAAAGGACTTTTTCCCACAAAAAAGGGTTCAGTCCTACAAACTGAATGAGGTAAAGGAGTTCTAAAAGTAGACAAACCACTGAACAATCAAAAACATAATGGTGGGATACAAGCACCCCTAAAGTTAAAAAGAAAAAAATTGTTGCTATTGTCACTAAGACAACCTCGTGAAGCTTATCAACACTTGCCTTGAAAAATACCTAGCTTGTGAAAGTACCATCATAAACTTCCACAGTGTCACTCCTATAAATCAGAGTTCATCAGCTTCTAGTTTCAACTTCAATTTTTTAAATTAAAACTCTCACTGCACATTAGCATCACAGGTTCCAGAAGAATCATCTTGACCATCAGTGTGAGTGTAACCTATCAACTTCACACAGCATCATACCCTCCTCCTGAAATTAGGATTTCACAAATGGAAAAGTATCAGCTTTTTCAAGAAAATGACTTGCCTACATTCTAAAACAATAAATAACTCTAAAAATAGACTGAGGTAGGGAGCATGTTATTTAAAGGCCAGCATATCCCTTTGTGACACTTCTAGCTCTCCCTATTCAATGAAAATAAAAAAAAAAAAAACAAAAACCAAAAGAAAGGGCACAAGCAAAGCTGGGACTGAGAATCCCTAGAGGGAAGAGAAGGTGTCCAAAGACGTCAAGAAGGAGCAAACAGAAGAACGTGATTCTCACTTGTGGCTTTTGCAAGCCACTATCAAAATACCTTCACAATTTTGCATTTTCTTTGTGTCTGAATGTTCAAGGTTTTACATGCTTTACATTTTTAGGCTCAGACATTTTTTGCCTTCTTTTGTAATGTAGAGTTAAAAATAAGGAATTAGTAAATTCAACTCTTTTTCTGAGAGAAGCATCCAAAGTAAAGTATTTGGCTTAATGCCTCAGTTGTTAAACATGGATATGAAACTGCCTATCTATGAAATCAGGTTCAGATAAATTACTGTAAAACTTCGGAAGTTTGCATCATCTAAAAAAAAATCAAACAAAAAACAAAAGGATTGTTTAAGTTTTTATTTACTTTTGCACTTGGTTCAGTTTTAAGCACATGTGACCTTGAACAAGCCTTTAGAGAATCACAAAATCCACTGCCAAGTTCTAGTAAGGATCTAGCCAACCAAAGAATTGCCATCAGAAGTCTCAGATTCTCCATTTCCCATTTATATTCCTACCCTTCACCCTGAAAGCCTCCCTCCTCCCTACTTCACCACCCCACCGATCTTTTGCATCAGGTCTGCTATTTGCATCAGGTTTTCAGCTATTGTATCTCCCCAGAACTGGAGAAAATGACCCCACTGTTCAGTTATTTTTTTTGCTGTTTCAGCAACTTTTAAGTACCTCAAAGATAGGCCTGACAAGTTTTGGAGTCAGCTCCTGTGACATACAGACAAGCACAGGATGAGGAGCAATGAAGGAGGAGCAATGGCAACTGCTATCTCAGCTTACCAGAGACAACCTACACAGCCTTCAGAGTACTTAGGACCTACAGCCACCCTGACCAGCCCACACCCCCAACCCCCTTATGTGAAGGGCTCCCTACCAAGCTGCCAGTGCTAAAGGCCTTTTTGCATGAAAATACTAGTCCTTTCCCCTAAAACTTTTTATTATTTCAGCAAGAAATCTAGTGAGATTAAACAGTACAGGAAGAGACAGCAGATTACATGAAAGCAGACCCCATTTTTACATTGGAAAACCCTAGGAACTTAATTACTGTGGTTTATCATTTTGATGGATCACTGGAACAGGCTGCCCAGAGAGGTTGTGGAGCCTCCTTCTTTAGAGACATTTAAGACCAATCTGGACACATTCCTATGTGATCTACTCTAGATGATCCTGCTCAGGCAGGGGGGTTGGACTTAGCGATCTCTCAAGGTCTCTTCCAGCTCCTAATATATTCTGTGAAATATATATATATATACACACATATATATATTCTGTTCTCAAAGTGGGAGGCAAGTAAATTAGCCAAGGCTTTATGAGCTAGCTGTGGAAGAAATCCTTGTTTCCCCTCAGCCACAGGAAACCTAACACTTTGATACAAGCATTTGTAAAGCTTATAGACAAATGAATAAACTGGAAACAGAATCTAGTGTAAACTCCATCACATCTGGCCACTTCAGATTCAAAATAAAGAAGCATCAACAGCAAGAGGATTCATGGATTAATAAATAAATAAATAAATAAATAAAAGACTGACTGGATTTTCCATCACTGAAAGCATTCAAATCAAAACCCCATTTCCTCCGCATCTCCTTAGAAAGTATGTTCCAGTTTAAACAGGAATTAATTCAGGAAGACCTAATAGGCCGGGCAGCACAGGCCAGGCCTGACTGTCAGTCAGTCCCTCCTACCAGCTACACAGGGCTTGACACCATCAAAGTTTGAGAAATTCACACTACAGGTGTGAATTATGGTTTAGCTTTCCTAACATTTTCACATACAAGTACACTTTGCATATCTCTCTTAAAAATAAGCTATTTTGGAAGAAGTACAAGCAGGTACTGAGTAGTTTGTTTACAATTTAAAAAATAAAATTACTTTCCAAGTGAAATGGTGACTGGATAGTTGGTTAAGCCCCTAAAATCTGTTGGTTTTTTTAACCAATTACTCCCTTACACTGTTAAAAAGAAAATAAAAATATATCCTGCTGACAGTTGCACAAGTTTAACAAGTTAAAATAGACAATGGGGCATTTTGCAGAGCAGGACCTATCTCCTGGGTGAAGCTCATAGAAAATAAAGAAAGCTTCTCTCCAGCACTGCTCTCAGTTGCCAGAATATCAAGAGAATAACAATAAACTATCATGTCTTTACTGACTATCGCTTCCTAAATCTAACCTTCAAGTTAAAGTAAACGTGTAGAATGAAAAAACTTGCACCATCTGATTTCAAGCCAGCCCTGGTTAGGAAATTCACAATTATACACCCATCAGTCAGAAGCCATCATGGCTCAAAAAAAAAATATTTCATGAAAACCAAAAAGAAAGTTTTCAGATATATGAATAAAATGGCTTCATGTGTTTGGCACAGAACCCAGGATCCCTAGAGGATACTGTACCTCCAAGTGAGAAGGGAAACCATAAACTGCTTCAGTAATCTCAGTATACTGTGTATGCACGCACACAGAAGCGATTTTGATTTTCTTGCTACCTACATGAGTTAAGATCAATGACACATTCATACATTCATCCCATGAATCAGTGGAAACTACCAAGTCTACAACAACAATCTAAAGCCTCATCAGAACATGAATTTCACTATACTAATACTTCTTGAACTGCCTAAGTAACTTTGAAGCCTAAACCAAACTTCACTACATTTCTGAAAAGACTCACAACATAAATAACCATCAGCTTATACGGTCACAGAGACAGCTATTTATCCATTAAATACAGCATATTCAGGACACAGAATTCCTCCAGTACCAAGAGGTGCAACACAACATACTGTATGAAAACTGTCTCAGTAAAAGGAAGTTTTTTAACTGCTGGCCAAGTTTAAGCCATCAGGTGACTCAAAGTATTACTTCAAATACTAGAAAAGGTTTCTGCAACATTTAGATAACTTCCAGACGACATTTACTGGTGGATGTCAGCTCACACCTACACAAGCAGAGATACATTCATCAACCGACACAGTAAATAAACACTGTTAATTTAGAGAGAGACCGGTTTTGGATGGGGTGGGCTAATTCTGACTGCTGCGTTAACAGCGGACACTGTTGAAGAACTGAACAAAATAATTTCACTTCCTGCTCACAAGAAGTATTTTGCTTCAGACTATCAACAACAGGTCACACGCTACAGCCTCTGGGCTCCCCCAAGACACCTATCCCCTGAATGTCACTCGAGGGGCTCTACCCCGGCTGCCCTGACGTGACGGGGAGGCTGCCGGGCGTGCAGGGAGGGGGTGTCGTGCAGCCGGGACGCCCCGTCCCCAGCCCCGAGGGGCAGCCGGGACATCCATGCCGCCGCCGGCCCAGGCCTTTCCCCGCCACCGCCGCGG